>VZRQ01009069.1:383981-431973 GCA_013397975.1 Machaerirhynchus nigripectus
TCTGTAAAAAAAAATCTACAAAAGTCTGAGAGTGCTCTCAGTATGTGTCTCTGTGTACCTGACACAGGTAGCTGCATTCAACATCAAAAATTCCCAACAAGGACATCAAAATGGAGACTCACCAGTCTCAGTATGTTTCTTACTGTACACTAAAATTGACAAAAGCTGGGTGGTCACTTCATGAGGAGGCACAAACACATGTGTCAGGGTCAGCACCAGCCTCATGTCTGCGTAGTCACCACCAGTCATTCTGTGAGTCCAAACACAGCAACTGCTGCTCACTTCAGCCTTGTATTTTTTACAAACCTGCTTGATTTTGGTTGTTTTGCAGCAATAGCAAAATATGTGGTCAGGTTCATCCATTGTCAAGTTAACTGAGCAATTAGCTGGAGAAATTTGATTTTGGAAAACATCAAAGACCACAAATCCTGTCATGCCTTACATCCATTAAAAAAAGACACTGAATATCACTATACAGGTTGTTGGTGACAAAGAATAGGAAGAATTCAAGGAAAGACAGCATAACAGTGAAATTGAGATGACTCAAAATTCAAAATCCTTATGCAAAAAACTTTTCATTGTATTGAAAGAAACCAGCTGCTAAAACCTGTATTTCTTACTGTTCATGGAGAGGAAATACATACGTGGTTTTTTGGTGAGAAGCTCTGATCAGTCTAGCTCCATGTAAGCTCTATTTTCTCCCTGCAAAATAAGAGTAGGGAAGTAGACAATGAGCTGAAATAGCTGATTTGTGAATAAAAATTACTGGCACATGTTGTCTCCAGCAGAGGTGTTCTGTATAACTTTGAAGAAGGCATCTTATCTCCAGACTGAGAGATGCAATTTTTATTCCTGAAGTACACATTTCTTACACAACTGGTTGACAGACATGACTGACCTCTTTGTTGCACATTTGACTAACCTGTCTCTCTAGTTCTTTCTCTGCTCTTCTGTGGTCTGTGACCTCTGTTGCAGAGGTAATATAGGTATTTCTTTGGTAGAGCCCTTCCAGTGCACTTTTCTTCCAGTGCTTCCTTTCAGTGGAAAGCTCAAATAGGTAATGAAATGTTATTGATGCTAATGCTATAGTCTGTTAAACATAAATTATCTGCAAATTTATCCATTAATTTGCATATATATCTCTATTATATGGTATGCAGAGTCATAGATTTTAACTTGTTCAACAGAAATAGTATTTTCCAAAGAGGCAGTCTCTGTCATCCTAATTTAATTGAATTTATTATGATTTCTGAGTCTCATATTTGCATTTTAGTTGAGGAAGTAAAACTATATTGCTGCCCAAAACCAGCTGAAGAGTATATGAAATGTCTCATCATTACTTCCTATTGAGGTCAAACTTTGCTATGCTTAATACCTGAAAGACAAAGATAAGGAGTTTCTGAACATTTCCAGAAGAGTAGTCCTAGGTCTTTTAATTAAATCAGTCTGCATTAGGTATATCCTCCAAAAACTGCCTGGGAGGGCTTCCACAGGTTAGAAACTGAACTTACAATTTATGTGGAGACAAAGAAAGGCAGTGAAGCAGCAGAGAACTCTGTGAAACCAATTGGCAGTGAGCCATCTGTTAAGCAACCGCAACTACGTCAAAGATATCTAAAAATATACCAGTTGGTTTGGGAACATAATGCCCTAACTCCAATAAAAAGGCACTTTGTAAACAATCAAAAATGTGCTTTAAAATCAATTGCATTTATTCATATCACAATGAAATATAAGAGGTACTGCTCTCATAGACGTTGTTAGTAAATCCTAAATAATTAAATTGTTTGTCCCTACTTCTCCTCTTTGGAGTTGAAACTAGCATTTTATTTCAATCCCATTGTCTCTCTCTGTGGCTCCCCCAGTTCCTGACACTTCTGTCATGTCTTGTCTTCCCTTTTTGCTTCTCCTGAGTTTCTCCCTCAATATTTTCTGTCCAAGCTGCCTTGGGGCAGTCTTTCTTTGCAGAACCATAGAATTGTTTTGGTTTAAAGGTAACTTTAAAATCCTCTGGTTCCAACCTCCCTGCTATTTCCCATCCCACTCACTTCATTCACTTGCCCTCACTCTACTCTCATTTCTCCCCTTCTGAGAATCCTACTGCTTGGATTTCCTGCAGTTCTGCCTTTCCACTTTAGCTTCCTTCTTCCCACATTCCCTTCTCCTTTCTAAACTACAAACCTTGCCTTTATTTGCAACTCCAAATTGGACTTTCTGCATTTCTGTCTTTCTCCTGAACTCTGGCTTTTACCTTCAAGTCCTTTCGTTTCTGTGGAACCCATCTCTTCCACCTCCCTCTTATATGCACCTGTCTTCTTTGCACTACCATCTTATCCATCAGAAACGGGGGACACTTCTTTGCTGTCATTTTAGTGGTTTATGCAGTTTTGCTCCACTATTTTCCACCTACATTTTATGTAGTCACCAGCCTCAGGTTTGAGAATCAATGTAAAGCTTCAGTTCTGATTAAGACATCAGAGTGGCAGCTCTGAATGAAATATCATCATTTTTTCCTGCTTCTGCCCAACAGTGTCATCACTGCTGTTGTAAGAGAGCCGAGGGCAACAGCCTTGATCTGTGATTCATTCTGTGCCAACACTATGGCCCCCTGCAGCAGGCAACAGCTGGCTGATGGTGAGACTTCCAACAAAAAAATTGCCCATGAAACAAGGTGGAACAGTCTTAATTCAGCCTTGCTAGAGTACTGGTAAAATGTGAAGGTGCTGACTTACTAATTCCTTAATAGTTTCCATGGATGCAGGTGTTGGTACCCAACAGTTAACTCCTGAACTGGACATAGATGAAAATATAAGTTTGACGTCTCTCTTCCACCCTTCCTTCAAATGAAAAATACTGAAAGAAGTATCAGAAAACTTGGCCACCAGCACTTTGGTACATTGTTGGGTGAAACAAAGAGTTTTTACAGATTGCAGCATTGCTGATTTCGTTTGTATATGTATAGCTAATTTAGTGTGCTTCCCAGTGTGATGGTTATTTCAGTTCCTGTTTGGGGTACCTGTTAAGTCGTGTTACCTGAGGACATCCCAAAAGTGGACTATACAGTGGCTGATTTCAAGAGCAGATATCACTGTAAAAGTGGTTTACTTAGCAGCAGCTTTTTTTGGTTACATCCATCCAGTCAGGCTGCAAACATGAAAACCGGAAGCGTTCCCCTGTTTGTAGAGGTCCATCTGCAGTAATAAATATAAGCATATATATTTTGAAACAACTATTTTTAGAAACTTGTGTTGAGGACTGTACTGCTGTTGGACTTTATGCCCTTTCAGATTTTGTTGCTTAGTCTATACATTTTTAATAATCACATTGCCTACTAGCAGTGGCATTTTGTGAAGGTCATCTTTCTTTTGAAGTTGGAGAATGGACTTGAATTTCACTGAAGGACTCCCTGAGCTGTAGGATCATTGTTTATGGACTGTCTTGCATCTTGTACTACCTTTGAAACCTGTTTAGAATTTTAACTAATGATACCTTCAAAGTGTCACTGTGCTCAAGGGCAGAAAATAAATCTCAAAATGCACTCTATATTTAAAAACAGTTTTGAATTGCTTTGAAGCATGGTATTAACTGAAATGAAAAGGCATAGATACAGACTTGCTATGCATGCACACACAGAGAATTCCATGTTTCAATAGCCTTTTCATGATCAGCAAAGTGTCTCTTCAGCATTGCAATGCCTTTATCTTCTATATTATAAAAATCATCAGGTCTATGGATGTCTTAAGAAATTTTAATGTGATTGATGATTTCATATCTCAGCAGGTGTCTTAAGGTAATCTCTATCCATGGAGGAGTTTTATTTTCGTCTACATCATTCCAAGCTCACTTCTTATTTTCCCTGTGTAAAACACAGTCACTGGGTTGTATTTATATGATTTTTCTGTTTCTGAGTAGAGGATGGCAGATCCTAAAACCAACATGCTATGCTTGAAATATAGGAGACTGTGGTGTCAGCTACTAAATTAAAATTGCTTGGTTTTGTATAAACCAAAGTTCCAGCTTCCCAAAACTGAGAACAAAGCAAGTTTGCTCATTAATAAAGTACTCAAAGATTTACATGGTAGCAGTGTCTGATGTCTTCTAATACTGATATTAATTTCTAATTAATTAATATGCTGATATTCCATTAAAACATGTCAAAAGCTAGTGACCATGTTTGAGAATATGGCCATTTGAATATCTGTACTCTTCATGGATATTTTTTTTCAGTTTTATTTATTGCTTCGTGTAAGCACCCTTACGTGTAAGCATCCTTCTTTTAGAGACACTGTTGGGTTAATTCTGTCATTTTCCTTCTCTAGGACTTTAGTTTTCTATTTGTAAGCTAAAAGCTTACAAAAGTACAAGGATGTGATTTATAATTGAATGCTTCCCACAAAATAATCCGCCTGGTTTTTTTCTATTTTATTATTTTGCTAGATCAAACTGTGAAGAAAATTCAGCTTATTCAGGGTGTCCTTATATTTAAGATGTTCTTTTCTATTTCTGTTTTGAAAGTTGTACCATCAAAGCATTGTAGTTTGGCTGTATGTTATACCATGGATTTCACAGTTTTATGACCATTACTACCAATTCAGTTATGGTAAATAAGTTAGAATCTTGTTTCAGAGCATGAAGCAATGTGATCCACTGAACAGCAGCTACTGTGGGGGAAATGAAGAGAGGATAGGGCTGTAACCTGTCTTTAAGTTGTTGTGTCCTAAGTAAAGTTAGGTGTTGGTAGACTGGACAGATTGTGCATTTGAGAAAATTTGTGCTAGGAACTAAGGACAGAAGGTTGTGCATGGTTTTCCATCTGATTCCCTGTTTGGGAAAAGAACTAAAAAGACAAGAATTTTCAGACTCTGCTTCCAGACTTCTCAATGCCCACTGCGTATGGACTGCTTACGAATAAAAGCCACCAGCCTGTTTGGAACTGCTGTTTTGCTGACATGATCAAAAGGGAAGGCCTCAGCCTCTGGCCATTATCATTACCATTTTACTATTTTCCTGCCTGCCTGCTACATGGGCTTCCCTTTGCAATTTTTTTTTCTATCTTCTGCTCAGAAAAATTCATCCTTCTCATGCCTGGGAAAATCTCAACAGGAAAATGCACAAGATTGATGAGGAAGAGAAGGCAGTTACATTGGGTCTTTTCTTTGCTTATTCTCAAACATTTTTTCCTTTCTGCTCGAGGCAGTTGTTATTTCTGTGGTGTTGGTTAACACTTTCTATATTTATAGAGTCTTGACTTTTATAGCTTTCTATAGGAATCTTCACAGTGCTGCTAACACTACTTCATCCCAACTCCTTGTCTTTCCCTGTTTTACACAACCAAGAGAAAATTCTGTAGCATATTTCAGTTGAGAATTTAGCAACAACATTTCTTGGCAGAAAAAACGAGGAGATATTCCTACCCAATTTTTAGCTGGTTTCATTTTTTTCTTATCCTTACACTTGTTCACTCACTTTGCTATTTAATCTTTGATTGCAGGCCACTAAAGAAGTAATAGAGCGAGAAGCCCCGGGGATGGCCCTGGCAATGCTGATGGGATCACTTAATGTTACTCCTCTGGGCATGCTCTCTAGGTAAGACTACTTCCTTCAAAATACGAGATGAACTCTTTCCACAGAATTAATTACTGTTATCCAATGACTGTGCGCAAAGCATGGCGGACTGCCATTGTTATCAAGACGAGAAATCTTAACTTCAGAGAAGTGGCCAAATTCAAGTAATGGTAATTGCATTGTCTTATTTAATTCCCTTTGTTGTCTCTATTAGAGACTGTATCCTCCTGTATTTTCTGTGCCACGTTATTTGTAATATTAATGCACACTCTTAAATAGCTGTCTTTTCATTCTAGAACTGTGGTGTTTTGGTGGTTAGGGAAGAAATTTTCTGTATGTTGTTCATCAAGTATTAAAATGCTTTGTTTGGCAAAAAAATCCCTTTGATAAAGACAAATGTGTTGTCCTATCCTACGTCTGGAGGAATATGACTAATTCGTCTCTCAAAGTACCTGGAATGCATGCCACATCTGTGTGGTTTTCTTGAATCACACATAATACTTTTGCCATTCATGCAGTTCTTAAGCACTTTTGCTTACTTTTGCATGCTCTCTTGAGAAATTTTTGGCAGCTCCATTTCTCTCTTGAGCCACTAGATCTGATTATTGGCAACTGAAGTTTGAATTTCGTACTGCTGGTTTAGTCCTTTTTTTATTATTGGTTGGTTGTACTGGCCATTTTGCTTATAATGCTCAGAAACATTTAAAGCAGAGTAGAGGAGCCAAGAAGACGACTACTAAAGGAGCTATCTGCCCAACACAATTCCACCTCATTTTTATTATTCTGTGGACAGTTCTTATTTCCTTTGTTTTAAATCTGCCATAAACTGTAACCCACGTATGGGATTTGCTGGATTGAGTTTGTACTCTATAAGCTTGACTACTGCAAGAGGAGTAAATGAACACATTTCTTTAATTCAGGCTCATCTCTGTGTTGCAGTAGAGCATTCCTCAGCTACCTGAAATTCTTTCTAAACTGAGGGTACATAGTGTGAAAGAAGGTAATATGAGAAGAGAGAGGTTAGGAGTCAGGCATATTCAAACTGCTAGTTGAAAATAACACTTCAGGCTGGCTTGAGTATGATATCAAAAGTTCATTTACTGGCACGAAAATGTTCTCTGTGCTATTTACTTGTGAGCATTGTGACAGCTGTCACAGAAATACTTGTTACCCTGCTAAAAAATGCCATGCAACCAATAAATTATATTAATCACTGAGAATTATTTGTATAAGAAGTAGTCTAGGCAAGTTGACTACCCAACAAACCCTGTCCTTTGGCTCAAAATTTTTGCTAATGCCATAATTGGAAATTATTTTCTTTTCTGTTCTGTCTTCACTTATAGCTCATGTTTTTGTTCAATAAAGAGAATACTACAGTTTCTCTAAACTGTAGCCTCCATATCTTTGTGGTTTAGTTTTGTCCTTTTACATTTTTCTTATCCTTATATCCCAGCCCTGGGTTTTTCACCTTGGCTTTTGTAAACAGTGGAAGCAACCTCAAGACAAAATTCAGTAATTTAATTTCTTTTTTTGTTTAGTATTTAGCTAAAATGTTGAATAGTCAAACTCTAGACAACAAAAAGCATTCAGCGCTTGAGTGTTCAGCCTTGCATCAACACCAAAGGAATTTCTAAAAGACAAAAAAAAAAAAAATAAAAACTTCCATCTTTGATAGTTGGTCTTGCCTTTCCTTAAGGGAGAGGGAAAAACTATTAGGAAGAATTATATATGAATTGCATAAGTACATTTTTCACTTGAGAATTACTTCGTTCTCAGCTTTTCTTGTTTTGAATCTTTAAATAAAAAGGACATATTTGAATTAATGCAATAAGCATGACTTATTATTTTTACCTGGACAGGGACATAATGTTTGACACAGTCAATTATGGTGCAAAGGAACCATGTGTATGACCAAATAGGAACTATTGGGTTATTATTATATCAAATTATTATATCAAATAATGTATTGGATGCAAGTAAACAATGGAATTAAGGAAGCTACACTGAACTAAATAAAGATGGAAATCTAGCCAGTGTTTATACTATCAAATGCACGTTAGACCCTGTCGATCTTGTTTTTATGCTTTTTCAGCTAAGCTTATCCCAAGTTCTTTTATGAGAACATAATCAGAAAATATATTGGAAATTAAGTGTACAAAATATGATAAATCATAGAATTTATCTTAAATGCTTTCCTTTTGTTTTGATAGTTGCACGCAAGAATTTCAGTCTGTGTTTCTTTCTTTCCAGGCCTGTGTGTGGAATCAGAGGGAAAACTCTCATAATTAATCTTCCAGGTAGCAAGAAAGGATCACAGGTAAGAACTGTTCTTACTGATCTGCTAGGAAGGAACTAGGATGAGCACTTCTCATTGTTTTGAATGGTAGAAAGTGCCCACTACAACAAATTTTACAAAAGGGAATTGAAATGCATATTCATGTTATGCGACCACACCATCACTTCTAGTCAAGGACCATACAATTCCAGTCTGACTGAAGGTGCTATATGCACACCGGGACAACATTACATGTAGTGCAAGAGAGCACTCACTTGAGCAGGCAGTGCTAATGAAGAGTCTAAGGACCTCTTACACATTCCCTTTCTTCTCTAATTAGCTGTACCTTGTCTCTGGGTTGTCTCCAGCTTCCAAGACATCATTCTTTTTCACGCAGAAGTTAAGAGGAATGCCTAGTATATGGTAGAACTTGCTGCAGCATGAGGAACATTCCAAGTTTTGATCAGCAAGAGAGAAGAAAGGGAACATTATTTTTAAGAGTTTGAGGATGTTTTTGAATCTTCTCTATATGGGTATATCAGACTTTCCACCCTTTATGCAGTTTATTTTCTTCCTGCATGTTGCTCAGTTTGGACAGAGAAATTAGAATTTTTGTCTTTATTCATGCTTTCTTTCTGACTGCATAGCTGAGAGAAACACAGTTGAACTCCAGCAGGGATTTTCGTTTGTGTGTGTGTGTGTGTGTGTGTGTGTGTGTGTGTGTGTGTGTGTGTGTTAGTCGGGCTAGATCTTTCACTAATTTCTTCGTAGTGGGCTGATAGAAAAACTGTGTTCTCCATACAAATACTGCTAAGCTGAAGAGTGATCTGTACAACCTAACACAAAACTGCTGAGGTAGGTCCCCCATCAGTCACAAGAATCTATTTCTTCAAGGCTCAGACTATATCTGACCTTGTTAATAAACATGTTCACCTCTGGCCTCTAACAAATGCATACCTGGTACACATCTCCTGAACCTGTAGCACACAGGCACAGAGCAGGCAGTACTAACGTGTTTAGCAGCACAGCCCTGAAGTCACTGGTTCTTGAAAGACTTCTGTCTGGAGATGAGAAAACAACATTTATGTTGGCCGTCACCTGGAAGTTGAAGAGGAAGTGTTTTGAATACTATGATATTAAGCAGCCACCATAGGTTTTCAGATACACTGTTGACATGTTTCAGTTCAAGGACCCAGTGGGAGCTCTCCTATGATTCTCCCATTCCTTACAGCGTTTTTAGGAAATCTAGTGAGACTGTAATTTAAAGGAAATTTAAAAGCCTTCAAAACACACAACAGGCATTGGAGGATGATGAAGTGGGAGTATACCTCCTTGAAATTCTTCCATTTATAAGTGGGAAGTCTTATGTATGTGAATGTATTTAACATAGAAATGGCCCTACATTTTAAAGAACTGATGCACCAGTAAGAAGGTTATTTCACAAGTGAATACTTCTTTTGCTGGATAATGAGAGAGATGAAATAGCCTACAATCTCTCATAGTTTTATTGTGTTCAGTAGCACTCCTAACCTACAGGAGCAATTGTCATTTTCTGTCCTGAGGCAATCAGACTTTGAAGATAGGTAAATTGCAGAAAGCAAATGAGGAAAAGAAATGAAAAAGTTTTAAGAAGTATTTTAGCAATAGTTTGGTATAGGGTAGGTAATAAAAAAGCTAATTCTGCTGGAAAAGAAAAAATCATATGATTGCATCATCCAAGCAAGCTTCTGACAAACTGATTTTTATTTGTTCCTGTCATGATGATACTCTGTCCTGTCACAATTTCTTTAAGTATGAGACATCTTCAAAGTGTCAGATTTCAGCAAAGACTTCTAAGATGAATGGTAGAGAAAATTGATCCATTAAAGGCTGAATCTCAAGAACCAAAAAGGACAAATTGTTACCAGGAATTTCCCTCATTTTTCTCTTTTACCCCTTGCTAATTTCCTTTCCATTGTATAAATACGATCATATGAGAAGCTTATATAAAGCTATGAAATTGCAGCAGTATACATATTTCTTTAATAAAATATTAAAATATTAATGGAAAATGACAGCAGTGTAAATGCTTCATCTCAAAAATCGACTGCATGATAAACATGTGTTCACCAGAGAACATGTGTGGCATGTACCATTGAATCCAGATCTGTACAATACTTCCATTTTTTGAGTCTTGCAAAAGATAGTTAATGTTATGGGAGACGGCAAAGTGTGAAATTGCCAGATGTTTATTAAAATCCCTTGGTCTTTGACAGTTTTTATAATTGTAGTAACAATTGCCTAAACCAATGAGTTTCATATGTAACGAGCTTTTAGAGGACTTACTGGGAATCTGTGCATTAACAGTCAAGCCAACAAGGCTTTATTTCAGTGGTAGGAGTGGGGAACATGCTTCTCTGGTTAGTCGGTTATTAGTGTACTTTTCCACAATTATTGCTCAGTTCAGAGATTGTTGTTCTTGTTTCTCACTCGAGTCTTTGCTAAAGTAATGCATCTTTGCTAAAGTAATGATGGTTGCATGCTTCATTATTTTAACCCATTTTGATAGTAATACTGTGGAGGCACAACAACTCTGCAGTTTGCAGTTACATTATAACTCATAATCTTTATTATCTTTGCAAATATGTGTTCATATACATTCATTATATACAGCATTCATACTCATCCAGTTTACTTCAGTTCTTCACAGTACCAACTTGAATGTTTAAAGAATTTGTGAGGTAGTCTGACTTATCATTCATTACTCTTGAAAAAGCAACTGAAAGATGTGTTCTTATTTAGAACCTTTGAGGAAATACAATGCTTCTGAGTCATGTTTTACTTACGAAGTGGCATATATAAACTCCAGTAATTTCTGATGGATTCTTTCCTTGTTATTTGTTTATGTAGCCATGTTTATTTATTGCAAATATTTACTTCATTCTCTATTTTTGAACTTTTCTATATTTATTTATTTTCTGGGTACTCTAAAATGTCAGCATACGTTTTTTAAAATCTTCGTATGCTTGAAACAAAACCGAAGTGCCACAAAAGGAATAGTGCCAGCTTTGTCTGTCAACTTGTATGTTACTGACTGCACTGCCATGGCAATTAATCCTTGTGACCCTGCCATCATTTTCCAATACTTTATTGTTTATGTGCAGTCTCCTCAAATAACATAAGAAAACTTTTTATTGAGGTGACTGGGAGGAGAATGAGAGACAATAGTATAAATTGAATGAGGTATCTTCCAGATGGATAAAAAGAAATGGAAAATCAAAACAAGACTGGAAAAAAAGCCCCAAACACTTTGAGGGTAATTAAGCATTAAAGCACATTTTCAAGAAGGGTTATGGAGTCTCTGTTTTTGGATTATTTTTCAAGACTTTACTGAACAAGCCTTAAGAAGCCTGAGTTTCATACTGACCGTGATCTGAGCAGGCAGCTGCAGCACATGACGTCCTGAAGTTCCGTTTGATTTGATGTAGCAGCTGTATATACCTATACCTATACCTATAGGTAGCTATATATGGTAGCTATATGTATGCCCGTTATGGAACAAGAGCAATTGCATGGCTAATGCAGTTTTGCTTTCTCCAGCCACATGAAATAAACTTTCTAATTGGTTTTAAGATTATAGAACAAGGAGAGGTTTGAAAAATTAATTATTTATGAAATATTTTTTCTGAGCTACATAGCATTATAACGACATCAGTGTAGTTTGTCATTCTTCTAGCATATAGAATAAGTCCATGAATAAAAACCAATATAATTATATAAAAGTGTAATTATGGAAACCCTTATGAATTGTTCTATAATTGTGAGGGAGCATAATAGGAAAGATTTGAAGCTAATATCCCTGCAGGGATATTGTTAATGTTTTTATTCTGCATTTTTGCAGCATTCTGCCAGCTCCTGCAAACTGTTTTCTGTATTACGTATTCCCAAAAATTTAACTCTCGTTTTCTGAAGTTTTAATACAATATTACCTTAATTGCAGTAGCCCTGTTTTGCAACTTACAGTATTTGCATGAAAAAAACCACAAAAATATATAGAATTGTCACTAGGTCTGTTTCTGAGTTCATTTTTCTACCTTTTAAGAGCAGTTGCATATTATGTTTTATTTATGATCAGATAGATCATAAAGATGCATCTAAATCCCAAATATGTTTAAAGAGTAAATTCCTATTTGCACCTGCAGGTAACTTTTAATAGTGGTTTCTCTTCTTGTTGTGCATAGGAATGCTTTCAGTTTATACTGCCAGCCCTACCTCACGCCATTGATCTTTTGCGGGATGCCATTGTAAAAGTAAAGGAGGTACATGATGAGCTTGAAGATCTACCTTCACCACCACCTCCTCTTTCTCCTCCTCCAACCACCAGCCCTCACAAACAGACGGAAGACAAAGGAGTGCAGTGTGAGGAAGAGGAGGAAGAGAAGAAGGATAGCGGAGTTGCCTCAACAGAGGACAGTTCTTCTTCACATATAACAGCAGCAGCCATTGCAGCTAAGGTGAGTCTGGCTTCTTCCCTTAAGAGACCCTTCAGTTTCTGCCACAGGCACTTTCCACCAATATTCATTTGCATGTTAAGACTATACATTGACATCTTCATGTCAAACAGATGTATTTTAGGTACATTTTGTAGAAGTAGACCTTCATAAAAGTATATTAATTCTGTTTCGGTAGGTGATTTCAAATTCCAGTGGGAGACATATTATTTATTATCTTGATATTAACATATGTTTTATGATACCATTTTGATGTGCCAGACTGGTTTTAGTGGCTTTTTTTAAATTTAAAGTACTCACACGCCTGAACATGCAAAGTCCAGTAGGCGGCATGTTAAGGAATCACAACAAAATTTTCCAACCCATAATATCTAATTTGAAATTAAAATGTTAATTTCTGAAAACAGTGATAAATGTATGACAGACAGCTAGCATATTAAGTAATAAACTATCCAGATTACTGTATTCTAGTGTGCATGTCTGCATAAGAGATGTGAAATTCTGCCAACAAACTAAATACCATATTGTCTTTATAGCCTTGCTTTAACCAGTAATCATAGATCAGCATTACTCAAACTAAAATAATAAATTGGAAAAAGAAATAAAAGAAATAATAAAATAATAAAATGAGGTAATACTTGTAAATAATTTCAGTTCAAATTTTAAATATTTTCCCAAGAATTATTCTATTATTTGAAGCAATATATAAATATTTATCTCAGGTTTATGTGTTCAGTTTTCGAATGGAACCGTAATGTATCCCTGTGTGTTTGGAAACAGTTTTTTCCAAACTGCTTTGTTCTATGTCTACTCCACAAGTTGTGATTTTAATTCCTATTATGAGAACTGAAAGTCTAAATAACTCAAAATTATATTAAACAATTTCTAAACCAAAGCAGCAACATTCTAACTCCAGAAATGTGAATTCAGGTCTGAGACATCTTGACATTTCTAAGACAGCTGCAGCTGGAGATCATCTCCCAATATGCAGAAAATCCTGATTACATATGTCTTTGCAGGGATGAATTAAGGTAATTATCGTTTGCAAGTATAAGTTTTTATAAATGCAAATTTTAAATTGTTTAATTTCTTTTAATGCAGGCAAAGATAAATAATATGTGCCATTTTTAAAGGCAGGAAATAGCTGAGATCTCAACTGGCTGTGTTCATATGAGCTTGTCATTTCAATGTCACAGTTTTCACCTCATTCAGTTTTGGTTATTTGCTTGTACAGTTTCATGTTTTCCTGTCACTGTATTCATAGCTGTTATGTGTTGTGCATTAGAAGCATCCATCCTATACCAGTCCAGCTGTTATCATGGCTAAAGGTCAGCAGCCCATCCCTGGTCTCATCAGTTATTGCCATCACGCAGCAGGCAGTGCAGGAGAACTGGTAAGAGACACTTGCAAGAGGCTTTTGCACTAACACTAACTAAAAATGCTCTGCCTGCCTCCTAGTCTGTGTATGAACAGACAGTGTTATTTATTTTCTTCTAACAAAGACACATCAGAGCTATCTTTGACACATGTTACAGAAAATATCTGTTTATGATAAAGGGCTAAACAAGGTAAAGGTCATGTGTGTTGTTAGTTTGAATCATTTAGCTGCTGAGCTAATAATTGCTATAAAGCCTATGTTTCAGATTAGTCATCAGCTTTATCATCTGATATACTCAATAATTGAATATAATTAAAATAATCTCCTAAAATTACTGCATTAGATCTGTGGAATTGTAACTTTTTCCCCTTTGTCTTGCTTTACTGCTTTTCTCTTAATAGTTTTTTTGTCAATACAACATTTGTGCAGGGTGTTCATAGTTTGCTTTCATCACTTGCAGTTCCTCCCTCATTTTTGTTTTCTGTTTAGAATTTCTCAAAACCAGAAGACTTCAGGAGTCAGGAAACAGTGGACATATTATAAATTACTGGGTTTTAGTGAATAATAGAAAACTATTTCAATGAATGGTAAAAAAGGACCTATTCCCTTAGGCAAACAGTAATTTAAACCTCAGTCAAATAGCCTAACACCTCTGTATTTAAAACATGATTCTATGTCTCTTGAAAAGTCGCTTAGGAAATGTGAAGACTTTAAAATTCACATACCTGATGATAAAGCTATATATAGCTTTATAATACACATACATACATACATACACCCATTGCTTGCCATAGTTTGGTTTTTTTTGAGTTGAAGCTGCTGAACTAGAATTTGCACCATATTCTTCAGTATCAGTAGAACAGTGAATTTAGCCTCTATGAAGAATACTGTTAAACTGTCATCCATGTTTCTGTGTTCTTTTGCAGATTACTCTTGAGCTATTGTTTTATGCATTCTGTAATCCAAATCAGATCTTCAGACTCAGAGCAGAAAGTGGTTAGTTTTTTGGCAGGTTATTGGGTTTCTAAAGTTGTCCTTTCTGTATGTTTTTAAGACATTTTTTTCTATTGTATAACAGTCATAGTAATTGCCATCTACAGATTGTTTTCTTACCTCACCATCATGTCAATCCTTGTATCAGTTCTGAGCAAAAGCGAATAAAAAACTCGTATCTTTTCCTTTTTCCTCTTCTTGTCAATGCTCTTGACAAAGTTCTCTAATATGAAAACACAAATATTTAAACCAAAATAAAAGTACTTCAGAGAAAAGCCAGGTCAGATAAGAACTGTAGAAGCAGCGACTGATGGATATGGTGAATATCTTTCTCTGTCACTTCATTAATTTCTCATTCATTTCTGTCTTCGTCAGTATGTTACAATAGGTTTTCCACTCCGACTAGTGCAAACAAATTATTTTCACTAAGGACTAAGAATTTTACTGTATCCTGTTTAAAGTTTTGAGATCTCTACTCTGTATTCAACTTACTTGAAACTGGAAAATGAATAAAAAATTTTAGGGAGACACATCATAAATGCTCAGTGTGACTTAGTGAAAGTTAAAAGAACAATCTATCCAAAATGCCGTAATATTCCTGCCCTTCTTTATTTCAGGTTGCTAGGCACCAGGACACACAGAAATTTCTCATGGGTTTATTTACCTCTTTAACAGAGTTAACAAGAAGTTGCCTTGATTAGAGACTTATATTGCCTAAATATAAATTTTTAATAGTAAAATTCAAAAACTTAGTAAATGTAGGTGAGAAAAATGAGAAATTCCCTATGTCACCTTATATTTTTATGTATTTCTGTTAATGGAATAGGCATACCTTCTAGGTACCAATAGTACCTTCACTGAATTCAGCAGGTTGTAGTGGTTTAAAGAATATTAGTGCTGCTTTTAGCAATACAGCACATTCCACTTTCATATTATAAAAAGAGCAAAATTTGTAACTGTGAACTAACTTAATGCTCTCAGTGATAAATTTTTCTCTAGAACTTAGAGTTCTGGATAGGTTTATATATGAATTATTTCCTAGTAATTGCATTTTATGTAAAGGTAGTGCTTTGGAAATAATTCTCATTGAAATTAAGTGCCTGTGATCGTCTTTCCCCTTTGTCTTCAGCTTCCTTTTCTGATTAATATCCTGGCTGAAATTTTACTTAAATTTTAATTTTCTCACAGTCAAAAATTTGTACTACATATGCAGTTCAGGGAAAACTGGGATTATCTCAGTCACTTTATTGCAGAGAGTGTTATTACAAAAAGGTGATATCAGATGAAATTTTAGAAGCAATGATTGCTCAATATGGTGGGAAATTTAAAAAAAAATGTTTCTTGCCTGAAGGGTATGAGACAGTAAGAAATATCTGGTTACTCTAGAGTACCCGGCCTAAACCTAGAGAGACCTGGATCGTGATATAATTTGCAAAAGCAATATTGTTATTTGTGTTGTGGGGTCTAGGAGTACATAAAAGTGGTAATGGACCCATACGCAATCATATCAAGATGCGTGCAGCTTTTTATCTGAGGAGAGTAAAGGAAAGGTATCTTATTTGAAGACTTGAAGCTATTCGTTCTTTGATGTTGTCTTTTTTTTATCTTATGCCTTTCTCAAAAAGTTTTTTTTTTGCCTTATTTTGCCATATTTTCCTTAGGCACGGAGATTAAAAGGAAGCATTGAAAGTTGTAGGGAGTACCTATGCCAATATAAAACTTGGGGATGTCAGCCTGTTTCGGGGTTTAAGAATTTAAGATGGGATTTCAGGAGAAAAAGTGAACAGAAGGGAAATCATGCTTCTGACTACAAATCATCTGAACGTTCAGAATATCATTGATTCAGTTTACCTCTAAGATACATCTTTGAGATGTGATTTGCAAATCAGAATATTCCATATAGAGGCCAGTTACGCACTGTTTCTGAAGAGGAAGATATTCCCAGTGTAGTTGTCCATCATGAAAAGAAACTCTGCTGACTTCATAATTTACAATGGAAATTGTAGCATGAGTTGCTTAGCCTTGGAAGATCCTCTGAGGAGAGCTGACAGAAACCGACTGGCAAAAAAAACCTGTTAGTCTACAAACACAGCAGAGCAGAAAGGAGGCAGTTGGTGTCCCTCTGAGAACAAAACCTGTTTTCACACAGTTGATCAACAAGTTAGAAAAAACTCTTAACATGAGGAGGAGGGTAATATGGTGAAATAAGATCCCCTAGGTATGGCCCAGTACATCTAAGTCAGGGTTGCTATGTCATAAGACATAGTCATTATTTGTAGAGGGGAACCAAGGAAGTTGAGGGAGTGGGAAATGACAATAAAAAAACAGAATTTAATGACACGACTATTAAGATTGGTCTTTTAACTACACTGAGACAAGCAACAAAGCTCTCTTAATGTTCTAATAATGTAACACATGCTAAAAGCTAGGATTCAAGGTTGTTCCTGGAAGGACATACTTCACGGTGGCTTCTGTCTGCCCTAAAGACTTAGTAGGCAAGAATGCTCAAAATGCCTGGATGCAGAGTGGGTAACAGCATTTCCATTGATTAAAAAAATCCTGTCTGGAAATGCCCAACATTCATGATTTGGCTTGTCACTGGATCTTCCTTTCCTGCTTCCTTTTATTGTCTGCTGCTGCCATTTCCCCCAGACACAGGGGTTCTTCAGATGGTTCTCTTGGAACCTGAACATTGGGCTGAATTAAGAAATTCTTAATGAGGAGAAAGATCTTAAAATATGCATGTGTATATATATTCCTTCAAAGATCTCAATGTCTACATTTTCTGGTTAGTTGTGATAGAATTTTCCCAGGATTTTCCCTCGTGAAGCCATGCTGGCTGCTTCAGATCACCTCCCTGTCCTCCATGTGCCTGAGCAGAGCTTCTAGGAGGATCTGTTCTGTGATCTTCCCAGGCACAAAGGTGAAGCTGACAGGTCAGTAGTTCCCAGCATCCTCCTTTTTACCCTTTATTAAGGTGGATGCAATGTTCCCTTCTTCCAGTCACCTGGGACTTCATCTCACTGCCCTGACTTTTCCAATGCCATGGACAGTGGTTTAGCAACTACATTAGTCTATTACCTCAGGACTCTGGGATGCATCTCTTCATGTCCCGTAGACTTATGTACGTCCAGGTTCCTCAGGTGGTCATGAACCTGATCATCCCTTGCAGTGGGGCTTACTAGTCCCTCTGGCTTAAGGTCCATCCATTCAAGAAGTAGGGGAAGAGAGGTTGCCAGTGAAGACTGAGGCTAAAAGTCATTGATTGCCTCAGCCTTTTCCTCATCCGCTGTTACCAGTTTGCCAGCTGTTCATCAGGAGGGTTATGCTTCCCTAACTGGCACTCTAATAAATTACGTGGGAAGTAAAAAAAGACTGAATTTTTATTTTTCCCCCTCAGAATGTATTTTAAACCAAGTGTTGGTTTTTGATGGTGGTTTCTAATGCTTTTGCTTTTACTCGCTCCAGAGAGGCCTGTAGCTTTTGCAGCACAAACCTTACATTGAGAATTTTTGTAGCTGAAATAAAGTCTTCATGGAATAAAGAGTATTTACTCACTTCATGACATTTCTTTAGAGGGGTTCAGTCACTTGCTAGCAAATAGTCTTCTTTTCAGAACATTGTCCCCTAGTCAGTGAATGGAAAGCCTGCTTCCCTTTGTGCCATGGTACAAATCATTGTTGGTCATCGTTGGGTTTGAAACAAAGGTTTAAGAGGAAACCATTATTTTCTTATTATTTCCTGTTGTAGCATACTTGATTCATAGGCTTTTCAGGACAACTAGTATGTTCTGTGCAACTTCAGTTAGAATGTGAATTTATATATTTGTTAGGTATTTGTTACTGAAATTAGGAGAATATGCCATTAACCACTGCCAAGCACTGAGTATTAGGAGGTGTGGAAACTGAGGAGTGGGGTATTCCTATGTTTTTGAGGTAAGGTTTTAAGGAAGTTTTACATACAGTATATTTTTTGCTATTAATTCCATCTATCTTCTTTTTAAGATTCCAGATTCCATCATCTCTCGTGGTGTTCAGGTTCTCCCACGTGATACAGCCTCCCTCAGTACTACTCCTTCAGAATCTCCTCGTGCCCAAGCCACCTCTCGCCTCTCCACTGCATCCTGCCCAACACCAAAAGTAAGTACATTTATGCCTTGCAAGCTCCATGCTCAGCCATGTAATCTATCAGATTAATGTATTGCCTCTGCTGAACAAGGTTGGTTCGCATGCAAGGGTTGTGTCATACTACATAATAGATAAGTGCAAGACAGTGTAGCTCGTGCCATGTGTGCTGTTGCACAGTTTAACATGTGGGTCCACCAACACCTTATGGTTACTGAAGTTTCATGTTATCTCTTGCAATATTGATCATGAATATGAAATTGTTAGCACCTTGAATGTATTTAATATCCTTTAGTATCCCCAGGAACGTAGATAATCCTGCCACTGAGTAACAACATTAAGCAAGTAATACTTTGTCAAAAAAATGTATGTGCAAATTTCTAGCCTGGGCTGGGGCAGATCTGTGCCCCACTTTATTATTGTTCATTTTAAGACTTTAAAACCAACTGGCTTTGCTCAAATGTAAATATTTGCTGCCTGACATTTGGAAACAAAAACCAGCCTAAATTCAATAGAAAGAAAGTTTTAATGCCAACCTTGTGGGAATATTATTCAGTTCTTAGTGATTAGACTAAACTATTTAATCATTGAGGTGAACTCTATATGTTCTCTTTTTATCAAAATAGCATACATCAAAAACTAAGCAAATTGACCAGTGGCAAGGCCTGTAATGTTTACCTTCAGCAGAATTCCTTTCAGCAGAGGAAAACTGTCTAAATTCACTTTGTGCATTCACATCACAAAGATCTTTCTGTGGCACCAGATGCTGACATACTAATAAACCAGTAGCAGATGGCAAATAATAACATTCTTCCTTATCTAACTCATGATCCTTGAAGATTATTCTGCTTGCTAAAATGATTGCCAGTATCTGCTAGTTCTTCTCTCCTACTGTCTCATTCTTTTCTGTCAGCAAACAAGATTTATTGGCAACCACCCATAGAAGTATTTTGGTTTAACCTATGGGATTGTTTTATGCAGTACTTACATTCACTGTAATAGAATCAAAATTATTCTGATAGACAGCAAACTTGAGCTTCGTTATATAGTCTACTTTTCTTAAGGTTGTTCAGTGAATTCTATCTGTAAGCATCTCCTTCACTTTTTTCCTAAAATATTGTCTCTTGTCTAATGGCTTAAAAATAAAAACACTGAGCTTTTTACATTAGAATGCTCAGAGCAGAAGAGCAAGACAAAACAGAGCACCTGCACTGAGCGTTATGCCTGTTGATAAAACAAAATTGTCCAGAAAAAACCAAAGGTGACTAGTAACAGGAATAAATAAGAGACAGCTCTACTGAAAAATAGCTCTAGATGAAGCCTATGTACTTTCAGGAAGTTCAACACAATGGGAAGAAGTAAAGCCCATCTGTTATGAAGCAGAATGCAGTCCTCTAGACTGTCTTGAAAGATTTAGAGATTACAGAAGGAATGTACAAGAAGTTTGAAACAGACTGAAAATCTGAAACTGTGTTTGGGAAATTAGTGGAGATGAGCTCATTTCATAATTAGATCATGATTTGGTATTTCATGTTGAGACCTGCTTTTCATGTATTACTGCAAAATCAGGTTTTGTTCAAAATGTGTGAGACCACACCACTTTTATAACAGGAATTGCCGTGCAACATCTAGCTAGATTAGATTTTCTGCGATGTATTTGACAGTGGTTTGTTACAAGCTGATATAGGGAAAAATAAAAAAAAACCCGCAACTGGAAAATAAACTTGACAGGTGAGGGCATCTGTTCCTGTTACTTAGAGGTTGGATTTTGCACATAAGCTTCTTTACCACTTAGAGAGTTCTTGGTTCATTTTATATATTACTTTTAAAAAAACAAAGAAACTACCCATTATCTTTTTGTTCGGTCCTTTACAGTATCCTCAAGTTCTCAAACATCATCTGAATTTATCAAGAAATATGATTCATTCAGATTCTTCAAGATTATCAATATGTCTAAATGTCTTCATTTATTCTGTTTTTCCTTCTGGATCCTGGCTTTCTAATAATGCAATATCAAATTAAGTTTACACTGCCCTCTTCCCCACACAGTAATGAGAATAAAAGTACATTGAACTTCAGCATCCAGGTGATGTTCCAAGGTGGTTTTTTTTGCTTCTTTAATCTGAAAGTGTGTACCTTTTCAATACCCTCATTTACTGGTTTAGGAACTCATTTCAGGGCTCCAAAACACATATATATGACATGAAAAAAAGATGAGGAAGTGTCAGAGGAAGGAAATTATTTCTTTGATTTTGGAGTGGTGGTCTAGCCACAGAGCAAGTGGCACTATATTTCTTTGTCTACTGCATATTCCAGTTTATTTTGTTGTACCATTTTCTTGTTGTATTTTTTGTCCTAAGTGTACATGAACCCTTACATCTCTCTTACTGAATTTGCTGAATAACAGAAAGTTCTGTGTGTCTCAGAAAAAAAAAAAATCAAGCTTCTGCAATGATGGGAGCACCTCTATTAAATGATTGTAAGTAGCAGGTTATTAGTGCAAGAGGATATTGGAGAAAAGGTATGGGAGAACACTTTACTAATGCTCCTGATTGATCTGTTAGAAGATTTTACCTTTTCATAACCATATTTTGGAAAACCTGATGTTGTTTATGTATACAACCAGATCATGTAGACAAATACAACATCTCATTACAAATTTGCTTTACTGTTTAAAACTTACCATCCATGTTTTCTGAAAGTCTCTGTTTCTAACAAAGTACTAAAAGATAAATATTGAGTTGGAACCTGGATATTTCAGTCTTCAAAAATGTAATTTCCTGGTAAAAGAAGTAATTATATTCCTTGGGAGGTAGGAACTTTTTAAGACAAACCGCCATTGGGACTACTCTATGTCAGTGATTAGGTACATCCCCAAGACTAAGCAAACCAGCTTTTTTTGGCTTTTAATAAATCTCTCTAGAACACCTTTTTTGTTCTCTAAACTGTATTTGAGTTTCAAACAAAATAAACCACTGCACAAAGAGCATTTAAACCATATTTGTAGTAGATGGATTCACATATAGAGGCAATCTAAGTTTCATTGAGAGGAAAACTGCACTAACAGTCCTCCCTTTTTCAGTCATTCAACCATAAAGTTGATAGTGGTTGTGACATATTTTTATCTTGTTCAATATAGCTTTGATCGTTTAAAAGTTTTACTGCCTTCTTAACATGGTTAGCTGAATTTCCTGAATGCTTACATGGCAGAAGTTTAGGATGATACAGTGTGGCTTGCAAGTTTTTCTCATCATTTCCAGTAGCTGCTCAGATTCTAAGATCTTACTATGTTTTTGTGGTTTTGGTTGGCATTTTTATGAAGTAAAATGCAATGTTCTTTTCAGACTCAAAAGCAGTAGGGGTACCTAGGGTAAAATACTTCTACAAATATGGAGAATTTTTTCATATTTGCATTGATGTTGACTCTTGGGATGGTTTTAAGCTTACAGTATAAAATTTTTGATCTACAACTTCAGATAACTTAATAGAATATATCCAGAGTAAATGACTGAGTCATTATTTCAAACTTCGAATTTTGTTCTACTCTTAGGGGGATCATATTAGAATAAAAGAAAATTACAGTGTTCAAGTTGAAGTCTTCACTTCTCCCATATATAAATGATGTAATCAGTACTTAATTTTTGGCAGTGTTGTGTGTCAAAGTCAAATGAAGCAGATTTAGAAGACCAAGGACAGGTTTTTAATTATTGCAGGAATTCATTTCAGTGACAAGAGGTGTTCAAAGTATTTCACTTTGCAAGATCATCAGTCTCACTGATGATCAGTTCAGTTCTTTCACTTCAACATGCAAAGTTTCTTTCAGTGTTATCTTTGATCATGAAGGATCCTAAGTAACTTGTTATAGTACTTTTAAAATGAGATTGTGGGTTTTCTTCCATCTTGCTACTTCATTCCCTTCACTCCTTATATTCTGCTCAAGAGAAAGTCTCTTCTCTGCTTCACTTGCTACTTTTCTGTCCCTTCCCTAGCTATCCATTGTTTAGTTATACTGAACCAGACAAAACCCTCAGTGGTAAGTTAGATCCTTATGTATTTTTAATTGCAATAGATAACTTTTGATTCCTATGTAACGAAAGTTTATAGGCTCTATCTTACAGCTAAAATGAGCGAGCAAGTCTACTTTTCAGAATTTTTTTCAAGTCCAGGTCATCTCACCTATCCACTGCTCCATTCGCCCACACCTTCTTTGTACATTTAATTCTGCTAGTTGGTCACTTTCTGTTACTTTCTGTCTCCTGTGAAGAACTATTGTCTTTATCATTCGTAAGAAGACATTCCCCTAAAGACCTAATATTTCCAGTGTAGAAAGTATGATGTGTAATTTATGTAAATGTTCCAGTTGCAGAGAATTTCTGAAATGAAATAGCCTAGAAAAACACATTACATTTCTTTTGAAAGAAAAAATGCTGATGAAAGTTGTTTCTGTGACAAAAAAAAATCTCATTATTTCAGTAATTTTTCATGCTTACTGCTAACAAAAAATGATCTGTCATGAGCTACCATTTTAATGTTAAATGTGTATATTGGTGTCCACATAGTCAAATGAATTACAAATTAATACTAAACCTAATTATTATTTGTGTTTTCAGTCTAGTGTTTTTTCAATATAGAATTGCTATGTGAAGTAAGCACATTAGCAGATGGCAGCAGGTGGAGTTGGAAAAATGTTTCTGTCAATTATTGTTGTTACAAATTTTTCAGTAGAAATATTCAGTATTTATCAGTAGAAGATCAGGTTCCTTAGCAGAAATTCTTAGTTAATAATAAGATGCTGTTCAAGATGTGTTTTGATAAGCTGTAGTTTTATCCACAGTGTAGATATTTTGTGTTCATTCGAGTGCATAATTTTTTTATCTTGAGTCTTACTGTTTCTTCTTAAGGTGGTCATCAAAGTGAAATATGGCAAGCATGTGAATGTATTTTAAAGTTTGAATGCATACACTGAATTTCCGAGTGAAATTTGTTTCCTTTTTATTTATTAAGTTTGCATAAGGTGAAGTTTATTGTACCTAGGAACTTGCTTGAGTAAGTAGCAAGTGCTTTGGCATAGCCGTTCAGCTGTGATTAGGTTGAGGAGCATGGAAAAGTGCAAAGAATGTTTTAAATTGTTAGGATGATCTACATAGGTGAGATCACACCCCAAGCACTGCAAGGGTTTCTGATTTTTCTTGTGAAAATACACACAGACATAGTTAGATACTTGTTCCTGCTAAAAATTCCAATGTTTTCATAATTATTTCTGGGTTTCATTCCCTCTTAATTTTTTTTCAGTGCACATTCCAGGATTACAGAGGATTATATTTAGTAAAAAGAGATGCTAATAGAATGTATATTTGAGTAGAAAGTAGCCATAATTGCCTTAAGATGAATCCTGCTTCCTAACGCACATTAGTCTGCTGTATACTCCTGGGTTCTTGCCAGTACAGTGCAGCTCTGGTTTTCAGATCAATTACTAATTAAGATACCAGAATATTTTCATATAGTCGTTACCTTTTCCCCTCATTGTTTAAAGTGTATTGTCTTGGCAAAACATGTGGATAATTGAGCCCTAGGAAGTCTTATTTTTAGTTTACATTTTGGTTACAAACCCTGGTAGTTGTTAGTTCACAACATGCTGCAGCTTCAAAAGTGAGACATTGTAACTAAGGAAGAAGCAGCTTGGTATGCTTGGGATAGTAAATCCTTTCAAAAATGGAAGATAGACTTTGCAGGAAGGTCAAAAACTTCAAGGGTAGTCTTTCGGGCATTTTTTGTCAGTACCAAAATAGACCCATCAATAAGTCTCAGGAGAAGAAGAATAAAGACTTGGGTAAAGTGCAGGCTGAACACTGGATTTCAGTAGAAGTACTTATTTGTCTTAGCTTTCTTTATTGAGTATGTGTGCTTCAAGTAGTACTTTATTTATTCATACCTGGAGTCGGTATTAAATAGCAGCATCAAAATATAGTTCTCTTCCCTTAGTCATGCTGAAGAACTGTTTATAGCAGAACTAAAGAAGGATGTTACAGTAAGTGGGAATTGGCTTCAGATCCAGAACATCCAGAACAATTCTTGCAGTCATAGAATCCTACTTTTCAGACCTGTTATATATTGAATCATATGAAGGTGCTCTAATGTGCAAAATTTCTCTACATCTGTATGTCTTAATAACTAGTTGATATTCATTAAGCTATGGAATTTCATTCTTTTCCTGAGTCCAGTGAAAACTCTCAAACAGGTCAAAAAAAGTTTCTCAGTCTTTCCCTGGAAATACTTTTTCTTTTCATATTGTAATCATTCTGCATGTGTATTCCTTCAGAAGGGAACAGTCTTTCAGTACATACATCCTGGCTCACACATGCATTGCATGAGTTCTAGTCTCTGTATGCTAATGCTGCATCAGATAGTCAGTTCCTCCTTGAAATGTTTTTTTTTCAATTAGCTTTGGAAGCAAGAGTTTTCCTTTCTTACTATGCTGTCTTCCAAGGCCAAGTGTTTTTTTCAAATTCTGGTAACTTCAACTTCTCTTTTCTTTAAGCTAGGGAAAAGATGTGCATTCTTCTCACATTAGGAGCCTAACTGACATCTTTTCAGTTCCTATCCAAAACAAATCTCTGGTTTGAATTCTGATGTAACACAAGATGAGGGGTTTGGGGTTTGTTTAATGTTTCAGGGTTTTTTCACTGACAGCTATGTAGTTACATCTGTCTTTCATCCAGTGTCTGCAATTAGAAATTACTGTGAGTGCACCTCTACAGAATTGTTTACAAGCTAAATTTTTAATATGTCTAGTTTTGGTTTTTTACTGATGATTGTTGAGTTTGTTGGCACCTGGTGATCATTTTGATGTCTTGCTGAAGATGGTGTCAGAGAAATATTGACTTCCTGTCGCACTTGGACACGAACCACACAGACACTGTTCAGTCAGGATAGGCGCCAGGGCCAAAAGAGGGCCTGGCCTTCTTTATTCAGTCAGTTATATATCTTTTTAGAGACAACCGTGGATTGGAGGATGAGGTTACCACCTCTCAATGACACTGGTCAGACCAAAAGTCTTTTATATTCCCCCGCCTTAGGAAAAGAACGAAAACAATAAAGGCCGGTAGGAAAACATGGCTATGTTTACAGAAAAGTGCATGAGAAATTCTATTAGAGGAATGAAAACATCGAAAGACTGCAAAACTCAGGGCGACAACTTCCCATTTCCATTCAGTCTTTTTGTTGGGGCTGTTAGTTCCTATTACATATGTCAATTGACTAAATCCTGTTTTTCATGAAAAATGGTTTCAAGAGTAAAACTGTGCATCCTATAGGCTGAATTTTCATATAGTCTTATGTTCTGTGTGTAGAAATTTGGTTTTCCTCTGTTCCTCTTCTTTAGTGTGTTAGTCCATTCATACATTAACCTGATTTAATCAAGAGCTCAGATATGGGCTTCTGTTCCTTCACTGACTGTTGACCTAATAAATTATCCACATCATTATTGCTGTGTTCTTTTCTGATTAAATAATCAGCAGCTTTAAAAATGTACCTGTAAAGATAAACAGCAGTCTTCTAGTTGTTTCTTTCTTAATAGAGTAAACAATTAATGATGGTGTAGCAAGTTCATTGCCAGGTGTTATAGGAGAGATAGGTGATGCTATTTTAAAACAAAAAGGATTTCATTCACCCTTTCTTATCTGTGTATTCACAAGCACAAAGTTACATGCATTCAGTAGTCTGTCCAGCATCCATATGTGTGTAACCAGCTGGTCTGGTTAGGATAGCTTGAAATGATGGAGAGGATGTGGAGGACAGCTATGACATTCCCCACGACTTCTCTAGCATCCTTCTTATGCCAGTATCCATTAAGTCAGTGTTGGATGTGCCTTTTATACTCTTTAATACCTGACAGTAAAGGGGATATTTGCCTCTCCATCTGGTTCCACCTCTTGAATGTGTTAGATTTTCTTGCTGTACTATGTTCTCCATATGTAAACCTGCTCTTTATCATTCCAGTTTCATCTCTCAGCAGCTCAACTCTGTTTTGATCTGTAAATCATTTTAGGTTGTCTGGTTTTATTGATTTGGTATCCCCAGAAGCTGCATGAAGCGCTGTGAACTAAATGAACTACTAATCTGCATGCCATCAACATTTTTCTTACATTTCCTCCGCTATGCTTTCTGGTGCTTCCCCATCCATACATGTCCTTTCTTTTCTCTCCCACTCTTACTATGTCTGTTAGATATTCAAGGAGGATTCTTATGCTGAAGTCTATATTAGCTTGCTATTGCAGCAAGCATGTCACAGTTTGATATTGTATCATGCTTCTATAGTTTTGCATCATCATCATCGTCATATGCATTTCATGTACATTTTGGCTGGGGCAGAAGGTAATATGGGGCTACACAGCACTACAGCAAGCAGCAAAAGCAAAAAGCAGCCACTAAGGAGCACTGGACTAATATACAGTCAGGAAAGTGAGCCCCATGACAATCACAGGAGCGTGCTGATTATTAGCTGAACAGAAATAACAGCTATAAATTCAATCTAGCACATTTCAATCAAATCTGTCATTATCTCAAACGCTTTGAGCCCCATGTATGGTGCCAGAAAGACTGTTGTGGTTTAACACAGCTGGCAACCAAGCCCCCTGCAGCTGCTCGCTTTCTCCCCCACCAGTGGGGTGGGGGACAGAACCAGAAGAGTAAAAGTGAGAAAATTCGTGGGCTGAGGTACAGACAGTTTCATAGGGAAAGCAAAAGCACACACATGCAAAGCAACACAAGGAATTAATTCACTCCTTGCCACAGGCAGGCATGAGATCATCAGCCAGCTCCAGGAGCTCCATCACTTGTAACAGTTATTTGGGAAGACAAACACCATCATTCCAAATGTCCCCACCTTCCTTTTTCCCCAGCCTTACAGCTGAGCATGACTCCATATGGTGTGGGATATCCCTCTGGTTGGGGTCAGCTCTTCCAGCTGTGTCACATCCCAAATTTTTGTGCACCCCCAGCCCACTTGCTGGTGAGGTGAGGAACAGAAAAGGCTCTGAGAGTGTTGCAAGAACTGCACAGCAATAGCAAAACCATGTCTGTACTACTGACAGTGTTTCCAGCACAAATCCAAAGTATAGCCCTATACCAGTTACTGGGAAAAAAATTATCTGTACTCCAGCCAAAGCCAGCACAACAGGCAGCTGAAGGTAGTCTAACAGCAGCAGGCAGGTCGTGTGTTCACAGGAGCCAAAACTGATATGTAGACTAAGAAAGCTCTTTCAAGGCATGCATGTTGCTGTGATTATCATCTGCAGTAAAAGTTTGCTGGTTCCATCACAGAAGTAGCATCTATCTGATGCAAGATGTGAGAGAGAAGCAAGAATCTGAAGCACAGACATTGCTGTTCTCATGATGTAAATATGCAATTCCCATCAAGTGGTAGGTTCTTTAGCAAGTGTACTAACATTCCCTGAAGTGCAGTTTCACATTTGAGAAGGGTTTTAGGAAATAGAGGCGTTGAAAATAAATGACACCTAATGGTTCTATGATCTTAACTCCTATTTTGAGCAATATCTAATATTATTTATCATTGTAATGTGTGATACCATCAAAGATTGGTAAACTAAAGATAGACTTTCCCTTCTGCACAGCTGTCTCAAGCCTTGTTTTAGAATCTCACCATCTCATTGGGCAGTCTGCACTCCGTTGCCTTTTTCCTTTTAACTTAAATAGGCCAATCCTTTCTTGTATTCATTCCTCAGCCAGACAAAGGGGATACATAAAAATTTTCAGATTTCATTTTCAGTTAATTAACTAAGTCAAGCTCCCTCATTTTTATCCTTTTAAAAAAACCTCATTCCAAAGTCTTTTCCTGCATTTGTTGTAGATTTCAACTTCCTTGCACGATCAAAACTGTGTATTTTCTTAAATAAGATTTTATCAGTCTTTTGTAAAATGGATTTATAATCTCAGTCTTTTTTCCAACTGGTAAGTCCTTGCCCCTGTATCAAAGAGCTTTGTTAGTTCAGAACTTCGTGTTAAATTTCACTCCATTTCTCTTACACTACTCTTAATTGTTATTGAATACCTGCTGCTAAGATTACTTTGATATTCTGTAATGATGATGCTTCTCATATTTATCTGAGAGCACTCCTAAATTTTGTGTCAAAATCATTATTGAATGTACTAGGTAAGGTCAGTTTCTACATCACTCAGTTGCAAAATTCTCTTTCACCTGTTCTGCTTTCAGCAAAATATATTACCTTCCAACTAGCAATTTTCTTGCCCTCCCAACAGTTCTGTTTTTACTTCTATATGTTCCTGTCCTACATTTCATGTGTTTATAGGAGCAGTTGCCTCATCAAATATAATTATATTAATCCTCATTGATTACTATGCCTTTGTTCCTGTATCATGTATTACCATCCCCAATCAAAAATCATGCGAGGTATTATTTTTCATTCCCCAGTTTACCATTGATGTCTTTCCAACCTCAAATGATGGCATTTCTACTTTCTCTTTTCCTATTTGTAAGTTTAAGGAGACCTTTACTCCTTGTTTTGAATTCCTTTAACTCTGTTTTGTACTTAAAAGTTTCTAGCTTAGAAAAAATAGTATCTTTTATTTTCATGTCTGCCAGGCTCTCTATCTAGACCTAGTAGCCTTCTTTGCATCCTTTTTGTTCTTCTCCACTCAAAAAAACAGAGTCAAAGTATTTCAATAATGTTTTTTGACTGTCAGAGTGGTACTTAGCAAAAGGCTGATGAAAGCTGGTCATTTGTCTCCTTTGGTGCATAAAACTTTGTCTGTTGATACAGAAAAGTATATTTTTCAAAATAACTCTTGTTTGAATTGAGTACCTCTTCACTTTCGATCTGTTGCATCCATAATAAAAATAATTCTCCTTTGAGAGCAAATCCATCTTCATGTAGTCAAGAATTGCAAAATCATTCTTGATCTAGTTTGATAACAAAGGCAAGTCTCCAAAAAGTTAGTTTTTTCTCTAAAAAACAGATTGAGCACGTTTAAAGGCTCCTATAGACCATTTACTCTAGAATATGTGTGTGCCATCATTTTGCATGGCACCTACAGGATGCCTTCTACAAGCCACAGGAGCCATAAACCTTATCTCAATTTTGGTAATTTTTTTTGTAATAACTCCTTCATATCAAGGTCTTGTTTCTGGTATCCTTTTTACCCAAGCAGATTAGCTTTCTCTTTTACAAAAGGTAGTTCTCAGAATCATGTTACCATTGCATCTGCAACAATGCACTAAATGTGAATATAGTAGTTCTTTCCAATACATTTTCTTTTAAGACTTGGCCTGAGCAATTGCTGGCAGAAATTGAGAATTTCATTCATCAAGGAGATTCCTACATCATCTTGATTATCCAAGTTTTCGAACTGGAGCTATATTTAACTGGTATTTCCTCAGCAGGTTTTGAGAAAAATGTACTAGATACTTTTTCTTTAGCATTCTTCTGCCAAGTTGCCATGCCTTATTTTTTGTCTGTAAAAGGAGGACTTGGTTATGTGGCCTATGTTCTCACTTCTACCTATTAGAAGTGTGTAATCCTCATTCTGTGCCTCTCTGTTCCTCAGATGAATGTTTAAAAAAAAAAAATATCTGTGCACATGTTTACAGCCTGCTGTGCACTGTGCCACCGTACCAGAGGAAGATTCATGCACTATGTCAGTGCTGCTATACTCCTTTGGTGTGCTCCTACTCTATCTGTTCTAAGTGCAATAAATGACACTTTAGGGTACTAGGAATGAACACTCATCATTAAGCGGTTAGATGAAGTAAATTTATCTGGAAAGGTTCAAAAACATTATTGTAATCCCTAACATACCAAGTTCATTCCATTAAATAGTCCTGTTAAATAGTATCAGTCACTAAACATCAAAGCATCAACAAACAGTGCTGGGAAATGAGGGAAAAAGATGTGATGGAAAAGGTAATGGGATTTAGAATCAAAAGAGCACTTGTCACAATCACTTGTCCAGACTTTTCATAAACAGCCATTCTAAATTTGTTAATACAATTCATCTTGTTAAATTCAACTTTGCCTACCCCTCTAATTACCTCCTTTCTCACATGAATGTTGAAGAGCTTTATTTTGTAAGTAAAACTATGTGAGGCTTAGGTCAGTGCTTATCCAATTCTGTATTCTGGATCTGCAAGGAGTATTTAGTACGTGCCAAGTGCATTGCCTGTGTCTGAGAAATTTTTTATTTGGTTGTGCCTTTTTTTGTTCAGTAAAATATTAGTCAAAGATTGTTCTCCTTGTTTTAATTTTCTACAACAGGAAAAGGGAGAAGGCACTGTAGTGCTCCAGGGAATTGTCCCATTTTGAACATCAGCAATCAGTTCAACTTGTTCTGTTTGCTCCTTGAAGAGATTGTGTAAGAAAATAGCATTTAATTTTTTCTACACCTCTGCCTTTGTAAAATTAATAAGCTGTAGCAGCACAAATTATGACAAAATTCTGTTGATGTGTTGAAATCCAAGTTCAAAATTGTATGACCATGAAGGTACTGTTTCATTCACAGATGCCTCAAGATTAGGTGTTAAAATATGTTATGATGATTATTAGTAATGACAATAATCCAGATGCATTGCCATTTTTATTACACTCAAAATTTGGCTTTAATATCTGAAATTAATTGCCCCTATTTTGCTCACCAATTTAGTTTCATTTTAAAAGGCAAAATATATATTATCTTTTTATAAGGGGCATTTACGAATAGGGTAGAATTTTATTTCTTTAGTTAGAATTTAATTCCTTCAATTACAACAGTGTTTGTTGAAATAAACAGTGTTTACTTGTTTGAAACAAAAGGAAGTGGTTATTTCTATTTCTGATCGCTTTCACGCCATCATTGCATGTTATTGGACATGAATTTCTGTAGGCATTTATTGATATTTACATTTACTGAAATCTACATATGTTTCAGTATGTTGCTTTTAGTTTAAACTAGCAATAGTAGAAAAAGTCTATGAAAATCTATATGGAAGAAGTCCATGAGAAAATAGGGATCCTTAAGGTGAGATATTCAAAGCACTTACACTTGGAACATATTTCTCTCCAATGCCTGTGTTGGAATCAGGGCTTCCCACTTGATTACCTTACAGTAGTTTGATGGAAATTGTTCTCTAAGAAACAGTAACAGGTTTGGCAAGATTTCAAACCAGCTGCTGGCTTTTTTCAAATTTGCACCATTCATTGCAGTTTATTTCTTAAGACTGCTTTTTTTCTTTTATATGTAGTTTTTCAAAACGTGAGGAGCACCTTTGAGCAAGGAGTTCTTGTGTGTTTGCATGGCAGTTCTTTGCAACACGGTGTTTGCCTTATGAAGTTTGTGGGCAGCCGTGCTGGACGATGGTTTCACTCAGCAGCACTGTCAGTATGGACAATGGTTGACCTTGGCCATTTACCAGGTTATTGTTAGTACTTGGCCATTTAAAGGTCATATTGTTTCAAGCTTCTGCAAAGTGAATTGAATACCAGGTCTTTCCACCTTAACTTAATCTTCTGATGTTGTCCTTTCACTGCTTTAATTGTTTCCTCTGGCTTTAGTGGATACACCCTTTTCCAATATCCTTACCAACCCTTCTGCTCCTCTTTCATAGTTGAACTCCTCAGGATGTATAAATGTGAGGAAATACGTGTGAGAAGATGTTTTTACACAGATTATCCAAACACAGCCATGTCTAGTCAAAAGGATAAAATACAGGCTGTTACACATATTTGAGAAGAAACCTTAAAGGCACTTGTTGTCGTCCCTTTAAAATCCCACTGCCCCATCTGTTTTCAGAAAGATGAGATCTTCCTTGTTACACTGAACCCCAATGCAAACATCTCTCCCTTAACTTTGGTGCTAGAAGTGGTCAAAGAGAGCAGATACCTGCCTTATAACCCTACCAGAGACCTGGTTCACTTTATAATCTACTTGTCCCACCATCAGGTCACTTCTAAGGGACTTCATTGGTGCAACAAAGGTATCTCTGATAGGAGCTAGATTAGTGTCCAAAAATGTTTAGAGGACAGTGTCCTCCATGATATGTGCTATAACCCTGTATCTGCAGCAGCTTTTAAAACTTAAGTTCAGCTTAGGACAGCAAGGCAAAATAGCACATTCAGAGGCGAATTGTCAGTTTGGGAAAGGTATATAAAAAGAATACAAAACTTTACCACCCAGGACTAGGATATTCTTATTTTTTCCTTAAATATGACCTTTCCTGCTTGCCAAGACAGATTCCTGATTTATGGGACAGGTGTTTGGGTTTTGAAAAACTCTACCAGGAGCATGAGGTACAAATTCTGCTTTCCTTTTTGGGGAAAGCCAGAGAATCATTGAGGCTGCAGGCATAGGTGAGGAGCAGAATGTGCTAGCAGACAGTGAAAAAATGTTCAAATGGGTCTGAAATGAGAGGATTGAAAGTATTGAATTGAGAAGAAATTGGATGTAAAGGTTGAGTGGTAAAGGTCTGATACAGACCAAAGCAATATTTGTGCCTCTTGAGTGATGAGGCTGCAGGAGTTAGAGTGTTTGCAGGAGAGTAAGTAGCTTGGATGCAGAATGTTGCAATAGCATGAGAGAAAAGGAAGGGCTGTGGTCAGGAAGAAGTGGCAGAAAGGCAGCATTGAGCAGGTAGAAGGGTTTGCAAACCTTCAGCTGTGTGACAGGAGAGTTACCCAACTGTTCACTGCATAATGACAGTAAGGACCCAGCTCTCATATGCCCAGATCTCTAGTTTAAATGAGATTTAGGACATTAAGTCACTATAAATAGAGGCATACTATGTAATGTTTGTATTTATTGTAGTCTTTCTTGCCCTGCCTGTGCATTTTATCTACCAGCTTTTAGATTTGATTTCTGAACATTAAATTTCACTGAAGTCAATAGATATTTTCAGAGAACTGGGCTGACCCATGTTGGTGTAAAATAACCAGTATACAAAGTCTCTTGTGTAAGGACATGGTTATATTATCTTTGCTACTATGTGCATTAACAGAGTATTTGATCTAGAGATGATACTAGCTTGAAAACAGTAAGAAAATTGCAGTACTTTTTACCACTGCTTGTTCCACTTGCACTGTGTTTATTCCCCCATCTGCACATGGAACAGTGTGAGTAGTAGTGGCCGTTTGAAAAAAAAAAAAATTGTGGGCAGTGTGAACAAAACTTGAGATGGTATGATAATGATGTTTTATTGGCATTCATTAGCCTTCACATACATTTTGCATTTGTAGGTTTAACATTATCAAGAAGTGCAGCAACCTTAATAAAAGTTTTATGCCATACTGCGGTATAATGTGCAGGCATGAATATGTTCATTAGTTGAGAATGTATGTCATTGTTATAGGAGCCTGTATTCCCTTTGTTTGAAATATTCCCCATTTATTCAGGAAGCACCCTCTAATTGGTGTTTGTCTGGCGTAAAATGACAGAAGTAAAAATACTTTCAAGTGCAAATCTATTTTTTATGCATGGATGTAAAAGTTATATATAATGCATTTTTTAACTTAAATTGATTTGCTGCTGTATTAAAAATATATTAAGCTCTTTGTTAGCAGTTGAAACTACTCACTTGATGTAGAATATTGTTCTTATCAGAGAAGAGGATTAAAGTTGGAGTTTGGATTTCTGTATCAGAATTTTCCACTCTTGATTAGGCAAGTAAGGGTTGTAAAAAATGCCACTTAGACCAGTACTGTATTATATAATATTTGGAAGTTGACAGTCATTGTCTCCACCACCAAAGTTGTTCACAAGCAGTATGTAATTGCTTCACCAAGTAAAATTACTTCTTGCCAGCCATCGAATATTTACAGTTTATTCCTTTTTTTTTTTAATTGGATGTCACTACCCTTCACTTATTTCCAGTTTGTTGTGTATCTTGAAGTCGATTAACAGTCTTAAGGGTCAGAAAATGTATTTTCCAACTTCATAACTTTAAATGTCCTTTGGATTCAGCTCCCTTACGTGATCTGGCCAATACATAAGATTTTTTGTTCCTGGCTGACTGCTGTGAAATCATTGCCAGTTGGGTTATACTTTTGAGATATGTTTCTCTGTTAATATGAACTGTGTGAGAACTTGTGTGAGAGATTTCAAGAACACTTATTTGGAACACAGTGGTATAATAATATGCATAATATAGCTTTTGTAGTTTCTCTTCATCAACTGGACCTCCTTCTCTAGCTGAATGCACTTTATCTACTTCAGAAATATCCAAGCTTTTGATAACAAATTCTTGATGGCTTTTTAATATCCCTGTTCTTTATATGTTGTATTCTTTCAAAGCATACAACGTATAAAGAATTATATATAGGTCATGTGGGTGCTGTTTGAATATATGCTGACTCATATTTAGTTTCTCTTCTGGTATGTTTTTAATGTTTTTATCTTCTTAGTGCATTTATCTTTAGGATCATTTTAATGCTTTTTTATACATCCACCTACCTTTTCACTGAATCACAAAACACCTCTTTAAGCTGGGCTGGAGCTTATCCCATTGTTTTTCTTCTATATTTTGCCTTGGTTAGTTGAATGGCCCTTGGGGGGAAAAAAAAAAAACAAACCAGATTCGGGGTATGTTGTGGAATTCTGCTGAAGGAAGTAGTGAACCAAAGTAGGATCATCACACGTGCAGTTTTGCTCAGATTTCCAAAACTGATCATTCCTTTCTCAGCATGGTGCCCTGCACTTCGAGATAAAACAGTAACTGGAAGGAAGTAATGGCAGGTAAAACTGAAAAAACAAGGGAGGTCTTATTTTCTCATATCATGTACAGACTTGTGAGTGTCACTGTTTCACATCCAAAAACTTATTTAAAATGGAACAACTTCATAAATACTTATTGACATCATGTGTAGTCACATTGACAAATATGATGCAAGCAAGTTTCATGATTTAGGATTCAGTAGAGGATATTCACACTGTTGCACTGCACATTCCCTAAGGCGACTAGGTAAGAAGCACAAGGGAACTTAGAGCTAAATGCAGTAAGAAGCCATGGCTAGAAGCTGACCAGGGCTATTTTTGTGAAAAGAAACAGAAAATGCTAGTCAGCACAGTTGTCAGGGATATGTGGTATAGCATACCTGCCAAAACATCTCTTTGCAGACCCAGTGGTGTTCCACAAGTAATATTAATTGTTTTCTTTATTCACCATTCATCGTTGATCTCTGCAGTATTAATCAAGTGGGAGAACAGTTACGTTTCTCTTATATGTACAGCAAATAATCTGAACTTGATTTGGATGCTGTGTAGTATAATTTCTTACTTTGGTTATCATAATTCCAACATTATTTGCCCAGGTCATCGAGTAAGGTACTTGACATCTTTTTAAACTAGTGCTGTAAAAAATTTCCATTGTGAGTTTTGCATTTAGTCAATTTCAGAATTAAGTAATTTAATCATATCAAAAAGGTGTTGTCATTATGAACCATTCATGTGTTGTCCAGGATTTTGGAAAAAAGTCTGACAGAGGTTTGGCTTTTTGGTGAATGGGGATGAGAAAACACTTTTCTGAAGGACTTAGGTCCTGCAAAATTCCAATTTCTTTGTCAGAATGTAAGCAGGGAAAATTTAGAGTAGCACAAATAGAGTATATTATCAGAGGGGAAGGAGTCTAAGATAGATAGTGTTAAATGTTTGAGGATATTTCTCCTGTTGTAGAACTCTTTCTTTAAATGAATCCAGCAAAAGGTAGAGTCTCAGATTAGCTAATTGGTCAGAGATGTTCTTTCTTTATGACAAGTATAACTGATAGATTAGATACATTAAATATGTATTTAAGGTTAAATCTTCTAAATTATTTTTTCTGGAGTAAAATCAAGGTGGAAGAATAACAGGTTCATTTCTCATGTGCTCTATTAAGTAGAAAGTAGTGGAGTAACACTGAAACCCTATGCGAGACCTCTCCTTAGAAAACATTTTCTGTTCACCCATCTTCTAACAAATCCATTAACCATATTTGAGCATTCCTCTTTGCTCACCATTTGGTTCTGGTTCCTAAGTTTTCTTCGACTTGCTTCCTATCTCATTCTACTCCAACTGTAACTCCACCTTGTTCGTCAGATATCAAGATAGGGATACCTGTAGCTAATTTTTAGCTATTAACTCCTGCTGTTATTCCATTGTGAATAAGAAAGGGATGCAAATATAATGCATTTATAAACTGTCACTGCATTATACCCATCTAGTTTCCTGGAATGTTCTCTACACAGCACCCTTCTTCCTTCATTACATTGAGTATCTTCATTCATCATCTTCAGAGTGTTCCAAAACCCTCAAGTTTTTAAGGTAACATTTTGCCCATAGCTACTTGGTGTTGCTCCTGCCTCATCTCTTAATCCACTTATTTAGCTTGTGTTGTGGTATAGATACTTTTGATTTAGACCACTTAGACACATCTTTCATCATAATCTTTTCTATTTACCAGTGTTCATCTATGATGGGGTTCTTGTGTCTAGATGAGTTTCTGAAAAACAAGGAGTGTATAATCCATGCCATTTCCTGCATTATAACTTCTAGATCATCCTACAGTTGACCAGAAAAAGATAAGGATATACCTGAATTGCTTTCTGTGGTATTTGCCATGAAAAAGATATGGGGTTTTATTCCTGCTGTCCCTTGCCTTCTTGGTAACACAGTATTTAGTTCCCAGAACAGATGTAGTATAGTTTGTGCAATACTCATGTAGTTCTGATTCATCCCTTGAGAAGCATTCAAGTTGCTCTCTGCAATGTTCCTGTAGAAAACATGCTGTCGTATATATTAACTGTGCCATGGGTGTAAAATAAGACTTGAACTTGGACTATCTCCTTGTAATTTATATATGCAAGCATTTAGAACTTCATTGCTCGCAGTGTACACATTGCGTATGTATTTCTATATGTATTTTGAAGAAAGATAGACTAAATAATATTAGTTATATGCACCTGTAATATCTCCAGTCTATTTCTGTCTGAATCCTAAACCTTCAGAACAACTTGAGCAGCCACAATTGGTGAGTAATGCAAGAAAAACTTTTTCCCTGAGGGGCAATGCATATTGCTGTCACAACTCTTCCTCGAGTTTCTGTGTTATGTAGCACTTTTCTTAATGCCCTAGTTCCATGTCATTATGTAAGATGATAAGCATTTATTTTTTCCTTTTTCTCATTTTCTAAACAAACCTAAATTTATTATTCATTTTAAAAGTTTCAAATTGGTAAAATGAATTGCAGTTCTACTGGATTATGTCTTACTATCTGGGACTGATAGTACCTCAACCAGGCTATTGGGAAAGCATCTTTGCTCTAACTCATGATGTTTTGTTTTCTATTTAGATAAGGATCTTCTTCCAAAGTGAGGCATGCCTTTTTTTTCTCAATTAGGAAATACATAGCTAATATGTAGTAACTCAGTTACAACTGAGTTACTGAGCATATAGTTTAATTCCTGTAGTCTTCTAAAGGAGACATAGTTTACTTAAGAATGATGGTTTCTTCTTGGTCTGTATACTGGAATTGATTGGAGAATTACTTGGAGTCCCATGATAACAGTAATGTGGGTGTTTCACTTGAGAGTTCAAATCAGATGCTATTTTAATGCCATAAGACCAGGGAAGGAAAGCAACAAGTAACATAAATGTTTCCAGTGTGTTTTTCTAATGGACATCCTATAAGAACTAAATACTCAAATTGTTAAAATACTGTTTAGTTTCATTGTTTTCTTGAGAACCAAATACAAGTAAAAAACCAAAACATTCAGTTGACTGTTTTTTGAATAGGAATTTCTCTGTTTTGCGTGGGTCAGGTAAAAACAAACAGGACAATTTGACTTGTGCCTTGCTTGTGTGCTCCAGAGAGCATAAAACGTAGTTGAATTTCCATGGTTCATTCAATCTTTGGCTTCCTTGCTGAGATTTCTTAAAAACAGGTACTGTGATTTGAAAGGGTTCACCTCAGTTGTGTGGGATTTTGTTTTACTTAAGATAATAAAAACTTTCAGTTCAGTCTTGGCTCAGACTAGTAGGATGTCACGAAAGTAATTTTTATTGTCTTCTTCCTCTCTACTTCAAATGACACATGTTCACTTTGTCAGTGAAAGAGGTTTATTTACCACATTAAGAAATTCTGAAAAGAACTTTTGCTGTAAATGAATGTTTTATTTTACTTGCTTCTAAAATTATGAAGCCTTTTGAGCAGCTACCTCATTCGTTTCTTCCATCCTCTGCATCATCTAGGAAAAAAAATACATAATAAAGGAAAAGTAATCAGGTAGGAGGTGTTGTAGGTCATATACGTAGTGTATTTAAATATTTAAAATAAATATCTAATGTTGGTCTGGCATTAAAATTTTCTGGTTGGGCAGCATAATTTTTAACTGGGAATCTTGATAGCAGTGGCTAAAATCTCTAGGCCTGGGTCAATAGGAATCTGTATTGCATTCTGCCAGGTATCAGTCATGATACTTGCAGGCTCCCAGTTATAGCATACTCTGCTCATACGATTTGTAGAAGGTATAGGGTATTTTTTTCTTCAGTTAGAGTTTTAGAACTTCATTATTCTTAATATCCAAATCAGATAAGTAACATGTATTCTTTCAAAAATGTTAGTGAATTCAGCATGCAACGTATGTGCCAGATTGCTAATATACTGAGAAAGAAGTGATCAGCAAAGCAAGTTTAAAGTGCCATGATAAAGCGTCATTTATTCCAGAAATTAGAGTCTGTGTCTTTGTCCTCTAGAGGTGTCTCAGAGAGTCAAATTAATGTCTTGCATGTACTGCTAACTGATTGTGTGGAAATTTTTTTAAGTTCACTTTTTCTTTATTCTTCTGTCTTTTTTACCCATCTTCCCCCATTGTAGCAAATTAGACGGCCGGATGAAAGCAAAGGAGTTGCTAGTAGAGTTGGATCCCTCAAAGTAAATATGTTTCTAACATTTATTTTGCAAGTTTTCTTCTATAGCCTACACTTTTCCTTTTGAAGGGGGGGTGTGGGGAGGGAGGGAAGGGGCTTTTCCATTTCTCACCATCCCATCATTTTTATTTCAGTATTATTATTGCTGTTGGGTCACATTTTGTTTGTTTCTGTGCTACACATAGAACAACCTATTGAAGGCAGGCTGCCAGTGAGGTAGCTTTGGATGTCAGTAGAAGTAAGAGATAGTAACAACCTTTTTAAAGTGCCTGTAATTTGGTGATCATGATTAAACCACTTCTCTGATCTATGTTGTTTGTTTCTTATAACTGCCTGTTACATGGAGAAGTGATTTACTCATCTTCAAACTACTGCTTCCCATCTTGAAACATAATTAAACTTTTATAGTGTTCACACTTTCTGCATTTAATTCTGCAAAAGACCATTACAAGAGAGTTGAATCTTTCATATATGTATAGCCTTTAAATTAGGAAAAAAAATCAAAGTAGATAAAGATGAAAGAGATTCACATGAGACTAATAAGAGTGGAGCCAGTTTTGCTGATAGTTAGTATCCTCTGCCTTTTAATGTTTGTATAAACATACACAAATACTTAGATTGCTTAACAGAACAGGCAGATATCTAAACCAGTACCCACCATATACAGTGTTAAACCCTGAGAAATGGTTTTGAACCAAGATGTTGATCGTGTGCAGTCCAAGCCATTTTGATCTCAAGTTGCCTCTATTTCAGCTATCCAATTTTTCACTTTTTTCTTACTGTATTGCCTTTTAGCACCTTCTCAACCACTAATTTTTTTTTTTCTTCTGCATTCTCCTTACCTTTCCTGCCTTCTTGGTTTATGATCCTTTGTTTTGGTTTTGGTTTTGTATGTAAGCATATTGCACTTGTTCCAGGACAAGCCATCCTCTGTTCTCTAGCACTGTTCTACAGCTGCTCTTTGTGAAAATGTTATATCACTGAGCACAAATAAGGGGAGGGAAAGGATTAATTATGCACCTCTTTCTGGTAATGCCTCCCTTTAAATTGATCTTAGCATAGAACAAGAAGCCAGTTGCTACTTGTTTATACAAGTTCTAGCTAGAGGCATCTGTAGCATTCCTCACTGTCTGCGAGGCTTTATCTTTTCATCTTGTGATTTGGGGAGATGTTTTAATTACAGTGTAGATGAGAAGAGCAGTGTACATGATTGAGGCTCTGTTTCAGTGGGAGACATTCAGGACCACTGAATTCACATGGAGAAAAATACAAGACGGCCACACTTTCCGTGCTGTTTTTGAAAATTCTGCACATAATTGCAGTGACCCAGGCATCTTAAGGCATGGGTCATCACATACAAATCTAGATGGATAGTGCATGCACATATGCAGAAGATGTAGCTTATTTAGATGGTGGGTTTCACCTATTATTACGAAGACCCATTGATAGCTCATTTCAGATTGATATTTCTTTATCTGATTTCTCAGGATTAAATTCCATGACCTAAAATATATATGTAGACAGAAAATCTTCCTTATAGAAAATGGGAAATCCTAATTGAGGTTCCCAAACATGAAAATTTACCTCTAAGAATTCTTTTTATAGAAGCAAATTCTAGAACACAGCCTTACCAATAAATAAGCAAAAAAATAAATAAATAAACAATGTAGCAGAGATTCAGTAGCTTTAGAATTATAGTTCCCTTGATTTTTCTTTTTTTTTTCCTGTAGTGAAAAAGAACCATGTTAAGCAAAGATGTCTTGCTTCCAGATTCCAAGTTTACTGAGCCTTGTACTTCTGTGTTGTTCAGAGCACTTTGATGTCTTGAAATGTTTTGGCAGAGGCAGTGAGAAATGCATTATGCTATGATTTATTAAAAACAAAATAAAACAAAACACAAAAACAAAGAGCAAAAGAAAAATGAAGAAAAAAAAAACTGTGACAAGAGAACAGGTTGCTTTTTCAATTCATTTTCTGATGTTTACATGTAGCTCCATCGAAAGCTGGAGGAGCTCAGACATCACCCAGAAGGCAATGTCAAAGGATGCTCTCTCCGAGTAAATGTACGATTTCACTCGGTGATCTGATTTTTTTTAAAACTTCTGCTGGCTGGTAACACCAAGTATGATTGGTTTGTCCTCTCATCCCATCTTTTTCCTTTCTCTCTCTATTTCTTCCTTTGTGTTTTCCTTCTTTTCTAGCTGGGGTTTCATTTTAATGTATGTGAGAAACCTAACCTGCTTGACAGAGTTTGTTGTAAAGAATATCCTACTGCATTTTAATGAATGCTAATCAAACTGCTTGACTTTACAGAAACTAAAAAAAAATCCCTTTCCAAAATCAAAGTTGCATATCTAGAAGTTTCCTGAATATTAAACTTAGCAATGAATAAAACAGATACCCTTAATTTAAAGGATAAAAATATCTTCTGCCAGTGATTGATCATCTTCCCTGAACCAAAAACTATGGCTGATATAAGGTAACCCAAAAGCATATAGGTTCACATGTACCTCTGTCTTTGCCATCAATCTTTTCAGGTCCCTGTTTTATCTCACAACATAGGTCAATATTGGGTTGAATGACAGCTATACAAATTTCGTTGCTTGTTTTTTTAGCAGACTAATGCAAAAAATTCTGCAGCATATTTCTTCTGTGTCACATTTGTTCTTTAATGAAAAAAAAGTTGTGAAAAAAGAATTAGAATCTAGTATATCAGTCATGACACCCTGTAAAGTCACCCAATTTTCACAGAAATATTTAATAAAGCAAGTCAAATCCAACGTGACAATGCAGACAGCAGTACCTCTTGTTTAGTAGTTCACCTCATAACTTAAGAACAGCTTTTCAGAAGTGTCTTTAAACCAAGTAATTTTGCATATAATGAAAATTAGGAAAAAGTTTGTAGCAGAGTAGATGTGAAAGTTAATAACACTTTATCCCTTTGCACATCCGTCCACTGAAGGGTCTCTCAATAATTTCTTTAGATTCATGTCCTCTTTGTCTTCCATTCACTGTGATTGTTGTCATTCTCAGAACTATCATTCTAATGCATAATCCACTAAGATTATACAGTGCAAGATAATTTTTGTAATGAAAATTATTTGATAATTTTTGCCCCTTTTGGGTGCTTTTGCATATACAGCTTTGTATCTGACATACAGTTGATTACTTCTTATTGTCAAGTAGAAATTCTTGAGTTTGTGATCTTTTTCAGGTCAAATACAAGGAAATTGAGCTGCTAATATTTTGCAGTTTTCTATAAAATAAATTTGATTGAAGGACAGTATCTTTTTCCTGGCAAGTCTTCTAGGAATCAAGTTTTGGGGGGAATAAATTGTGTCATATTTTAGATTTGGAGATAACTCACAATCAAGACAAAGCAAGACTACTCATTCTTAAGTTCATGATTTAGTACTTAAAAATAAATTTAAAGCCAGAAAAAAAATGCCATGAAACACTGTACTACAAAAAAGATGTTCTCATCCTACATTATTTCACAGAATGTCAGTGGGGAAAGATTTCAAATTAAAAGCTGTGACTACATTAGCCGTGGCAGCATGACAAAATTAGTTGTCATGAAATTGTCCTGTTCCTCTGTGCCACTTTATCTGTTATTTCACTGCCATACCCTCCATGATGGAAGTTAGTCAGTTAGTAAGGAATGTAAGTAAATAAAGAAATATTCCATATACTCTGCATATGCCTTTAAGTTTCTTAAAACAAGCAGAACACATTGCTAAAATTTGCTGCTTCGTCACTGCTGCTCTGATTCATGCAGTAATAATGGATGTTCTAGATTAGAGCATTTTAAAAGACAATATACAAATGACTGATCAAAGAGAAGAAATAGTGTACAATTCTCAATAGTGGATAATTGGAGAAAAAAATAATGAGGGATCTATTAATAGTTAATTTTAAAAATAATTTTCATTTTTTCCATAATGCATTTGGAAAGGGTTTTAGATGTAGGTTTTTGATACTCCTACAGTGTGGCAAAAGTATTAAATGGTATGGGAGGGGGAGCATGTAGTATCTGATGGCCAGCCCCATAAGTGAAAATGAAATGCTATTGCACAATACCATTAAGGTGGAACCTTTATTCCAGAATGAATTGCAAAGACATTCTTTCCAGATTAAATTCAAAGGCCACTGGAAATATGTAGGAAACACTGGAATTCTGCAGAATATTACAGATGCCACCAAAAGTTTAGAAAGCTTGCTGGATATCTGAAATAAATTTGCATTGAAAACATGCATGAGAAGTTCGTTAATTAAGGAGTTTTGGTGGTTGAGTAGTTTTCAGTTTTAATATCTTTTAATATCAACAGCAATGCATAGCCATTTACAAGGGAGTTATCCTGGCCTAAGGTTTGGTTTTGCATCTCTCCTTGAGAAGTTCATTCACCTTGCAGTTCTTTTCATGACTTAATACTTTGACCCCTTGCAGCAACCAGTTTGACACTGAACTGTTTAGAAAACTTAGTGTTCTGTCACTTGGACATGGTAGCATTCCCCCACTGCTGAAATTAATGTAGCAGTAGCAAGTAAGTGCAGTTGCTACTGACATGAGCAACAGTGAAAGAGTTGACTTGTTTGTAAGTCATAATACCTCCCAAATTTGATACCCCTGTGGGAGTGTGGGATTACTCTGAAATTCCATGGAACAATACTACTTCAATCTGTGCTTTGAAGATTTTTTTTAGATCTTTGGGTTTTTTGGGTTTGGTTTTTTTGCTTTTGGGTTTGTTTTTTTTTTGGTTTTGTTTTTTGTTGTTTTTTGTTTTTTGTTTTTTGTTTTTTTTTTTTTGGTTTNTTGTTTTTTTTTTTTTGGTTTTTTTTTTTTTTTTTTTTGCTTGTTTTACAGGCTGCAAATTTTAAGTACAAGTTTAATTTCTGCAGAAAAATATTATGGGGAGCCCATGAGAAAAAAATTGTATCCAAGCACAGAGTTCCCAAGTAATACACCAAACAATTTTTGGTGGCTTTTGGCCAGTATAGTTCCAAGTCAAATATTCTGGTTTTTTTCAGGAAAAATGTTCTCATTTCATAGAGGGGCCAAATAATTTCAATAGATTATGTTAAATGGAACCAGGTTTGTAATTTTTCATACAGACCTGTGTGTCTCAGAGTCTATGGTCTCCTGCATGCATTTTCTGTCTTACTTTAAGTACCTGCCTTCTTTGGCCATGATGAAGGATTAAATTTACGTGACTCTTATTCTTGATCCTAACATTCACTTAGTAAAGATCTGAGTCAAGCCAGTAAGGCCTTCAGACTGAAAACAAATTACTCTTGCAGCATTTGAACCAGGTTCTCAGTTGGTGTAAAAAGCTCTTTTAAAAGAATTCTCATGGTGGTGAGTTTCTGTGACTGACAATTTGACCCCTTAAATTGAATGTTTTTGAGGGAAAAGAGCCCAAATGCCAGCACACTAGCTTCACCTAACATAATATGTAGGGTTGTCAGGTAGCCTATCAGATAAGCAGAGCTGCCCCCTCTCTCAAACTGGACGAAACAGTCACTGACAAATCATAAGTAGGGTAGGTGATATATTGCAGAAACATCAAAGGAGCTTGGAAACATATTGACATTTAATTTTAATAGCACAGAAACAGTACACTAACAAAATCCCGAAATTAGGTAGATGCTTAAAAATGGAGACTAGTTAGCAAAAAAGCAATGACATAGAAATGATCAGGAAATTTTAAGTGTGCAGCAGATTAAACAATCACACTGTGTGATCCTATTGAAGATAAAAGTAATCCCCATGTGCTGTGAGCATAATCCTTTCCTCAAGAACATTAGGTCAGTTTGGAACTACAGCACTTCAGTATACCTTTGATTTCATCATTATTAGAGAATGAAATGGGTACATTCAGAGTCTAGACATGTATGAATAAGAAGACAAGAATTGGAAGTAACATTAGATTAAGGAAAATTGTGTACTTGTGTGGTTTTGAGCATAGGAAGAAAAAATATAATAACAACTGGTATCTTATTGAGGGGAGTATTATCATTTGCTTCTATAGAACTGGAACTATGAAAAAGAAAATACAATATTTTAAAGTTATTGAATTCTAACTGGAATAAGACTGAAGTTAAATGGTTCCATTATTAATGAAAATATGGATAATTAGATTACAAGATACTTTGACAAGGAAAGTGATAGCATTCTACTTAGAGTAGTTACCTCAGGGAAGATGAAAGTGCACAAATATCTAGCATGCCCCTTTTAAGTTGGTGTGAGGAGTAGACAGCATGAACAAAGTTCTTCAGATTTTTGTGGAGTATGGTTCCAAACCTTCTGATCATTGCTGTTTCTGTGTATCTAGTTTCTGATATGTAAAAAACTGATGCTGTGATGATTCTTGCTGTTCATGCATTCTTTGGATCCTCACCTGCAAAACCAAGGCTAATTTTTTATTCCACGCTGTTGAAAGACAAATCATGGGAACAATGGCTGAACATTATTTATGAAAATCTTGACTAGAGCCTCATCCAAAAGTCTTAGGTAAATAGCTGCACCCCTGTTCTGAGCAAAAACACAACTTATCTTTCTTAGAAAGATTTCAAAGCAGTATTTCTAGAAACAGATTTTGCTTTGTCTGAAGAGGGCCTTTCTTTTTTCTTTTTTTTCTATAATGATAAAATGGACTGTTTAAGAATAACAGTTGATTTCTTAAAACTGTGTTTTTCAGTCTTGCTGTTTGTCTGAAGGAATTTTCTATTATTGTCTTAATCCTTATGCAAATAATTTCATAAAATCAGTTTAAGAAAGCATTTCAGCATGCTGAGTGTGTGTGAATATTTAAGATGATATGAAGTGATTCGAATCTCCTTAGTAATGTTATCTAGAAGAGCAAATTAAATACAGAATGCCAGAAAAGAGCAAAAATAATTTTGGAGTATTAAAAACATTTCAAGGAAGAAAAAAAAAGTTGTATATTTAATGGAGACATAAATTAGCACAGACCAATGTGACTGTAGAAAATTCCTGGAAGTGATATTTTAAATTTCAATGAAAAAATATTAAATACACATTCGAAACTGAAAAATTTTCTTGAAAGACTTCTTAAGAATACTATATTCTCTTCTCAGTCCATCATATACCTAAGTCAGCAAGTGGTCACTAATAACCTGTGTGGAAATCCCTGCTGGATGCATCTTTACCAGAAATGTATCCGAACTGCTCTACAGTTTTTTAAGTCCAAGGAAGTTTTGCTAAGGCTTCTGATAATTCATTTTTTCACCCCTAGGAAAAACATCAAGACGTGATTTTTAGTACATTTATAAGAACCTTTTTTTTTTAACATTTCATTTATGAGGCTTCTTTTACTCCTTCTTCAGACAGTGAAACATGAAATATTTTCACCCAAAGAAAGGATTTTCCTATAAACTACTGGAGAGTCCTTTTTTAATAGTTGAGTTATGTCTGAGTGATTAATAGTTTAGAATAATGACTATCGTGTATAAACAAAATGTGTCTTAAGCAATTGGTAAAACTGTAGTGTTACCTGTTAACTTGTGTTAACTTGCACTGAAAGCTCTTGACACTGGACAGAGTCCCTCAAGAATCACACACTTTACATTGCTTAGGGGCATAATCTGCAGATTTCTACTGACCTATATCTGGCCATTAGTCATTGAACTTTGCAAGTTATTCTGGTTTTTGGGGCAGTGAGATTGAAGAAAAATCTTCCTTGTCAAAATGCTGGTTCTGAGCATATCAACACATAAAGACACTCAGAGCCTCTTACGGGTTTTCACCCATAAGATTGTACCTTTGCAGAGTTAGAATAAAACTAATACTTTTAAATGAAATAGATCAGTAAAGTTTCATCCTAGAATACCTTATTGTCCTAGTGTTGTGAGATATTTAGAAGAGGAAGAATTTATATTTGTCTTCAGATTCATCATTCATTTTAATTATTTCTCAAATACAATTTTTTTTTTTTCTATTAAGAAGCTTCCACCTTAAAAGGCATAAATTTGGAGTTTCTGTAATAGCTGGTCATGGAAACTTTATGAACCCCCTGCCACTATCTCAATGCTGGAACCACCTATACAGAAAACCTTCTGAGACCCTTACTGTGCCACCATTTCTTTTTTAACAATGTTTTCTTTTCCCCACTGCACAACCAGGCTCGACTCCCTTCGTGCTCATCCACCTATAGTGTTTCTGAGGTATACTCTGCACGTGTTCTCTCACACAGTCGACCTGCTCACCCATCACACTTTTTTGATTTTATTTACTTTTTTTTTTTTT
>VZRQ01009069.1:432026-502727 GCA_013397975.1 Machaerirhynchus nigripectus
GGGGAAAAATCAGCTGGGGGGGGCAGATTTTGCATGATCAATCTGCAGCCATGTTCAGCGTGGTTTTAAAATCACTGCACCAGTCTGGGACCACCATGATGTCTAGTCCAGTAGTTAAGCAAATACTACATAGCATATGAGCATAAATTATATAATAAAAGCATCCTTAGTTATCTTTTACATTAAATAAAAATGACAAACTTACAGATGTCAAGGCTTCAAAACACTTCACTTGTTAGTCTGACCCATTTTTGGACAGTGAAACTGGAAGGACTCTGTAAAGATGGCAATCAGGTTATGATTGCTAATTACCTGTCTAGATATAGGTGGGTTTATGACACCTGAAGTTCATTGTTAACTCCCAAAGCTCTGGCTCAAGTTGGTACCTGCCAAAATGTATGTACCATTTTAAATACTTCCATATCAACTTCATGATGGTCTTCTGTAATGAGGTATGAACCATCTTAACAAGAATGGAAAATGAAAATACTTAAAATCGTAATTTGAATGGGGAAGAGAGAAGAAATATGTTACAATAAACAAGAATTCACAACATTATGGGATAAAAACAAAGTTTATAAAATACTGTAAAATTAATTCCATGACCTGCTGTGTAAAGATTAGGTTTCAGCATATGATTATAATTGATAAATGGATAAGTATAGAAAAGATGGACTTAAGGTTTTCTGCTATACTGAATCAGTCTTGAGCATGTATAGTTATTTAGTCTGTATTTTAAAAGAATCCCTTAAAGTTGACAAGATCCCATAAGAAGTTAACAGTTTTCTCTATCTCACACTGTGGGCCAGGTTCTAGACCTGATCTGGATGTTCTATTCAGGAGCAATGTAAAAAATGCAAACATAAAGAGCTCACCTACTCAATCACTTTGTCCCTAAGCAGAAAGACCTGTACCTTGCTGATTGTGTGTGTTATTTGTTCTCAAAAGTTTCAGCTTCAGCAAGCAATTGTTCCTAGCACTTCCTTATCCTTAGTAATAAAAGTTTTTTATAGTTTTGGTGTATGAATAGGCAAAAGATCTAATAGAACAGTTCTTAAGGAGAAAGATGCTTACCAGTTTTTCTGTCATAAATCTGTATAGAACAATAGTTGCTGTCTGGCTCTATCGGCAGACAAGTAGTTTTAACAATAATCAAGTATGTGTTCTTAAAAGCACCTGATATGTATTCTGCAGTTCATTGTGCCTCATCACTGTATTATATGAAAGCCTTACTGTTTTTATCATTATTATCATCAAAACACCAATATGGAATAAATAAATTATACTATACTCGCATACAAAGACACTTTTTTCTAAGCTAATACCGAAACAAAAAGTTTAGTGCTTACAGGTGCAAGACAGAAGCCATCCTCACTCTCACTCCGTTCTTCTGAATATCTGTACAAAATTAAGAAAAAGGAGTGGGTCAACAGGCATTTTGTAGTTCAAATCAGCAAAAACTATGAACATGCTCTTACAGATGATGAAGTCAATAAGTCACTTTCAGGGAAGTTGGAGTCTTCTTGCTTTGCCTACAACTTCAGCCGTTTGTCCTTCCCTCTGCTTTATGGAGGGATCACTGTCTTCAGAAGAAATACAAAGCAACGTATTGCAGCTGGTGACTGGTCAGCATGTATGGGTCTTCTGCTTGATCAGATTCCAAAAACTTTTTTGCCTTCTCCAAAGCTATCACAACTTTGCAATTTGTGCTAGGGAATCTGCTATCTGAAGTATCAAGGTGGCACTGCAAGACTGTGCAGGCAATTCATCCTTTATACTCTCTCCAAAGGCAAGATCTTCATATCTAAACTGCAAATAGCCTGGCTGTCTGCTGAACTGGATCTCTAGATGCAGTAGCTGATCAGAATTTCATGCTCACAAAACACAGAGTACAAGACATAAAAAGCACAAGGTATAAAAAAACTAGATACATTATTCTCTGGTGGCAGACTACCACCCTGTGTATTTTTCAGCAGAACATTCAAGCCACTGTCAGATCCAAAGGAACAAATCCATTGAAACTGAAGATGTCTGTGGCCATTGTAACTATTTGAAGAGGCAGGAAGGGATTCAGGGTTCTCCGGGGTCCATAAAGGATTTGTAGTCTAGGTTCTATCTTTTTAAGAGACTCTTCATTCAAAAATACAGCTTAATGTCAGGAAGCATGTCAAACAATGCTCAAAATCATCCTCTATTATTTTGGAAAATGGGAAAGGTTGCTATGAGTAAACATCTTGACTTCTAAATTATATGATAGAATATCTCCCAAACTTAAGTATTGTTAAATCAACTCCAAAAGCCTGCCAGTAGTTTTGATCATGGCAAGAAAATTAATAATGGTATAATACATGATGTCTCATACCCAGGGGGGAAAAAGAACCACACTTCTGATAGGAGCTCAAGGTTGTATTTTGTGTCCACACATATTTCTGTGGTTCTTATTCCAAAAAAAATTTTTTTAAGCTAATTCTTAAAACACCAAGTTTAGAGCTTCTTAGTTTTCCGCATCCGAGTCATCATCAGATAGCTTTGGACCATCAGAGGATATCTGGAACAAGAGAAATGGAATTGGTGCTGAGATTTCAGCTGAACCTGTCTTCTGACAAAGGCACAATGAAAGATAAAAGACATAACCTCATATAAATTATTTTTTAATCTCTTTTTAGGAAATAGGTGTATTAGATTCATTGTAAAAAATTTTCTCACAATTTTGATTGTTGAGAAGAGGTCTGGAATTGGATTAATTGGCACTTGTAGAACTCAAATTGTCAAAAAGTAAAGTCAGTCTACTATCAAGGATTTCCTGTCACATAGGAGGTCTTTGAAGAAGTAAAAGATCTTCCAGCAGAATACAAACAGGACCTGTGTATTCTGCATTGTGAAGAATTGGAGGTAGAATTTGCTGCCCGTTTTTTTCATAGAAAATATCCTTGTAGAGGCTATTTTACGTCTCAGAGTCCAATAATTGGAAAAAGCTTCTTTTCATCTGTTTCTTTTTATTGTCACCAGTAGCATGAGTGGAACTGCAGATGTGGTCAGCTGATGTCTATTTGAGAGTAATGGGCAGAAAGATTTTAGAAACTTCTACTTGCTTTTAAGTACAGAGAGGCTGTTGAGTTGCAGGCATAATAGTGTAGAAGTGTTACACACCCTCTTAGCCCCAGTCAGCCCCTTAGCAATTCCACTTGTCTGTAATGAGGATTTTGTCTTTGGTCCAATTCAGTGAAATTGGAGTTTCTTTAAAAAGAGATTTCCTTGTGTCAAGAGAAGTAAAGCCTTAATTCTCTAAAATCCTATGACGGTAAAATATAAGTTTATATTTTCTTTAAATTTCACTGTGTGCAATGAAGTTTTTCACTCTTGATGAAAACCAGTTAGCTTCATGCCTGTAATTTTTTGGATGTTAGCATGACTACTTAAGGGGTTTGTCTAAGAGTTAAATTCTTAATTAGGACTTAAAATGACTCAACACTTTTGCTGTATAGTATGTGTAGAATAAATACTTAATTTACTTATTATTCAGTTGTTGCAAAACATAGTAATTTATTTTTAAATAGTAGTAGTTCACTTAAGGTATTAAATCAAATTGGCTTCACTTAAATTTTTAGAAGTACTCTGACATCAGCTTGTATCTTAAAAATATCATTCACAGTGTAAATTGAACAGATTATTCAGTGAAGGTCCATAGTCTCCTAATTTATAAAATTACACTTAGGTAGTGTTATGCAATGGCACCATTTTTTATTCTCTTTTGTATCTCAAAGTTTCTCTTAGCAGCATCAGTTTCTCTCTCCCTCTCTCTCCCTGTCCTCGGCTTTGCATGCGCTGTGTGTTTGGCTAAAAGCGTAATGAAGGAAACCTATTGATCTGCTTGTTGGAAGGATAGTGGCAACAAAATGTTTATTGCTGTGCTACTCCCAGCTTTCTAAAAAACAAAGTTTTTCAAAGAGGAAGACTCTCAGGTCCATAGCTTGTCATATGTTTTATTTAGCCTCATTGAGTGGTTAGAACATGATGTCTTTTATTGTGAAAGATCTGCAAAATACTGGGTTAGTTCTCTCTCCCACAAAGAATATTATTTCCATAGAGATAGGCTTGGAATATGTATTGGCTGCATACTGATTGATGGGATTTAATTGTATACTAAGCATTGTTAATAACACAGCAGAGAACTGTATTCTCTTACCTGATAATAGAGAGTCAGCAGTACAGGGAATTAAGGAGCAGTATTCAGAGAACAAGAGGAAATGCTATTTCCTGCAATAGGTAGTTGACTTCAGAAGACCATTCAGAGACTGCGTGAAGATTCTGACGTGCTGTAGGTTGAAGTATTTTATATAGTGTACATTACAAAATGTTGTAAATAACTGAATCGTGTTCTTCAGAATTAAAGCCAGGTAATAGACTGGTTCTCCTTCTGTTTAGACTAGTTTAAATAGAAGGCAGTGCTGAAAGACCAGGAACTCCAACTATGGCTTTCAGATGTTTACCACCAGCATAGAACCTGAATTCAGTTTTAGGTACAGGATGCTAAGTTCACTGTCGGTATCTGTTGTAAATCAGCTCTACGTAGCACAAATTGAGTAAATGTAAGCAGGCCTCCTGTTCTTTTCTCTGATTTCATGCAGAAGTCCAGCAGGTAGAGAACTTGGTTCATTACATCTGACATACTCATATACTGAGCCATTGAACAGAAATTTCTGCATTAAATTTAGATTCCCTATCTTGTTGCCTTATGAATGCCATACACTTTGTAGAGATGCTCTTTCAAATTTGAAATAATGTTTTTCCAAGAAATAAATGAACACAACAGAGCCAAGAAGGATCCAATAATCATTTGGGGGTTGTCCAACTATGTTGGCACAATCTCCTTCTGGTTTTCTGTGGTTTTGATTTGGGGGTTTTTTGCAGTTGCTAATAGAACAGTGAGTTTTTAAGTAAAATTAGAATTTATAGGTATCTTTCTTTCAAACATGAGCAAGAACTCAGAGCTTGCTATTTGGCAATTGCCATTTAAAGGATTGCATTTTGATTTGCTAATAGTACCACCTTACTCTAGGCTTAAGAAAAATCAATTAATTAAAAATCTTACTTTTAGAGAAACGGTTTCCTCAGTGCACATTAAAATGCAAAAATAGATGAAAAAAGAGTGATCTTCCTTGTTCATAGAAAATAGTTTTCTATTAATTCATTTTCTATCTTCATTCATTATATTAGGATCAGTTTAGGATTAGGATTATGAAACATCTTCTCTAGCATTCTCTCTGCCATGTGAGAATAGAGTATGTTTCCAAGTTACATCAGGAAGGACAGTGTGTTATTGCAATAATCTGATCAAAGTATACATTAATAACTTCGATTAATGACATCTTAATTTTTTTAATTCTTTAACAAATTTTGCTATATTCATACTTTAAATACTGTTTCTCTTTGTTCACCCATTGCTGAATCTCAAATTAGATCCATTAGTAGTTCATTTATTCAAAATAGAAGCAAAATTTTACTTAAACCTACAGCTTCTCTGTGCATGGTACTTAGCTTTTGACTTCTGCCAAATAAAATTATCCCTTCACATTAACATTTTGCACTTTCATTCTGTACTAATAAATTCAATTCAAGCACTAAGTTAATTTACAAAAAAAACTATTTAACATTTGGGAGAGTGGTAAAAGATGAGATTTTGAACAGCATCTCATTTCATGTTAGAAATTTTGGCTTAAACCTTATCTTTTCAACTTAACAAAATTGTAATCGTTTTTATTGATTTTTATTATGGTAAAATGCTTTCCAGGTCTGCATTTATCAGGGAAAGAGCAAATAAATAATGTCTATCCTTCCCTGTCTGGAATTTAAAGTTCCCTACTTTTTATTTCAAGACAAATCTTTATGTTTCAATTTTTAATTCATATTCTCCCTTGTTTCTTGTGCCACAAAATAGGAAGACATTTCACCTTGCCTTATGGTAGAGGTGTGCAATCCTTTGTGAAACAAATTAGATCAAGCTAAAGAGCTATCAGTGTCATTTTCATTTTGTTTGATTATAGCTTAGACTCCTTTGCATTTTCCAAAGTCAGTCTTGCCATTATTTCACTGTAAATACGTCCATTTAAGCAAGAGATTTTTTTCCAGTTTCTTGTGCTGTACCATACCTTGGACTGTATGTCAATAAAATTGACTTGATTAGATGTAACTGTGAGGCTTTTTTTCTAAACCAGTATTTTCTTTTCAAATCCAGTATTACGCTGCTCACCAGCATACAGTGTTTAGAATTTATTAGTTTTCTACTTAAATCAGCTTGTTTGAGAAGCCAGACATTATTTTGCATTGTGTTACACTATAATAACATTTAGCGCAACTGTTCTCTAGCTCCAGCTCCCAAGGCAATCTAACTCTGAAGAGTTACCTTTAGTAATAGAATCTATAAAAAATTAGTCTAAAGTCTGAAATAGCAATGAATCAAAGTAGAGAAAAGCTTCTACTGCTATTACAGCTTTTGGAGTAATCACTGATGTAAAATGCCATGCATGTGATTTAATTTACATGTATCTCTAGTGGGCAGTGTCTGTTTAAATACATGGAAATCAAATTAGATATTCACAGCAGTGTCAGTATCAGTAATGCACAGCTCAAATGTCAGTGGGTTCCCATCAGCTGTAACATGGAAACACTTACTTTTTGCTAAGCATTATTGCCATGAACTTTTTTTTTTAAGAACTGGAGGGCAGAATGTCCTTACTCACAGTATTTTCTATTTCCCTTTCTCATCTTTGAGTTTCCAAAATTCAGTGCTGCTACAAGCCCAGCCAAATTAGTGTTGTGTTCTCAGGTGCATAAATCCTGCAGAGGGTCCGGTGGTTGCTGTTGTGCTGGACCTTGCAATACAGACTGCCAAATTCAAGACAGCACTAAAGGAATCATATCCTATTGAGCCTTTGAGGCTCAAAGCAAAATCTGAAATGCAAATCCTCTTTCTTCATTTGCATTTGTGGTTGCTTTCAAAAATAATTTTTAACTTGCGTTTAACAATAGCTTTTAGTGCAACATTTGTTTGGTTCCAGCCTCTCCTTTCTATAGCTTATGAACCCTCTGAAATCTTCATGTTGTTCATCCATGACCATTCTGATTTCACTTTAAGGATTCTTCTCAGAGTATATAGTCTGTGTGTCTGTCTCAGCTCAAAGGCAAAAATCTAGCTCTTCACACAATAAGTTCACTGTCTGATATTTACCACTCGGATTCATGAAATGAAGATTTATTTTTCTTACGATTGTTGCTCCCTAATTTGAATCTTAAACTTTAAAGAGCTTTATTTATTTTTATACTTTAAGTGTACAAGACTGAGGTTTTGACTGAATATTGTATACATCAGGGACTATAATATATGCCAGATATAAGATAATTATTACCTGTGCTTACTAGTTTTGGCTTTTGTACTTGAAGCCCTTCAAATTTAATCCTCCTAGCTCAAATAAAAATATTAAGCTTAACTAAAATCAACTGCTTTGAAGTTATGCTGGTGCAGAAATTGTGATCATACTACTTGGGAACAAAACATAAACTGTTTTGTTCCTGCTCACATGGTTTAAAAAGTAGTCCAACCATTCACTTTAGAATGATAATAACTATAAAAATCTCCAACCACAATTTCTAGGAAACACCAATGGAAAAAGGTGAAATTTAACTTTAAAGATGCTTTAAAAATATAAGAAATTGGTTGGTGGCTTTTACTGACTCTTTGGGCTTGAAGGTTCACTGCTCATTTGATTGGTGGCTTTTGAAGCCACAAAGTCACAGAACAGAGTTTATTAGTGTTGATTGCTTTGTTCCTGTTTAAGTGTGTTCATGTTCCTTTAACATAGAAATACAAGGAATGTTACCTGTGTGGTCAGCTTCCAGGAAGATAAGATTGTAAGCATGATGTAGGAGTTGTAGGTTTTGTTAGCCCACAAGTTTGTCAGACTCCTTCAAATATCAGTGGAGAGATGCTTCTTCACTCCACATACCTTGGATCAAAGGGATGGAGGCCCGTAGGCCTAGAAGCAGATGGGACCAGAAGCAATAATGCTAAAAATTCCAAATATACCTCTGCCAATTTCCCATCAATATTTATTCAGATATTGACAATAGCTAGATATTAAGAAAACTGAATTGTGTTTCCCAGCAGTAGCAGGTGTGGTGAATGGTCTCCATCTCTGCTGCTTCTGGAACAGAAAGCACAGTGCTGCAGCAGGAAGGCCTGAATGGCTACCGAGGAAGCCTCTGTCACATTTTCCGTCTCCACATTAGTGCTGACTTAATTTTTCTTGCTGGAGAAACTTCTTGCACCATTTTCAGGGGTACTCATTTTCTGTGTGTCCTTGTTGAGACACATATTGTGTGATTTTCATGTCACGCCACAGCTGGCAGTGTGCACTCCCAGCCCAGAAAGCCGATTGTATCCTGGGCTGCATCCAAAGCAGTGTAGGCAGCAGGGTGAGGAAGGGAATTCTGCACCTCTAGTCTGCCCCTATGATATTCCATGTGCAGTGCTGCATCCAGCTCTGGCCTCCCCAGCGCAGGAAGGACATGGACCTGTTGGAGGGAGTCCAGATGAGGGCCACGAGATGATCCCAGGGCTGGAGCACCTCTCCTGTGAAGACAGGCTGAAAGAGTTGGGGTTGTTCAGCCTGGAGAACAGAAGGCTCCACGAAGACCTCTGCAGCCTTCCAGTACCTGAAGGGGACTATAAGAGAGTTGAAAAGGGACTTTTTACAAGGGCGTGTAGTGATAGGACAAGGGGAAATGGCTTTAAGTTGAAAGAGGACAGGTTTACATTAGATGTGAATGGTAGTGAAACACTGGAACAGGTTGTCCAGAGAAGTTGTGTTTGCCCCATCCCTGAGGGTGTTTAAGGCCGGGTTGGCTGGGGCTCTGAGCAACCTGGTCGAGTGGAAGGTGTCCTTGCCCATGGCACGGGGTTGGAACTCTGTTACCTTTAAGGTCTTTTCCAGTGCAAACCATTCTGTGATTCTGTGAGAGCATTCCAAATGCAGTTGAAATAAATGGCAACTGAGAATCTAATCTCTGCAATCCAACAGTAGGCATGTCAGGTTAAATTTAGTCTAGATGTCTCTGGGCCTCAGTTTCCCATTTCTAAAATCCAGTCGCCCCTCTGCTTCACAAGATTTTGCAAAACTAAATTCCTTCATGTGTATTACAAGATTTTGTTTTGTGGAACCAAGCCCAATAGAGAAATCTATAAAGAATTAAATAATTACCCATTTAGCAGACAGTTTGAATGATGTTTAGTAAGTAAAACATGAAACTAGTCTTTGAGCAGGGAGATTAAAATGAAGTAGCCTTGTCTTATGCAGAAACCCTGCTGATAATAATTATGATGAAATTATGATGCCTTCATGTCAAAGGAAAAATTAGTTGCACACATAACATTGATCTGTTCTAAATGTTGTTTCACTTAAACTTGCCAATTTTACTTGACTACATTTGAATAAAGAATTTGTTTTAAAATTTTATTTTGAGGGTCACACAATTCAAGAAAAATAGTTTCCAAAACTTTTATTTATCCAAAACTTTAAACTTTTAGTTTATCTAAAAATAATGTGGGTATTTCACTGTTATAATGCTGCATTGAAATTGGCTGTTTCTGGGTAAAGAAATAAAAATGTGAAAATAGTTGAAATTTCATTGAAAAGCAAAATACTTGTAACGGAAGTGAAGCTTTTTTAAATGTCAGCCATCATAGTTAAGGGTTAGAGAGTAATCTATGGTGTGCTTGAAGACAAGAATTTCTAAACATCACTCATATATCTAATTAAAAACAGCTTAAAAAGTTGATTAATCTAGAACAGACAAGGAGTTCAAAAAGTCCTAACGCTGGTCAGATAGGATATAACTCAGACATCTAATGCATACTTGTAAGGCTAAGTGGTTTGTCAGTCAAATTGCCAGGGTGTGAAATTTTATGAAAATAGGCAAGTAAATACCATTTCTGTGGCAAACAACAAAGATAATTGGATTTTTTTTGCCCTTGTACCTCTTAGGAAATACAGCTTATTCTCTTTGCCTTTGTTTACACTAGCCACTTCTCAAACTGGAGAATATTTCCAGGGCATTTGGAGAATGTTCAAGATTTGCATTCAAACAAATAAAAGATCTTGTTCACAGTTAGTAATACAAGTAGTAGAACGTTTTATTTTTCCAAGTGCAGTGTTTCTAGAGATTTCTTGTGTCCTACAAATCCCACTTGAATTTTGATAGCACAGGTTAGAAATACCTGTTGGAGTTTGTGCATAAATTTGGCAATAATGTTTATGACTTGATTTAATATGGGCTTTAGCTTATACAAGATACTTGATCTCCTCATAGTTGGGTATTATAATTAATGCAGCTTCTCTGAACAAAAAGCAGTATGATCTTGAACAAGCTCTGAACCGCCCCTAAAATATCACAGAAATGTGCCATCTTTCCAGTGTTACTCATACAGCATTATCTGTATGCTGTCCCCTACTCATAAGAACACAAAATGCAGCTAATTTTTTTTTTCTCATACAAAGGTAAACATTTCATTAAAATTACTCTGAAGAGAAGAAATTCCTCTTTGCTTCCTTTAATTCTCAACTAAGAAGCGAATACTGCCAGTTCGTAGTAGCCAGTTTGCTTTCCCATTAGCTGCCGGTGGTTTGCTATTTTGTCTCCCTTTTTTGCTGTATATATCACAGTTCTTGCTGTTTTCTCATGGTGAGGTGTTCAGCTTGCAGTTTTAGTTGGTGTGTAAGATTTCTCTGAATCCTCTTCTAGAAATAAATGTGTTGATTTTACCTCTCCAATGGACAATGTCAGTTTCTGTTGAGAGGTGACTAATCCCAGAAAACTGCCCTTTGCCTTTTCATTCTGTGTTGTTCGAAATACTGGATAATACCTTTTTTTCCTATATTGCTCCTGTAAAAGGAACCAATTCAGCCCTTATGTTTCTGTGGTGTATTCATCAACCCACTTCCACTGTCCTGTTTGAATAGTAGTTAGGATGAACCATAATCTGGCCACAGAATTCCATATGTGTGTTCGTAGTCTACTGGTAAACAATTATCAAAATCAAATAAATCTGTATGTAAAGTGTAGGTGGTTAGAAAAAAAAGTCAGAAAAGAGAGCTCAGTAATACATGGATGAAGACAGTGACATAGTCACGATTTAAAACTGACTTTTGTTCATGTCCAGTCTACCAAGCATAACACTTAATAACTTGTAAAAATCTGCTCCTAAAATTATTATGGCTTCAAATAATTTTCTGTTTATTCCTTCCCACTGATTCCAAATGAGTGATTTCTTGTGTGGCATACCACATTATTTATTATTCATATTTAAATTTTGGTGAGCTGAATCCCACCATCAGTAGTGCTTGTTTTAAAAATTGTGTTAATGAATAATGTCTGCTGCTATCAAATTCCTTGTGCTCACTTTTCTTTCCATTTCAGAAGTGGTCTCAACATAATAAGAAACAATGGTTCTGTTGTTTTGAACTGACTTTAGTCCTAATTCAGATGGCCATAAAGCATTCTCTTAAGACTTTGTGTGTTCAGCTCAGTGTAAAAGTGTTGTTTGAATAACAATCTATTCCTGAAATAGGAAGATGGCATGCTGTAATAGGATTATTTAATCCTCACATACTTTATTGAATGTTTTCTGAAGTACGCAATTCCAGATGCACTGTTTTTGGGGTTTTTTTGAACTGGATGATCTTTAAGGTGCCTTCCAACCCAAGCCATACTTGTGAATGTTTTTTTAACAACTTCATTTTTATATTCCATATTAATTCAACCAAAGCTATTCTTCCTGTTCTTCAGGTTAGATTTAACCCAGTTTTTTTAATGAAATCGACAGTGTATTTCATTGCATTTTTTATTTGCTCCTAGTTTAACCTTATGGATATTGCTTAGAATAACACGCCAAAATCAGTTTCTAAAGAATTATCAGAGCAGCTTGAGACATTGTTATTCATGCTTTCGTTTTCTCTTACCTGTTTATTTAGAGACACTGAATAATGTATGTTGCACTCTTAGAGGATAAAAAGTATTTCAAGCAGAAGACACTGTGCAAACCCCTACAGTTATAAATCAGATCACATGTGATTTGAAATCTATTTAAAGCAGGCAAATATTCCAGAGACCATTCAAATGGCATGTGCACAGTGTATATGGTACAGAACTCAGGTCATGTAATTACTAATAAATCAACATGCAGAAAAAAAGTAGCAGCAGCATACTTTGCCACATCATAGCAGATAAGTTGTCTTCGTAAAGCTGCTGAAATTTCAAGGAAAGGCTGTATGAGTTACGCACTTTCTCAGCAGCAATAAGGGTAGTAGGTGCAATACCTCATGAACAGGCCTGCCTGGTGTTCGGTGAGGGAGAGTGAGAGGAGTACAGTTCTGAAATAACATGTTAACAGCTGCTGTGCTTTGCTTACCCTGCTTCCTTCATTACAGCTTGGCGAGCTCATTCCCTCTGCTGTACCTTAGTCCTCTGTGTCTGCGTATGGTTGGGTTTCTGCCGGTGGTTCCACATTCTGCATGCTTTCCTCAGAGTGGAGCAATGTGCTTTCCCATAAGTGCTAAAGGTTATGGGTCGGCCTGCTGCAGGCTCTGTGTTCCTGAGAAATGGGCTCTTTCTGTCGGTGGTAACTCATGTTTTGATGTCATTGTTCTGAATTGTTCTTCATGTTGTAATATTGAGTTAAAATGTACTCCTGTAAGAGTTAGCTTTTCATATTGGGCTGGAAACTCTTCATCTTTGTCTAGCAATTTGTTTTATTATAACCAATGGCTTTTAATTGTACCTCCCATAATGAAGAGCTGACTTAATACTCTGTGCTAATCTTGTTATGACTTTAAAAAGGTAAGTAATTTCTCTAACAATTCCTAACAGTCATGGTAAAGGGTTTCTCAGTTTTCTTTTTTCATTATTTTTTACATGAATTCTTCACTTGTAGCATGAACTTTCCTTTATGTCTTTTTCTATTTTTCTTGTAAAAAAATTCTTAGACTGATTTTTATTTGCAACAAAACATATTATGTAAATTTAAATTAATCCAATTTAGTACAGCCACTGATTTTTTTTTCAGACCAATCATGACTGATAGATAGAAGTTGTCAGCAGAACTCTTTATTTTCACCATTCCTTTTATTTATTTTTGAGTACTTTATTTCACATTCTATTTACTACTTCAGCCTATGGGAGAAAGCTTACTCTGCATTCCAGCGTGATGAAGTTACATCTTCAAGAACATAAAATCCAGTTTGCTTAAAATACAGAGTAATGTGAACTGAATGCTTTGGGTTTGGTTACATTTTGTCTGAACTATGCAAGGGAATGGTAGCCCAGTGTATCTTCTGCCAAGATAGATTGTGAGCCAAGAGACTGTAGAATGGACAAACAATAAATCTGTACTTTCCCTGGGAAAGAAAATACAGCCATAGGTTGTTATTTCTGTAACTACCTGTGAATGAGAAGAATTATAGTAAATACTACTAATAATAACTCTCCCCAGTCATTCATGGTACTGTATGCAATGTAGTGTGGATTCTTTAGTTAACAATAGCTGTGAAAAGAACATAGCTTTTCTGTAAATGACACAAATAACAAAGTAGTAAAACATGAATAATGAATATGATAAAAGGCACTTAAAGCACATGACCCCATTTATAAAAAGCTCCATTGCTGCCCAAATTGAATGTGTTAGGAAACTGGTGGGTTTTATTTAAAATCAGTTTACTGGAGTTTTGATTAAAAATAACATTTAGAATAAGAATGTGCAATTCATATTAAACAGAAGTATTATGTAATAACTAATTTTTATGTCAGTTATGTTAAAACATGGTTTGTATTCTGCAGCTGTGAGCATAGGTTGGGAAACGATCAAGTCTAGCTGATCAAGCCTTTTATTTTATTATCATGGATTCCTCTTCCACAGCTGCTTTTAAAATTTGTGGGAAGCAAATTATTTCTCATACTGCATATGTTGCCCATCAGGTGAGTGATAACATGGAAACTTTAGGCTGGGTGTAAGAAATCAGAAAGTAAATATGAAGTCCTCTGTGTGCACAGAATTAAAAAAATGACCTGTAAGAGGCTGTATGTGAAGCCAGCTGTCTTTTGTTACCATTGTCATTTGGACATTTTAAGAGCAAAACTTTGTCAGCACGTTTTTTATATTAGAAGATTTGATCTGCAAATCTCAGCTGCTCTGTTCATTATAAATCTCTTGTTTTTGTCCATACACTAGCTCCACTATAGGTTGGAAGGGCTTAAAGATGAACTGAGGAGGAATAGAGGCTACAACTCGAGAGTAACTATTACTGCTCAAAGGAGCTGTTTTCCATTCGCAAACATTGCTTTGCGCTATGGGTTTGGGCTCCTTCTGTTCCTCCACTTTGTTGAAAGACTCTCTCTTGACTTCCATTTTACTTCTTTAGCACTGTCTTTGTCTGCTAACATTTTTCCTCCTTCTCTAGTAGCTTTTATCTGTGTCCTTTGGATCACATATTTTACTTAGTTTGTTTTAGTAGATTGTTTCAAATGTTTGTGTTTTGTATTTTTGGTTTTTTGCCTTTTTCTGTAGGACTGTGTTATCTCACTGAATTTCATTCCACAGTTTGCTGAATCTCTTGGTTATTTTGCAGCAGGTCCATTCCTCATTTTCTCTTTTCATGTTTTTCAGTGAGAAATAAGAGAGCCTCTTCCATTTTAAACAGTAGTCTTACACACATAGGCCCATGTCTCATTTTGCATACACCATCTTCTGCCTTGCCACATCCATCCTGCTTCTCTCTCCCTCTCAAACTGTGCTTCTCTTTCTTTTGTGTTTTCTTTTCTACCATTGTATCACCTTTTTGGTCCAGAATTGTCCTTTGGTAAATTATAGGTAAATATTTATGTCTTCCAAAGAGAGCTCATTTTATGCCTTTGAAATCTGGTAAAACAACTCTGGGCCAAATTTGGGCATCACTAATATTTTGTTTGCAGTTTTCTTGTATAGTAGTTTTGATGGGAAGGGGGGAGGGTGTGGGGTTTTTCTGTTTGTTTTTGTTAAACAAGAGTTTTTTTCAGGGAAGGACACCATAACCCACTCTAAGTTGCAACATTACTTTCCATAAATTATTCCATTACAATAAGTAGACTGTGTTGCACTGTAGAATCCAATTTTTTTATGTGAATATCTATTTGGGGCAAGCTGCTGTGGAACAGAAGAAAGAGGTTTAGAAGCTGGGGCACAGTTCATTTCAGCCTTAAACGGTCGTTCCTTTCTGAAGACAGCTTTTGAGGGGTTGGGCATTTACCATTCTTCATCAGTTGTTACATCATACATATTCACTTTCTAGGCAATTTTTCTGTAACTGCAAGTTCAAAGTGAGGTCTGAAGGATAATCTGGATTCACTCCTTTGTTTTTCAGCAGAGACAAATGTTCTGCTGGGAAATTACACCCTCAGCATCACCTGTGCTATTCCACTTCTTCCACTACATGTCCACAGTGTCCATCTTTATTAGTATTCTCATTGAAATTTAAAATACCTTTGTCAATAAAGTAAGAAAGAGAAGGATTCAGTTCTTATGATCTCAGAGGTTTGTCTTCCTGTGAAGTTTACTTTAGCTGGGGTTTTGTCCACACAAAATGCTTTTTATTCAAGTGCTGCCAGTTCAGTCAGCTCGCCTGACAATAGTCCATCTGAAAACCTGCAACTTCAGGGTTATTATACATGGTGCTATCTTTCCAAACCTGAGAAGAATTAACAAGAATTGATGCTTCACTATAGACAAAATTTAAACTGTGTTGTGTTTACAGGGCTGATACTCTTTTAAAAAAATTTCTTTTTAAAATCTTCATGGTAAACAGATAGAATTGTAAATATCCAGTGTTACTAGAATATTAGACCAATGTGAATGGTCCAGTTTCCCTGTAGTCAGACTAATCTATCTGGAATAGCACAGTGGCAGCTAAGCATCAAGGAAGAAGCATGTTGAGAAACCATGTCATTCTCACACAGTTACTTTTTAACGTAGAATTCCACTCTAAAAGTAATACTGAAGATAGCATTTCTTTTAACCAAATACAACAGCAGAGTAAATTTATCTGGCTCCAGCCAGGAGCCATTTATACAATTGTGAGTTGCTTACACAATTGTGAAAAATTCTTATTAAACATCTTCAGAGTCAACACAATTGAAACTGAATATTTTAAACTCTCTACAATACCTGAAAATATCAACAGTAGAATTTTAAATCAGGTCATATAGTTATGTTAGTATTCTGTCTAATCATCAAACAGGACCTAGATTCAGAGCTACTGTAATTACAACTGTAAAAGAAAATGTGGATTTTCTGTTGAAAACTGATGCTTAACACATAATTTTAAGCACTGTTCTTTGTTTTTTCTCTCTTACTTATGGTCCTTAGGCCATCTTGTTTTTTATGGGAGGGATGTGGAATCAAATTGCTTGTATCAGATTCTGACCATCAGCTTACTACCCTTCTGCTTAAATATACTTACCTCATGCAAAATATGTAAGAATGTTGCTGAAAATATGTACAGCCTCTCTCTTAGATCCCAGGAGCTTGCCCATTTTATCTCTGTATTTTGCATTCTTGTTAACTTCTGTAGCTCATAGACTCTGTGCTCTCTCTGCAGGTCCAGTCTAGGTGCAGCAGCAAGGAGAACATCCTCAGAGCAAGTAAGTTCAGAAACTTCCTACCTCTATTGAGAAACTAAGACTGCTCAGATGACAGCAAGTGATAGTCAGATCAGAGGTGGGACTGAGTGGGTTTGCAGAAGAAATTTAATAACTTGAGACAGTGAAATCCAGTCCAAAGGTAAAACTGTAAATAGCTCATAGTGTTCATGTATTAAAGGAGAGTCACCTTTTAATTTATTCTTCCAAGTTGTTTTTCTAATGACATGGAGGTCTGTGTTGTTTATAAGTTTTTGCTGTAAATGATCATGTGTGTGCAGGTTTTATGGGCAAGAATTAACACTCAAAGACAACGAAAATGGAAATTCTCAACTTAAATATACATTATTTTTATTTTCATACTTGAATTTGAATGTTGGATTACATAGAACCAAACCAAAAAATGCAAAGGTTAAGAATTCACATTTGATCCAAATGATATGTTCTTTAATTTGCACAATTCTTTTTCTTTGTGTTGTGGGAGTCTTTTCTAGTCTAAAATTTGATCCACCATATGTGTGTATGTATATATATATGTATAATGACAGGAATAGGAAGTTGTTTTGGTGATAAAAGAGAAGGCTGTCAAGAATTTTCTGCCTTATGCAACCAATTGAATTAGCTGCTTCAAAGCCAGAGGATTATTTTGTCGTACAAAATGCAGCTTAATGTAAGTAGTTATTTTTAGAGCTATCTGACATTTCACATTAGTGAAAGATAACTTGGTAAAGTCTGAGGAGTTGTTTAATGTCATTTGCTTGTAATTAAAATACCATTCAGTAATTGTAGAATTTTAAAGACTCATTTGTTTGTCTCTGGGTCTGTTTAAATGTGTGATACCTCTAATAGAAGAGTTAGCATTTGTAGGAAGAAATAGGAGAGAGAAAGGTTAGTATCTTCCAGCATCCTCCTTTCTTTCTTCATTAAGGTTATTCGTGCTAGTGTTAAACCTGAAGGGGCTCTATTTTCTTGGCTCTTCTTGCAGAAATAATGAGTGTTACTTTTAGTGTTGGAAAAAAGATGTCAGAAATTAGGGAATTTAATCTATTTTCAAAAAAATCTGTGTTGGAGAATGCATTTCTCAGAAGATTTTAACAGAACCTTTCTGTTAAGCAAATGACATGCATTAGGGACAGACCTGCGAATCTGAAGGTTGTTCTCTGGGGACCATTCAAAGCACTCAAAACCTGTGAATTCCATCACTTTTTAAGGGTTAAAGAGGTGAAATGTGAGTTTCTGAAGTAGCTAACAGTGAGTTTTAAGTAGCAGTGAAACTACTCCTAGTAGCAGTAAAAGCACCTAGTGGCAATAGCATAAAGGTTGTTTACTGCCACACAATTCCCTCAGCTTTCATTGCTGTGACATATTTTTTCTTAGCATCCTCCTTCATATTTTCCAACTTATAACAAAACATCAGGAAAATGTTTTTAGCATATATTGTGTGGAATCTGCTGGGCCTGCAGGAATGACAGTGCTGCTAAAGTAGGGTTTCTCTATGCAGAGGCGGTTGTGGGAAGTTAGACTGTATTTCACAAATGCTTTCCTTTTCCTCTTTAATGATGTTGTTAACAAAAAACAGGTGTAATAACTGGAAATGTAAGCTTGCTAGGGAAATCCCTGTTGTTAAAACCAGGAATGCAGTTTTTCCATTAGTTACACTTTCATCTTGCAATAGTTTGATTTGGATCATTTCTCCCTATTTTGCTCATGAGAAGGCTGGGTTTAAGAGTGTGCAAAGTCTTAATGTAGTTAGAAAATGTCTCATCAGCTGTTTCTCTCATCCTCAGAATGCCAACTGCTATCTTAAGGAAAGGAATTAAGTCAATTAAAAATTATTTGTGCTTGACAAATTCACAGTGCCTACTTTTATCATCATGTTATCTTCTAAATATGTACAAAGAGATTGTACAAATAATTTCTTCCGGAATCATTCCTGGAAGAATTATGTGGGCAGTTTTACTTGTCTCTACTTCTTCCTCTAAAAGGTAGTTACTGTGTTAATAGCAAAAAATAATTAGTGAACAATCTCGCACATAAAAAGGCAAGCATGTGTTAGTCCTGAACAAGTATTCTATATACAAATTAATTAAGAAACCTTCTCTCCTGAAGGAAGGACTTCGACTGCGTGATTGCTGTGCTATTTTTCACGTACTTTTAATTAGAAGACTACACTTAAAGCAATAATCTGGTTTTTCCCAGAATCTGGTGGCATGTGCAGCAACAAATTAGGTATTTATGTAGTGACTGCAGAGCAAAATCATGTCGTTAAAAATTACTTTCTATTATTTGTTAATGCTTTCTGTATTATAATTTATGTTACTTAGGAATATCATTACATATCACATATTGAACATCATCCACTTTGGCTCTCATAAATACCTTCTTGTTCTAGGTAAATCCTTTCAATATACTCTGCAATTGTAATTGTCTTAATCTTTTGGTTTGTATCTGTTACTCTTGTTTATGTATTCCTGAAATAGTTCTCTCCTCCGTTGCTTATCTTCACTTTCAAAATCCTTCAAAGCTTGTTGTCCCCTTGTTTAATCTCTCAGTAAGTATCATGAAATGAAACACACTGCTGGCTTCATTTTCAAACAACTTCTGTCGTATTTTCTCCCTGCCTGTCCCTCACACTTGGGAAAAGTAAGCTTTCCTTAAGTTGTCCTACTACCTTCACTCTAATCGTACATTTAAACAACACTTCTGCTATGGTGACGACAGAATCTTGACAATGGGTAGGATGCCCGCTAGCTGGAGACACTGTCTGCTGGCTTCACTGCCCAGTGACTTCATTGTGCTCTCTCTTATCTTCCTTTCAAACCTTTTGACTCCCATCTCACTCTTGGATTGTAGGCTCACTGGCACAGTGTCCATTGTTACGCTTTATCTGTGCACGGCACAGAGCATGTTCAGATATGTTTGTGCAGAACAGAATGGAGTGAATTGTCCTGAGTTCATAGAACTGAATTAGTCTCAGATTATCGTCCTCGGTGTAAAATACTGCATCACCTTGAAGGGTTTCTGTTTTAGATTAACCAATCTTTTCATGCTCATCAAGACTTCCGGTATGTTGTTCATTATAAATAAGGAAATACACTCTCTTGATTCTAGTTGAATACAGTGTTTTCCCAGATTCTGACATGAAAGCTCAGTAGTGATAACTAATTTAATTTGCTCCAAAGTGCCAGATTAATTTCAGTAAAATTGTTTACATGAACATCACTACGTGAATCTGCTCACTGTAACACACATAAACTTGGTTCTTCCTCATTGCAGGTCACAGTGCTGTTGACATTACCAAGGTAGCAAGAAGACATCGCATGTCTCCATTCCCACTGACATCTATGGACAAGGCCTTCATCACAGTTCTGGAGATGACCCCAGTGCTTGGAACAGAAATAATCAATTACAGAGGTATTTTAAGTTGGATTCTTTTTGAGCATCGAGGCTAGGCATTATCTGGGAGAATGTTCTTGGCACAACAAAACCGTGACAGGAAATACGCTGACAAGTAAACCTAAAGTAGGTAGGGAAGCTGAAACCTCCTCCAGGGATTCTTCCAGACTGTCCAAAAGTAGGGTGGTGAGCGAAAAGATTGTGGAACTGTAAACCTCAAGACGCAAAAACATTTAGGACATTGGTGTGCTACAGACAGCAGAGAGGTAAGAGCGGGTTCTGAATGGAATATTCTGTCTTTCGGCTCGGAATTTCAAAGTTTTCATGCTCTTTGCCAAATCTTTGTGCTACCAGAAGTCTTCAAGATGTCTTCATACTGACATACTGATTTAGCAGACTGTATGTAGTATCACACCTGTGCATTTAGTGACTCCAAGCAGAGTTCAGTGCTCTCCTGTGCCTTGGCAGCAGGATTTCTGAGAAGATGCTCCATATCCTGCATTCAGAGCAGCACTGATACTGGATCAACAAGGAATATGCATAATACACCCTGCACTTTCATAATGGTGTGCAGATTAGAAGAAGGCATTAAGGCATAAATGCCTGAGCGTAACTATTGTGCCTTTTTGGGTAGCTGTCAGTTAAATGTCTTCACTAAGACCGCCCTTTGTGAACAATATGATGAGCTGCAGTGTTGGGTACATTTAGTCCAAATAAATGCTATGTATGCAACACTGAACTGCTGAAATAAAGGATGAAAGACTGGTGTCTGCCTCCCTGAAAAATAAGCCCATCATGTATTTTTTTTGATATGTCAGATACAGTTAAGGTACTGTAGGATTATTATTCTTCTTTGCATAAAAGAAGTTTTGATTTTAATTCCAGAACATATGTATTGTTATTCCTGGCACTCTTTCAAAAATAATGAACTCAGTCTGCTGAGTCACTTCAGTTTTGACCCTCTTCCCTCTCACCCAAAACACAAGCATTAGATCGATGGTAACATTAGTAGCTTCAGAGACAGATTCTTGATTTAATGTTCGCATAATTGTACCAACAATTCCTTCATGTTTTTGCACTGTAGTGCAAAATTTTCTCTTGCAATTTATTTTTCAAGTAGTATACACTTATTTTAGCACTGTAAGATTTCCAAGTATGTAGTATGAAATTTCAGGATTGAGCCTGTAAGAGACAGCCTAAAGGATATGTCTTGTCTGTGATACTGCAAATCCAATTCTCTTAATCTACAGATACAAATCTCAAGGTGGGACTGCATTTTCAGAAGTCCTTAAGTGATCACCATAATGTTATACAGACAAATACATAGAATTATTTTGTATAGGCATACGTGTGTGTGTGTGCATGTGGGCACACATGAATGTTTTTGATAAAAGTTGTTAATTTTGAAGAATGCAATAAATTAAGAACCAGTTCTTCATTTAGTTACAGATTTATTTATTTTTCTGATCATATGCATCTAATTTCAGAAAATAATAAAAATGTAGTCCTGGAGGTCTGAAACTGTATTCAGAAAAGCACTATTGTGCTGTGTCTGTTTTCATGATTTTGTGTCTTGAATTAACACTGAGCTTCTGAAAACTATCTTTCAGGAGTACAGTTTCTCCCTAAGGAAAGTGAAATGTGTAAAATTCTAGGAGTTAGAATTGAATCTAATTGATTTTAATCTAATAGAATCTAATTGCCTAATTAATTTAACCTGATTTAGTTACACGTAAACATATTTCATAGCATTCATCCTCATAAATAAAGCTGCTGAATGTTACTCTGTACAAATACCCAGTACAGTCCTGATTTTATTCTTGATTAAGTCAAGATATGCTGTAGTCTCACAAATCTTTCTATTCTCTCCTAACATAAGGGAGAGGAATATTAAAGTTACCTTTTGAAACATGGCTTTCATGCTGGTTTGCTCATTGTGTTCATGTGCTCATGAGTGTGTTGCTCAGTGACTCTATAGATCATTTAACCTCTTTCATATTTTAAAAAAATGGACAGTCCTATAGTCTTTTACAGAAATGTCATAAACCAAAAGCATCTGAAGCATATTTCTCACCTGCCATCATTGATATCTGGTATGAATCCTCCAATTAGCCTTTTATTCCAAATAAATATGGTTACCTGAATATAGCTCTGTGGACACATGAGGTTAAGTTTTTAGACAACATGATTATGATTATTCTTCTGAAACTAAGAAGAGGCAGAAGTTTAATTGATAATAAAATTAAAATGCGGAAGCAATCTATTTTATGGGTTTAAGTCTGGGAACAGCACTTTTATTCTAGTCTAGTCCAAGAGCCTAACTGATTGTTTGGATAGCATTGACTTTTCATATCATGCTGAAGTGCTACCAGGGCAATTTACAAAATCCACCTCCTAGTACAAGATCTGTCTTATTGCTGTGCCCCAGAGAAATCAAAGTTCTTCACAGAACTGTACCAGTTTCACCACCTAAGCTTAGCAAATACCCACATTTGAAAAGTGACTTTAATGTAATTTTCCATTTTGTGTTAGAAAGCTATGGGCATCACAAGGGGCAGTTTGATGACATTAAAATAATTCAGAACATCTTTCTGAATTACAATTAATCAAAATAAGGTCAAACTGTATTTTTGGAATAATTTCTTAAATAAAAGAGGGTACAAAGGTACTCAAGATTGTCCTCTAGTTGCTGACTTGCTTCATTTTAAATGCCTAAGGCTACTTCGAAAAATAATTCTTACATTTTCCTTTTTGTAATGAAACTCATTCCCATTACTGGCTAGTCATGTATTCCTTTCAAATATTGCATGGCAGTATGCCAAGAACATACTGTTCAACTTTGCTCTAATTGGTGTGATTTTGCATGCAGACAAGAGGCAAATTGAAGGCACAACATGCCTGCTAAAATTAGAAGTATCCCTTTTGTATGAGGTTTCGTGTATCTATGAACAAAGGATGTTTTTACTAGGCCTTTGATAGCTGCCTTTTCTGTGCTATAATTTAAATGTCTGCAGCTGCATTCTTTTACTCAGTATAAGTATACAAGCTTCCGTGAGCTTTCTAATAACCTCTGTATTGTGTATCACAGGCACTGATATGCAGCTTTGCACAGGTGAATTAATGGCCATTACAAAAGTGCTTTTCTAGTTGCTTTAATGGGTTTCAGCAGTATTTTCATGGCAATACTTATTTCAGCAATGCAGCGTGAATATTAACTTCAGGCTGAAAGTTGATACATATGGATGTGAGTACAATGATGTTGTAGTTATGATAATTAATTGCTAACTAAATCCCTTTGAGTTAATAAGCAAAATACAATTTTTATTATAATACCACTTCACTGGAGCTGAACATTTTCAAATCGAGTAGGTGCACTTCTTAACAAAACCTGTCCATTTAGTGTGCACTAGCTCTTCTGCCTTCCCTGTGAATCCAGAACCACTCTGATTTCCCTGTCTGTAAAATAACAAACACACTTTATGCACTTTTCTTTTTTGGCATGTCTCAAAGATCGTAATCTCTAAAGTACATACCCATGCAAATTCTCCTGGCAGATATAATCATGCATCCTCTCACTCCATCATTCTTTCAGCTGGATGTTGCCTTCCTGTGCCACAATGCACCCTAGGAGCAGTGGCCTCTATTATGAGCAGGGCTTCCCTTCTTCTACTTAGACATACTGGAATCAAGCCAATCTCAGTAGTTCTGACCCATGTGTCCCTTCCCAGTACATCTAATCAAACATGTAATAAATCTGCTTTCTCTCTCACACCGTATCAAGGGGTAAGTTACATATTTTCCACTCTGTTCCATATCATACTGAAAAATAAAGCTATTGCTGGTGCCATAAAAGTATCAGCCACTTGACTGAGGGTGAAGTAATTCATATCGGTCTCTACAGGGAGGCTGAGCCAAATTGCAGCTCATCAGTCGCAGCTGCTAAGGGAAGAGAAAGAGTACGTTTGAAACAGCTATTAAAATATTTAGAGCTGTAACAGTGTAAATTTATATTAAAAATTCTGACACTTACATGCACTTGCCCTCCTTTAAGCAGAAATGCCTTCAGCAATTAGTTGAAGATAAGCTATTGCAAAACTTCTTTGTCAATTTATGAAAACTTGTCCATCATTACCGTTCTCAATTCATCACCTCTCACCTTTTGTGCATAGGATTCACTTTTGAAAAGTCATTTTACAAGTTTTTCAAGAAGAAATTCAATAAAAATTCAAATAAAGGAAAATAAAAAAATACATACATTTAAGAGATCTTGGAGAAAAACTTGTCCTGAAGAAACAAATACTTGTTTTTCTGTCTGATCCTTAATCAGAGCTATCACCTTTGGGTTTGGATACTTGGCATTCAAATCTACTGTGAGCAATTGCACTGTAACCAGGAGCACAGACTTAAACAAATCCTTTATCATTACTTTCAGGCTCCAGTCTTTTTTCTTTATGTAGAGTCAAAAATCAAAAGCCTGAGAGATCAATATGTCCCATACACATACATTTCACCTGTTGGGAGCGCACTGTTGTTAACTTCGTTTCCCCCTTTTACTCACTGTAATGACACAGAGCGTTGTCTTTTCTCTTTTTTCTAGATGGAATGGGCCGAGTCCTTGCTCAAGATGTATATGCAAAAGATAATCTACCACCATTTCCAGCATCAGTAAAAGACGGTTACGCTGTCAGAGGTAAACACTCACTTCGAGGAGATTAAGTACAGTGTCTGCCACTTTGTAACATGTTAATTCACCTGTTTTGGATCCAGCAGGGGCTATTTTGGTTTAGATTTGATACAGATCATTGCTGAAGTCACAATTATGTAAAATGCAACTGTCTTGAAGGAAGGCCGTAAAGCTGAGCTCAGATCTTTTAAGTGGGTACATGTGTACACGAGCAAATGTACCTCCATATGTGCTCCTAGACATGCACCTCTGTTGCTAGTGTTTCTTGGAAACATTTAAAATTCAGGAGAATAACAGAACATCTGTTTCTGAATTACAGATTCATCTTCTATTCCTCTGTTGTAGATTTAATGAGGATTTTCTTATATATCTATTACTTTGTTGAACTCTTACAGATATTGACTGCATCAGAGAATTTTCAAAAAACTTACAGAATGTTCTCTTATGGAGAGACCTCAAAAGAAGAGGTTCTTACTTTAAAAATATTGCAGCTGACATAAATAAATAAAATCAGTTGTATGACTTTATTCATTGCAAGCAGCCAATATGGTTTCCCAAGAGACCTGAATTCATACTCTGCTTTGCCACTAGGTGCTGTATCATTTTGAGTCAGTTGCTTCTCTGTGTGTCAGTTTTTCCCTTTGTAAAGTAGGAATAATGACGCTCACCTCATATATCTATGAAGGAAATTTAAAATATACAGAATTGAACATTATACTAGTAGCGATTTAATTGTGGTACTGGTTGAATCATCATAACACCATGTTGAAATTTGTACACAATAGCCAACCTACATCTATGGACATTAAGATACCATTTTTGTTACTGGCAGCTGAAGCCGTGGAAAGCAACTGCCCATGAAATAGACTGTTTGCAGACCCAGGCAATGGATGTAATCCAGTAGCTTCCCCATAGATTTGATACAAAAATAGAATTTCAGGTCTACAAGATGTGTGAGAGACAGGCAGACCAAAATGACTAGTAATAGCAGCAAGGGAGTGCATTATGTAGCCAGAGAAATACAGGTAAAGCAACACTGAGAAAAACTAAGAGCGTGAGCTCTGAGTAGAATGCTGAGTGACAAGGGCCTTGGGATCAAGCCAATGCTGTCTTGCAACCTGACTGCTGCAGGGTAAGGCAAAGAATGAGTACAATCTCAGTAAACATGCAGAATGAGCAGAGTGATCATGAACTTCAGCAACTTCTGTCAGAACCAATACACAAACCCTAATTTTGGTGGTGGATTCAAGTGGAGTAACACTGAGATATTTGAACGCATCCAGGGAAGGACAGTAAGCTGGTAAAAGGGCTGGAAGGAATGTCCTGTGAGGAGCGACTGAGGACTTTGGGTTTGTCTTGTTTGAAGAAAAGGAGGTTGAGAGGTGACCTCATGGCTCTCTACAGCTCCCTGCAGAGGCGAAGGGCACAGGGTGTCCAGTGACGTTATGTATGGGAATGGTTCAAAGCTGTGGCAGGGAAGTTTTCGATTTGACGTTAGGAAATATTTCTTTACCAGGGTGGGCAGACACTGGAACAGACTTCCTAGAGAGTGGGTTGATGCCCCAAGCCTGTGTGTGTGTCAAAGGCATTTGGACAGTGCCTTTGATAATTTGCTTTACATTTTGCTCTGCCCTGAATTGATCAGGCAGTTCTATTCTATTCTATTCTATTCTTTTGTTCTAATCTTACTGTTCTTGTGAACCTGTTATCTTCGGATATGAGGGAAAAAAGCTTTTAGGCAGAGATAATATTGACTACATTAATGGATACTTCTTAAGAAAAATTAAGGATTAGCTTTCAGTGGCATAACATGTCTGCCCAAACGCCTGTCTTTTTCTCATTTTATATCAGTTTTACATTATCTATAAACTTTGTCTCCATATCAATATTAGTGAGGGAATAAAATCTAATTCAGTAGTATTTTATCAGGTTTAAAATAATTTAGCTATTAGGGATTTCTTTCTCTTCTTTTGCTGGATCCAAGCGCATTTTTTTCAGTGAAGACCTGATAACTGTTTTCAGTAGTGTTACATGCATTATTCAGGGATATGTAGTCGAAGAGTCCTTTTCTACCTTTTTATTTTAGAGTTCGCTCTAGAGCTCATAGATTAGTCTGTTTGATAGGCTTTTAAAGTTAAGTTAATTATTAGTCTTCAAACATGACTAAGTACCATAGATAATGATGTGCAAAACTGCAGCCAATGCATGGGTACAAATGTGGTAAATCATTCTAGACTGAATGGGCATACTTCCTGAAAGAAGTTCTTCTCTATACAAGGTTACCTAGGTGTACATTAAGGGCTCCTGAAGTAAAACAGAAGTTACTAAGATAAAGGTTGTCACTGATTAGAGTTCATCCCAAGGAAATCAACTTTTGACAGCTACAGATTTAAACCTAGTAATAATATGTATTTAAATGTGATCGTTCAAGCCTAGTTTGTTTGAGCACTCTTAGCAGCATGACTGCTGTGCTTGGAAAGGCAAGGTTGCTTGTGCTTCATACATGCTTTACTCCATGGTAAAACCTATAATACCACTAATGCAACTTGCTGAAAACCTTTGAGGCAAGTAGGGGCTTAAATGTTGTTAGTAATTGTGCCTTTGTTGTCCCTGTAAAAATGCAGATTCGCTAAATTGGAAGTCCTGAAGACTTGTTAAATCAGTGACCTCTGACTCCTGATTTTCAGCACTGCAATACAGTCATGAACACTCTTCAGTCTTTGTTACTAATGTAATTTCTCCTAGTCTTCATTTACATGACCTCATATACCCAGAAATTTTCAGTTAAAAATACCCTTTTCTCTAGAACCTGTATTTTTCAAAATAATAAACAAATCTCAAAAGGACCTAAAAGGTAAAATGTTTGCAGAACTTCTATAACCTTAGTCATGCTGACACTGAAGAACTGAATGTTAGATCATCTTTGCTCTTCTCCTGTTCTTAATTTATAATGCCATCATTTGTTTTGGTTCAGCCTTTACCATTTGTGTTGTCCCTCTTAACAGCTGCTGATGGCCCAGGAGATCGATTCATCATAGGGGAATCCCAGGCTGGTGAGCAGGTGAGCACAATTTCTTTTCTCTTTCTTAATGTATTTTTCTTCTGTAAGGTTTTGCTTTGTATTTTTACAAGCCTTGTTATTGCTCCAAAATTCAATAGTCTTGGATGTGGTGTGAAGTAGGACACAGCTGTACTGACCCTCCTGAGATGTGCCTTGGGACATGATTTCAGAAAGTGAGGTAGTACAGTTACATAAGGAACTAACAAGGATATCCCAAAATACTTCAGAGCATTGTGCTGACATGTCTGATAGGAGTGCATACAGTAACGTTCTGCCCTGGTACAATGTTTGAGGACGTGAGATTTCTAGTGGCGCAACCATTCATAAGCAGAGAAAAGCATGATTTAACCCCCTCTTGCTGACAGATTTTTGAAGGATGTCAGCCCAATACCTGTTTCTTTAAGATGCTTCCATTTTTCACACTGATACCTGCAAAATGAAGTGTAAGAATTTTGTATGACGCTTTTAAAGATAGGTAATGATCAGGACAATCTTGAGGAAGCCTGGCAGCAGCCTGGTTTGAGGCTGGCTTGTGAGAAGAGTGTTTGTGCACCTTTAGTAGATACATGGATTGATTTTAAAAGCAAGTTGAGGCACGACCTGTTTGTCACTTGCGGTGCTCTATAAATACTCACTTATAGATCCATTTTGTGATTTGCTCTCAAATTTAAGAGCATATTTCATTAAATTTCTGTACTAATACTGGGGTAATGGGAAAAAGTATCAGTTATGTTCTACTACTGTTCCTCTATCCATTTAATCATACCTGCCAGCTCTGTTCAGGAGAGCATGAGTTAATCCAAAATGTTTCTCCAGCTATTTAAAGTTCCAGTTTCTAATTCTATGTATTGTATGTGAAATGGTGGAGAAAGTGAATAAGTAACAGGCAAAACAAGGAATTGATCCGTTTTAATGAGGATTTTATAGGGTGTCCATTTTGAGTGCTAAACAAAAAAGTCCAAGTAAAGTTGACATATTTCAAAAGTTGTATCAGGTTTTAGAAGTATTACCAGTTGCAGGATTATTCCTTTTTCTTTTTAATGGACTTGATTGTGTAATAGACATTTAATTTGGCTAATCATGATAGATAGGGAGAACTGTGAAAATTATTTTTGCTTTAGGTCCCATCCATCATCGTGAATTGTACTTTGGTATAATAGACATCTTCTCAGTACTGATATTCATGTGAACTTAGATTAATGGATCTGTTGTACAAAATATGTAAAATTACTTTAAAGTCTAAAAAAAAAAAGCAAACTAATGAATTCAGCAGTTTTTTAACCTGCCTTGTATTTTTAGCCCTTCTGACTACTTTTTCAAGCATGGTCCAGAATCCAAAGTGACAACTGTTTTTACAACCCTTTTTAAGATCACTATAAAATATCAAGAACCTGCAGAGCAACCCGCTGAATTATCACTCCTATCACTATTCCCCTGTCATCAATATTATCATTTTGCTAATTAAATATCACAGCACAGTGTTGCTTAAAAGCAGTACTGTTGGAGTTGTCTCTAATGGGGAGCACTTCTCATTAGAGGTCTGAAGTGTTTCAGTGTCCTAATCAGTTCAGCAGGTTTGTACAAAAAATAAAAGGGCAAATGGATGCCTCCTTCCCTCCTACAAAGTTCAAGAGCTCTCTACAGGGACAGTCTGTCTGCCCAGATTACTGGGAATAAGAAGCTCTCTGGCAAGGAACAAAAATTGGGTGGTAGGGAGGCATATAGAGAGAGAGTATTTCTGAAAATACCAGTGGCAAGTTATAAAAACAAGACTGTTGACCTCAGAATAATTGGTCAAAGTTTTCTTCTGGGGCAAAAACATCTTCAGGTTCATCTCCTTCCCAAGAAATTATTTATAGCCTTGGAAGGCTCCTCAGTCTCATTTCACCCTTCAGTCACTCTCAGCAGCAACATTCTGCTTTTCATGTTACAGACCAATTAACAGAATGATTCACAGCAGGGAGTTCAAAATAGATTTAGATTTGGCTCCTCCTGTAGGGAAAAAGGTTATGTAAATGCTAGTAGCAAGGAAGAAGATGGGACTGAGAATTGCAGGGAGGCCATCTAGCCAAGTTGGGCATTTCTGTATCAATTTTTAATTTGTGTATTTTCTGATTTCCATCTCCAGATGGTCATGTTTATGTTAACCCTTTTTTTATTGTATATCAGGGAAAGCTTTCAGACACTACCCTTCCTTGGGAAGGTTAGGGCACACTTGAGGTTACTGGTCACAAGCCATCCACAATGGCCTGTGAAACACTGAACCACGGGAAAAATGGCTTTCCTTCTGTAGGCTTACATAGTCAGACCACAGCGTTTCCTGCAAGACTTTCTAAAGGTGTTTGTCAGAGGCACTAGGACTAACCAGCTACAATATAGGACGAAAAGCAGACGTTTTCCACTATTCCATTAACTTGTGCCTTTTTACAGAAAGGAGCATGGATCATTCTAAATCACAGGAGAGATGTAATCATGTGCAAGAGAAAATGCCTGAGATACAGGTTGTGCTTAGTAGATTATTTCTGGGGTTTATTCAGTGACTAAAATTGAGTAGATTATCAGTAATAAAGGCAAAGGACAGAAATCAGTATTCCCCCACTGCAGGTAAAAGTGAGATCCCAAAGGCCTTTAAAAGAGCTGTGAAATTTTTGTACATTAATATGTTTTCTGAGAAGCAATTATTTCTTTATCTTCATAGTCTCTGTCACAGAGAGAACAAAGTCCTGGAGATTCACAAATAAATCTGATGGTTGACTTTTGTTCATAAAGTTAATCTGATCAAATTCTCAGCAGACAAAAAGGAAATTAAATATATGAGCAACATAACCAGTTCTAAAAGCAACTGTTATTGTATCATAAATTTGTTTAAATGTATCACATCATTGCATCTCAAAAAATTAACTCATCTAACAGTAAACTCCAAAAATGTGGTTAGTTACAGCACATTTTATCACCATAGGCTCTGATTTGTGGAAGTGGTAGACATTTTGTATTCTTTGTGGTGCTTTTTAAATGGGAGAAATTTTTTATGCAATACATTTTTCCTCTGAAAATCGTCATTTAAGTCAGCAATACCTAGTAAGTTCAAAACAATATTACCTATCTGTAGAGTACCTTTAGATTATATCTACAGTGGTATGCAAAATACATAATCCAAGGCATAAACTTTGCCTTTCGCAACATTTCTTCTACATAAAAATCAAAATTACACACTAGATAGCGTTATTTTCCCTTTTAAGCCACTTCAGTATAAATGGCAGGATCTCTGCTATCTATCCACATCTCCTTTAATAGTCTGTGGTAAGGAATAAATGCCATTTTCTTAAAAATATTATTTTTGTGTCATCTGGTTTAGATACCTACGTTAGGATAGCATGAATCTTGCCCTAAAAACACACTAACCGTGCCATATGGCAAGTGTGGAGTTTTAAAGTTTATATTAGCATTTTATTTATGTTCTTCTCCCAGGATATTAGATTTCCATTACCTGTAGAAAAGGGTCAAGATTCAGTTAGTCCCAGGCTCAGTTGTTTTTTTGGGTATGTAGGTGCCTGTGGTACTGGTAAGCCAGATAAAAACCATGCCCAGCCTATTCCTAGGGCTTCTGTCCCAATGAGTAGCCTTTGAAATAAACACATTTCAAAGTAAAACTCACCTTTCAGAGGTTATGACAGTGCTGAAGTGGAGTAGAAGAATGGGCAAGGCAAACAGCTTTATGCAGCTGAAGTGCTGGCCACTGGTCTAGAGTTCGGTGGTGTCTGTCAGCCGCCTGACCAAGGCCATGGAGTAAATGCCTGCTGGGCAGGAGCAGGTAACAGTGCCTGGGCAGTGCTGCCTGCAGGCCTGTGGGTTGCTGTCAAATATGTGCTAATCACAGTTTGAGAAGTACTGGATGTATTCCAGCGCTGCATATGGAATATAGAGTCACTCTGCACATGAATTATACGTGTGACACGTACAGAATACGTTGCTCTGATCATAGCTGTGTAGATCTGTGTGTAGGACATGTTCACTAATGACAGTAAAGCCTAAATAAGCCAGACTTACTGCAGTGCTGTGGGGAGCCAGCAATGAAATCTCAGTCATCATGTCAGCTTCTTTTAGTTCCATTTTTTTAGGAATATTTTATTTAGTTATTTATTTCTTAAGTAGCTATGGTCAAATTACAATTTTACCCTGGATTTTGACAAATGTTTATTAAAATAGTCTGCCTGGTGAGAAATGTTATTAAAACCATGTCATTTGTTTTATCATGCTGTTCTGGTATTTTTCTATTCTTTCTATTGCTTCTGCTGAAACTTTTTAATGTCCTGCAACTTTATAGAATTGTAGAATATTATCAATTTTAGGCTATTCTAAATTGACCCTCACAAAGACAGATATTCTCGGTGAACTAGCATTGCGCTGTCTCTCAGTATTAGGAAATCTGCTTAAAAATAAAGCAGTTGGTTGCATTACTATTATATATTGGTTTTCCATATATAGTGTGCTGGTAAAACAGAACAGAACAAAAATCCAAGCAAAGCAAACCAATTTCAGCCCTGGCGACCAGAGTACTCTGCAAAAATATTTATGTACTGAGAACTGCTAGATTTTTGCTCATGAAAGTTTCCAGAAGGTCACCATCTAACAGTTAAATTTCTAAGCCAGTTATTTTTCTGTGCCAAGTATTCTTCTGAGTATATTTCTTCTTCTGAAAGTTGTTCATGTGATAGAAATACAAGGAGATAAAACTGAAGCCACCAAATTTGTGGCCATATAATTAAAGCCAGGTGTGAGTTGGAGTTTATTGTACCTGTTGAGATCACTCACAGTATATCAAGAGTCATGCTGCAAGTATGAATTCTGGTCTTTCAGATAGATTACTTGCATAAAGTTCAAGTGGTTTGAAATTTGTTTTTTCAACAGTAGATTAGTTTCTGTTTTTTTATTTTTCAGCCAACTCAGACTGTGATGCCTGGTCAAGTAATGCGTGTTACAACAGGTGCTCCAATTCCATGTGGTGCTGATGCAGTGGTGCAAGTGGAAGATACAGAGCTCATCAGGGAATCAGATGATGTGAGTCACAAGTTAAAAAACTCATTTTTCTTTTGTGTGCGGCAGAAAATGGCACATGATACAACCCTGTAAATACGAAAGACAGTCATACAGAAAAGCTCTTCAGTAATCTCAGAAGTTTGAGGATTTTTGCATCAGTTCCTAGTAGCAATTCTCACTTTTTCAGGCTGTGATAACAGCACCACAGACCTTCCTGTTCTGACTGATTTTTCATCAAAATTACTGAATGCTGACTCTAAAATACTTAGGAGCATGATTTGAGTGGAAGGCAAATGCCTCCTGGAAATCTCTGCCTACAGTCCAATTTGAATGCCTGCTGTATTCACATTTTAAAATACAGGCTAGTGGAAATCTCACCAAATAAGAAGGGGGAAAGTTTTCTTAAATTACATATTGATCTCAGAATAATACATTGAATTACTGCTGATGTAATTAAAGCTGAATATTATTTTCTGTGGGAAAGTGAACTGTTTTAAATGCTGCAAAATCCGTGGGACAACATGGTTTCTTTTAAACTGTGCTATGAAGATGGTTCTGTATTATCAGAGTTGATCTTGTCTCAGCAAAGGTGAATTTGGTGGATTTTGGAGAATACATCTTGTACAAACACCTTCCAGTTAATCTGTTTAGTAAAAGAGGTTTTGTTATGAAACAGGGGAAGTAAATGCCTCCCAAATTTTTTTAAACTACAACTAAGATTTTTAAAAGACCTTTGTGCTCCTTTAGAATGAGAACATTACTGAATTTAGGACCTCTGAAAACCAAGAAATGGATATGGTGCATATTCCCCCAGAATGTAGACATAGCCCTGTTTTTGAACAGATTTTCCAGCCTACCTGTAAATCATACTGGTGTACCACCTTGTTGACCAGATACTGCACATATGAACATGAAAAGAAAACACATAAAAAAACAGAGAAAAAATATGAATACTGTAGTACTAATTCTGTATGCACAGTTGTCTCAACATAGTGAAATGTGCTTTTTATGAAGCAGAGGAGCTCTCTGTAGACAACTTTATTCCAAAGAGTCCATCTTAGACTTCCTTTGTGTTCAGAGAATAGCTTCTGAATCCCAGCTGTGATTTCAGGGCAGTATCATCATGTTTGCTGTCATCTGAGAGAGTTCAAGGCAAGAAGATATGTCTCTTATTGACACAACTTCCAAGTTCGGCTTTGGAATGAACTATGTGTATAATTCTGTGCTCAAATCAGCCTTTGCTCTACTGCTGCTGTTCTGACAAGCTGTTCCACTTCACCACAGCTCAGTGTCTGCATTGTGATTGCAGCTGGGGTGTAAGAGATGAATTTTAGTGTTCAAAACTGATAAAGACTGCAAAGACTGAAACCCACTCTCGGGATCCTTTCTCATGCCTTATTAAATGCATAGAGTTTTACATCTAAGGAACTCAGCAAGCTGTCTAGGCTGTCCTTCTTCCTATCAGAGAAATTATTGAAATTAACAATCCTGCTTTGAGGTTACAGATGTATACGTATAAATTATATCTTCCTGCAAAATAGACCATTACCTTCACTGCTTGTTAATTGCTCCATTAGCCTTATTGAGCAAGTTTTTTGTGGCCATTGCCCACCTCATCATGAGAGGACTATCACATTGCAGAGCAACACACATGGTAACCTTTTATTTTTCTACTTCTTCTTTGGATGACTCTGTCCTGCCTTCCACTCCGTATGTGCAGTGTGATCAACCAAAACAAGAGTTAGATCCTGCATCAAGCCCGAGCATCTGTGTGTTAGCATGGATGCCAACTGTTCACAGCCACCAGGGCAAGCCACTCAGATATACTTCAAAATATATTAATACACAACAGGAATGCTGCCTGACATACACCAAATGCAAGATGTTCTCAGCATAATGCCATACCTCTCTGCAAGCCCCTCTAGCCACCTTGAATTATATTGTATTCCTTAAGCGTTCTGGGATACCCATCAGTACCACAGATATCAACCTCTGTATATCACCATGTTGTCCATAGTCCCACTTTCCACGGTGCCTTTTAAACCTGGGATTGCTGAATTCCTCAAAAACCTTTTTTTTTTAGTTTTTTCCCCTAATCCAGGAGTCCTAAATAAGACCTTTTATATTAATCAAATGTATCATTGCCTCTCCTCTTGATTCTCTTAAAATCTTCTATCCATCTTTAAATGTTATCAAAGATACGGAAATTTCAAATCTTCATGACTGAACAACCATCCCCAGAGTGTCATAAAAATAAAATAATAATTCTGGGACTAACCATTGCCCCAAATTTTTACTGCAAGACTCAAGTATCTTTTACAGCCTCAGCTGGCAATAAGGGGGCAAAAGGCCATTCTGGGCACCAGCACAGCCAATTTGACCACTCACAGCAAAAAATCATCTCGTATATAAAAAGAGCAAGTGCAAAAGAAACAGAATTTGCAATAAAAGCTTCTGAGAAGCATATGAAAATACTGGGATAAAGTAAGAAAATTTTTTGTTAGTAATTTTCTGGTTTTCAGTAGTTTAAATATTCACAGTAGGTAAACAGAATCATAATCTCTAATAACACATTCATTAGCTTTAACTTTGGAGCCATAAGTTTAGAGCATTTAGTTTGAATTCAGAAACTGAGGCCCATATCACCTTTAAGAAAAGATACACGTCCCAGTGTCCTATACAAAACTAGTGTTCTTGTAAAAATTCCAAATAACCCTGACCTGCCTTGTTTTTCTTGTAATATTAGTGTCTGATTTATAACTTTGAGGTATTTAAATATGAAGCACTACATGATCATGTAAAAACAAAATTTGTTCCAGTCTTAAGTTTAGATTTAGTGCTACTGATAGGCTGGCACTATCTCAAAGCTGAGTGTTTATATCAATAACCCATTTGCAGACCTTAATATTAACAATATAGGTCATGTGCCATTTATTGTGATTGAATGAATCACCAAACCATTGACATTCTGAACAAGGAAATGCATCAGACTTTTCAGGCCGCTGTCTCTTGTTCGCAGTAAATAAACAGGATGAATGAGCCCCTATCTGATTCATACAGGGCTCTCAAGTAGGAGTATCCACTACAGAAATCCACATGGAAATCCTGAAACAGCTGCAGCATATAGCTTCTTCCCACCTTTCTGCTAATGCAGTGGCCTACTCTCTGCCAGACTAAATGGTCTTTTTGAAGTGCCATCTTTGAAGTGGTTTGGCCAGATCAAGTTGGTTGAGAGGAGTAGAAAGAATCCACTCATTATACAGATCAACAGATGTAACATAGGAAAGCTATAGAAACACAGGTAGCATTAAAAAAAAAATAGGAAGTTAAAACTACATATTCAGTGTTGGTCCTCCCCTGGTGAGCTCATCATGAAGAGCATTTCTTAAAAGGCTGTTCAGTTTTAGCACACATTGTGTTACAACCTTGACAAACAAATCAGGAGAACAATATGGTGCTTAAACCATAATGTCTCAGTGTAATGAATGCTGTAAGCTGTGTGTGTAGACTTCTGAGAAATTAAACATTAATCTTCTTTGAACAGCTCAGCTTACTGTATGTGATGTCCTTGTGTTCCTAGGGCACTGAAGAACTAGAGGTTCGAATCCTGGTGCAAGCTCGACCAGGCCAAGATATCAGGTCTGTATTTATTAAAATATCTCTGTAAGGAATAGAAGGGCTGATGATTTTTAAAGTCATTTTTTAATCATGAGTAGTACTGACATTTTGACAGTCTGACTAAGGAGCGTCTGTGGACACTCCTCGCCTGGAGCAGGACCAATCAAGGAAAGGTACTTTGAATCTCATTCTATTTCTCTTTCAAGTTGTTTTTCTGTCCTGATTTTCAGACCCATAGGACATGACATTAAAAGAGGTGAATGTGTGCTGGCTAAAGGAACCCACATGGGTCCGTCTGAGATTGGTCTCTTAGCAACTGTTGGAGTAACCGAAGTAGAAGTTAACAAGTTTCCAGTGGTTGCAGTAATGTCAACAGGGAATGAGGTAAGAAAAGTTTGTTTAGAATTATAGTCTGAAAGACGATATTTTTTTTAGGCAGTGTTTTGGATACTGACTTTCACCCTATTCCCAAGCAGACTCACTTTTTGAACTGCAGCTCATGCTGACATGAGCTATTTTTGTGAGGGAACAACCCATGATCATCTGCTTGTGTTTTCTCCCTTAGGGGCTTTCTCACAGGTCTCACATTATCTTTGCCAAAATTTTGGTAATGTATCCAACTGTGTGCCAGCTGCCTTCCTCCTGCCAGCAAGGGAGAACCTGTGGGGTAGTCGGGGTTGTAATTCATTTTGCCAGTCATGACTGAAGAGTAATTTCTTTTAAGCAACACTCCTCTACAGCTGTGATACAAATGGCAGACAAGCTGTCTTTGAAAACTGAATAGTACAACCAAACGCCTTGCTGCAGTATTGTGCCTCAGTATTTTTTCTAATAGTAGCACATGTTGAAATCCAGACACTCTCCTGTTGGTAGAATGGCAGACCAGCTTTATAATTGCTTTAACTACATCAGAATAACCAGGTTTAGGATTAACTTAATTTACTAATTTTACATACGTTGTGTGTTGACCCAGGCCAGCAACTGTGCCCTCTCATTTCTTCCAGCAGCAGGATAGAGAAAGAATAGGAAGAGCAAAACCTAAAGAACATGTGGGTTGAGATAAAGTCATCTTGAAGTTTAAAGACAGCATGAAGTTTTGACTGTCCTTTAAGACAAACTTTCTGAAATCCAGCCACAAACATTAACTCAATAGCTGTATTTCATACAGCTTGAATATGTTCAATTTTGAAAGATTTTGAAAACTTTTAATATGTTGAATTTTGTCATCTGGTGTACAGAATCTTACCAGATTTCATAGAATAAATAGGGTGTGGCATGCAGGAAGCATACCACTAACTGAAGAAAAATCCATAGAGCTACAAGGATTACAGATGGTGATTTTCTGATTAGTAACTTCCATATGATTGAAGATTCTTGCATGTAATTAAACGGTCCTTTACTGGTGTGGACATTCTCTTGTAAAATGTTAAAAGAGACCCTGCACAGTGGGTTTCTTAAACATCCTATGAAAGTCTTCACAGAAACAGAGCTGCAAGACAAAGCATAAAATTTACCCGTGCTCCATTTTTCGTTATTCTTGCCTTACTACCTAATGCTGTGATTTTGACAGATACATTCTTATTAGTAGTATTATTATTTACCTCCTGTCAATATTGTATTGTCCTTCTGTATCCTACATAAGAATTTCTAAGATATATAAAACATACATTTACATATGTATGTTTTGTAGTTTGGCTTCCAAAATACATAACACATGTGAAGTAATTGCCACAATATACTATCTTGAGATAAAGGTTTTCATCCAAAACAGTAACTGATATAACAACTAAGCATAAGGCTTCTGTCTGTTAATCCAATGCAGATTGTTGTATTTAAAAGACATCTTTATTGGTAGGCAGACAATGAACTTCAACATTTCCATTAATGCCTTTAAATCTGGTTAACAACATCAATGAGGTTCCCTTCAAACCGTTTAAAGAGGAACAATAACATGAAAACTTAAAAGTTTTTGTTTTGATTCCTAATGTCTGAGACTAGAAGCCATGTACTCATAAGGAGTAAGAACGTTTTGCAGACATGAACCAATAGAAACAAACCAAACATGGAGGATTGGACTAACCAAGCACATTACATATCTTTTTAATTTAAATTCACTAAATCACTTAATACGTATGTTTCATGATATGTGTCTAAAAATATCCTGTCCAACCCGAAGAAAATATTGTCACTTGTGTAAAGCACAGTATTACAAGGAGACTGACTGAGAGTGTTTCTGGTTTTACAGCTGCTAAATCCTGAGGATGACCTCTTGCCAGGAAAGATTCGGGACAGTAACCGTTCGACTCTCCTAGCTACAATCCAAGAGCATGGCTATCCAACAATCAACTTGGGAATTGTGGGTGATAAGTAAGTACCACATGTTAGTAAAGATGTCACTTCATATTCATGCGATGCACTTTATGGCATCCATGGGAAAAAGAAATACCAGAGAAAATGTCACTCATTACAAGTGTCACAGTGTTGTGACAAGGCACATCTTGGAGAAAGTATTTCACCCTTTTCATTAGAGCAAGAAATAAGTCTATTCTAATATTAGGACGAATCTTTTGAAAAAAAAAATTATTCAGTGGTGTTTGTTTTGCATTCTGTTTGTTGAAACAGATAATCTATTTACTGTTGCAAATTGAATTTATTGCTGCAGTATCCTTCCAAGCACTATACTTAAAATACATAAGGGCAGACAGTTCTAGAGCAACAATACTTTTTTCTGGTCGAATAAAGGAAGAAGAAAAGTTTCTCTCAGAGTTTATTTTCCATGCCAAAATTAATTTAGAGTATAAAATTTTGTCGTATTCTGAGTAATTGCCTTTTGAGGAAGGCCCCACTGCTGCATATTGCTCAACATTTCCAGAAATATGTGGAAGAATTTATTTTTTTTAACTTCACTGGTCTTTACTTTGATTGCCACAGAGTAGCACCCTACTGATCAGTCTTTCAGTTCATCTGACAGCAATTGCTACTTGTTTCCCAGTGGTAGTGAAGTGACATCTCTTGAGAGCTCTAGGATAAGTGATTGAAGTGTTCAGCTTTTTGCCCTTCACAAGACTGTGCAGTGACTGCCATCCATGGCTTGAGTTTCTCAGCATAACATATTTCCTCAATTTATTGAGACCCAGAGGCTTTGAACAGGCTTTCTTGCTCTTCAGTTTGGCTATCAAACCAGACTTGGTTTGACAGGGCGTTGTTCACGTTGTCCTAGTGGGTAGTTAGGAGTTTAAAAAAAAAAAAGGCAAATAACAGGGTCCCAGTTAGGGACTAAAAGGGAATGCAAACAGGTTACTATAAGGGAACAGGTCATTTCAAACCCAGTCTTCCATAAAGCAGTATTCAATACAAAACATCACTAGCTTGACAGAAAGTATATGAATGGGCCAACCACTGCATGGTTTTACAATAATTAAACCAACCTGTGTGGTGCCTGCAGGAAATGCAGTTGAATTTGAAGTACTCATACAGAAATTGTGACATCACAGTTGTGATCTTAGGGAAGGCAAACCCTTCTGGATATTCTCACTACATCCAGGTATCCCTGTTTGCTTCGCTAGCCTAGCAAAACACCATTGCAGTTCCAAATAGCAATAAATATCAAGCCCTCCTGCCCATGAATGCTTCCAGTTTCAGGTGGTGATGTCATACAAAGAGAGTCTAAATTCATGAGACTTAGGAATGGTATCTAAATGTCCTGGATCACTAGAGTTGTCTATATTATAAGGACCTTTTTAAACTTTAAAACATAAGTAGCAAAGTTTTCAAATGAAACTATTATATCTAGAGATCATGTTCTAGATTTGCGTAGCTAAGAAAAAAGAAAACAGCCACAAAAACTCTCTCAGCTCCTGAGAGTCATCTCTGTGTAGAGGGATTGGCAGGGTTTTCTTCAGCAAAATACTGTAGGTGGAACTTTCTACCACCTGCAGGACCAACAGTAACAGCTACTGTTATCAACATTATTGTCAATGACAGCTTACATCCTGTCATTACCAATGTGTTCATCCAATGGAAAAGATGCTTTCCCTGGTAGTCCCCTCTGGAAAAACAAGAACGTAAAGCTTGTTTGTTCTTTATGGCCTTGTCCTAATCAAATAGGTATAGTCTCAACTTTCCTGTAAAGTCAACACTATCAAAAGGAGAGTTTAACTTGAGGTCATTGTGCAAAACTATAGCTACGTACTCCATTGCCTTCAGGAATTGTTTCTGTCACCTCCTAGGCATGGAGAGTCTGTGAAGATAAATAATCTTGAAAGCTCTCAGTAATAAATGGCAAACAGCTTTAGAATCATAGATTCATTTAGGCTGGAAAAGAACTTCAGGATCATCAAGTCCAACCAGCATTGCCAAGTCCACAACTAAACCATGTCCCCAGGTGCCTCGTCTACATGTCTTTTAAATACCTCCAGGGATGGAAACTCCATCACTTCCTGAGCAGCCCGTTCCAATGCTTGATGGCCCTTTCAGTGACGGAATTTTTCCTGATACCCAATCAAAACCTCCCACCCTGCAACTTGAGGCCGTTTCCTCTCATCTTGTTACGAGTTAACTTGGGACAAGACGCTGACCCTCACCTGGCTACATGCTCCTTTCAGGTGGTTCTAGAGAGTGATAAGGTCTCCCCTGAGCCCCCTTTTCTCCAGGCTGAACAATTCCAGCTCCCTCAGACACTCCTCACCAGATGTGTGCCCCAGCCCCTTCAACAGCTTCATTGCTCTTCTTTGGAATGTCTTTCTTGTAGTGAGATTTAAAGTCCAAGAGAACTTTTTACTTTCCTGTATTTTTTGCAAATATATTTTATGACCCTTTTTTACTTGTCAGATGCTAGCTGAACACCAGGCAGCAAATTAATGTATCAGTCTAAGGAAGTGCCTGCAACTTTGCTTTCAGTTATGAGAAGGGTTGATTCTTTTGAGTCTTCGCTATTAAAATGATCTCTGAGTCTTGAGATAGTATTACCTTGGCAAAGGTAGTAAGAGTTCTTTTTAAATGTTTGGTTTCCTGCTTTTTTTTCTTGTTTCATACTACCAAAGCAGCTTCTGCAGAGGGAGTTACTTTAGCCTTGTAGAATAGAAATCATGAGCCTCCAGTTGCAGAGTGTACTTTGCAGTAAGCTTTGAAAGAATAAATCAGTACTGTTGACTTAGCTAAGAATCTTCTGCACCAGATACCAGGATTCAGTCTTAGCAAGTCTTCTGCCATTCTTCCACACTCACATGCCCAATCCATATCTTTACAGCAAAATGCATCTGCAGTTCTGTTTCACCCAAAAGGAAAATCTGATTGTGTAAATCAGTTTGATAAGAAGTACAGTGTTATTTCATTACGTAATAAAGCTACTAACAGAGTGTTGCCCATACGAATATTTCAGTACATGTCTGTTGGACTAACATGACTGATTTGATGGAGTACCATGGCACTTGAACAAATGCAGGAGACTTACCAGAATGATGTTACAAAGGGTATGATTTTGACACTTTAGTTAGCGTGTTTGTAGAAGAGAGGAACAAGCCTTCAGTGTCTGTTTTATGGTTTACTGAAGTTAAACCATAGATTATGTGTGTTTGTGTGTGCTCATGTATATGTGCATTTTGTATGTATAATATGTATCCAGACATTGAAAAACAGGAAGATTTTATATGCCTGCAATATCTACTGGTGTAGTAAAAATACTGGCAAACATACTTTTCAGAAGGGAAAATTAAAAACTTGTACTTTTTTTTAATGTGTCACGGTAATCTATTTCTTCCTTCCCATACTTTAGATTTGGGGTGGTTTTTTCCTATTTCCTTTTTTTAATACAATTTTCATGGGATAAATTTTACTTTGTTTTACTGGGAGTATCATTTCCTGTACACCCTAAGCAGTAATGGAGTTTGAGACAGCACCTAATAGGCAGCACAGTTGAGCATTAAAATTGCTATAGTGGGTCAAGGTTTTTAACAACCGTGGAAATCCTCTTCATTCATATTTTCAGATCTAATATTCAAACATGAAAGTTTTTTTAGAGTAGTATTTGCAAAGACAAACTTAGAGGTTATTCTTATATATCATTTCAGCATACAAATTGCTCAGAGGTGTTTAGGTAACAAAACGGCTTGTCCAGCTGCTTCAAAGCCCAGGACTGTGATACATGTAAACACATTCCATCAGAGAATGTGAAAGGATGGGGAAGCACACTGAATGTCTGGGTTTCTGAAGAGTAGTTAGAAGCATTTGAAAACGCCTTTGCATATTAATCATACGCGAAGTTACATTTTGAACTGACCACTCAAGTCTGACTTAGCCTACAGCTGTATTTTCATTTGAAACCAATATTTTATTTCTTTTGGGAGCATTTTAATGATTTCTGAGATTGTCACCGTCGTTTCTGTTCTCATAAATTGTATATATCACTCAATATTCAAAATAAAAAACAGCAATTCCAAAACCCATAGATAAGGTTTACAGTTGAAATCCTAGAAGAAAGCAATAGGAGAAAAGAACAGACCTGGGAATGTGATACAGCTGAAGTCATGTCTGGCTAGAAGCCAAGATTTTTCTCTGTCTGTGTTCTTAGCATGTGAAAGCCAAGCTGTTTGTAAAGTACATATCTCTGAGTAGAAATGGAAGATACATCCATCTCCAGAGCTACTCCAAACACAAGAAACAAATGCAAAACTAAGGAAAGGAAGAACCCTTCTGATACTGTTGTTACTGTTGTGTCTTACACTTTTTTTCTGAATCTCAGACTCACTCGCTAAAAATTTTAAAAAGCAACTGGCCAGTTAAAGTTGGTATTCCAATGTACTCTTGAATGTTGCCTCCTAATAACAAGACCAAGTTAAAAAGACTTCTAATTTCATTTGCTTATAGTCTATGAAGTACTTGGTTTTTTGGAAACCAGTGATAAAAATAAGTTGCATTTCTGATCTGATCTGTAGAAGTCTTATTATCAGGATATTTTTGTGTCTGATTATTTCATGTGTGTTGTTCTTTGTATTCCATTGTTTAAAGTGTAAACTTTAGCCCTAGCAAAATCTGCTGCAGTGTGGGCCTCTGTTTTACAAAGTCATCTTCTGTTTTGACAGCTTTTCTTCTATGAGAGACTTTCTTGTTAAGCTTGCTAAGGAATTTTTATCATGTATGTAATGAATTCAATTTCCTCTGCTTTTACCTTTGTTTACATGGGTGCATTTTCACCTTCTCTGCATTCTTTTCCCTATTTTCTAATTCTCTTATCATTTTTCTCAGAGACCTATAATATTTAGTTGCTTTCAGCAGCATTTTCATTTATGAACCTGTGATTTCACAGTGGAGAGAGAATGAATCTCTCTCTTTAGGAGAAAAATTTAGAAAATCCACATTATTTCATCACTTACTTGAAAGATTTATCTGAATAGTTATTAAATCAGCAATTCATGAGAGCTTTTCTACATTAGAGGTGTTTAGTCTCTTGTTTGTATACCTCTCCTTTTTGACATACTGCTGGACATAGAGCTCCTAAATCACAGGTAAACCTATTAAAAATCATCTTTGCTGCTGTAACAGCATTAATCTGTGATATCCCTAAAATAAAAGCTTTGATAGAGTCTCTTCATATTTAGAATGGATACCGAGACCTTACTGAAGGATTTAGTCTGCTTCAATTTTAAGTTAGCCATCCCCCAAAAAAAGGTTTAAATCTTTTGTACTTGTGTGTCTTGCATATAATTACCAGTATTATAATATAGATGGAACATCTGGAGTGGAGAGAGGAGAGTGGAGAAACTGCTCCAACTCCAAAATTTCTCATGCAATATCAGCCTGATATATATCATTATATGAGTTAGAATATCAGTTCTGGGCAGAATCCAGGCACAGAATCCTAGTCTCTCCCTGCTCCGCTTTAATGCCCAGCTTGGGTAAAATCAAATATACCGTGAACAAAATTAGTAGCAGTAGTATCATTTAACAAATGACTGCAAGAAAATGCTTGTTAGAGAAAAGGCCTTACATTAAATGTCACAATAGTAAGTTTTTCTGAAGTGACTTCACTTCTAGATCTGCTCAAAGAACTATGATGTTATAAACTTTGATCATAGCCTAATGAATTAAGGGACACAGTGTAGTGGTTTGAAGGTGATTCAGATGGGGAGGTCCTCTCCTTCATTGTGCCCTGTCAAGAATATTCTCCTTTTCATGCAGAGAAGTTTAATATCTGTCACAACAACTCTTGATAATCATTAGGGAAATCTTCAAATAAGTTGTCATATTGACAAGTCATCTCATCTAATGCACATATTCTGAAAACACAAAGGAACATCTGAGCCAAAACAGAGGTGAAAAAAGAATTTGTGAAATGGGACAGTGCAAGTCCCAGGGAATCTTCTGTACCAGTAGGAAGCTACATAGTGTGACAGGGAATAAAATTTCATGCTGTAGAGGTGACAGGTGCAAAGCTAATGCACAGCAGTGTGTCATTTTCCTAACTGTGTTCAACACAAGCATGGACTCCTTCCTGAAGTAGCATTTTTAGAATCACAGCTCAGTAGTAGCACAGGACAGTAAAGAGCAGATAATACAGAGGACAGAATACTTTGAAAATCCTGTCTTTGAAAACAGGGTAACTATTTGTGGAGGAAAATAAAAATTACTGGGTTTTGTGGTCTGTTTTTGAGGCGTAGGCTAAACAATTTTAAAAGTACTTGGGGATATAAGTTCTGTTTTCAAGAAAGCTTCAGCTTCTAGAGGCCGAAGTATCATTCACTTAAATGACTTCCAACCTTCTTAATGCCTAGAGCATATATAGGAATTTGAGTTCCCAAGTCACTGAGAAACTTTTGAGGCTTGAAATTGCACTAATACCCAAGAAGAAAATAATGAAAACTAATAAAGGCAGTAGATACAGAACAATCAAAGAAGTGGTGAACACTGAAGATGGGTCACTGTGTCAGCGATAGGAATCACTTACAAAACTTGGCTAAGTATATTGTTGATACAGCCAAGTATGAATTGATATATAGAGGATTAAGGAATATAACTAAAACTTACAGGATGGAGGATTATATCCTAAGAAATAAGGATTTAGGAAAAGATTTGAGAATCATCTAAATACAAGTTCTAGCATATGTATAAAGAGCTAATCTACTATAGAATTAGAAGGTTATTTTTGACCTTACCTTTGTATTCCTAAGACAAAAACCATTAAATTTCTTAAGTGGTTGAAAGATGGACTGTGTACTCAAGTAATACTAGATCTCAGGCTGTTTAGTTCGAGAGATATTCTTACAAGATAACTTGATTACCTTCCACTAATACTGAGCCACATGGAGAATAAACTGAATAAAGTTTCTATTTCAGCAGCGATACCTGTATATTCAAGTTAGACTAATTCACACTGTAAGTAAAGCCTAATTTTAACAGTGATAGTAATTAGTTATTAGGAAACTATATCAAATGCTTTGATATTCATTTCAAAGCAAGATTGGATGTTTATTTACAATTCAAAAAGAAGCAAGTTCAGGGAGGTTCTCAGACTATTCTAAATACTAAAATCATTTTAAAAAATGAGAGTTATTTCTCCTGGTCACAAATAATCTCTTAAGTATTATTTCAGAGAATTACATTAGTTTTCTTGTTATTCTAATAGACAATACATAGTAGAAGCACAAAATCAGAAGACCATTACCAGCAGAAGTTACACAACAGAGCTTAGCATCGTGCTGGAAAAGATTTTGAATTTTTGAGACTGCTGTCTGTAATGCTGATGGTTAAACCAGAAGCTGGGATCATTCATGAAATCTGAAAGTCTTTTGTGTGTCACTTCATGACACAGGGACCCTATTCTGAGAAATAAAGATTGACTTTGTACTCTAGCAATGAATAGAAAAGCAAATGAGGGACTGAAGCCATTCTAGAAAGTGGCTTTCTTAGGAAGCCTGTCAGAAAGAAATGGACGTCTAATCTTTTAACCTGAATAATTCAAATATTTTTCCATCACTTCCTATCAACATTAATATGCATTCAATCCGACAGACCCTCTTTATGAACTATGAAGAGAAACTTGGCATGGATTTACAAGGTGATAAAAGAGGATTTTAGGTTTCAGGTTAGCAGTCACTGTGGGCATGTGTAATAGTAGTGCAGGGACATTGGCCCAGTCTTCTCCTCACATTCCCCAGGCAGACAGGACATGCATGTGCACAAAAGTGATCTTTGAAATGCCAGATTGAAACTACCTTGTGCAGGATCAGCTGGCCCTGGACTGGGGAGGGAGATTGACTTTGTTGTTGTTAACTGTCCAGCCAGCTGATAAGAAGAAATGGCACAAGAGTCACACAACAATGACTGAAATGGACATGGTTCATTTCAGTCATGAATATCTGATATCAGGGTTTTTTAAAAGGTATATTTATAAATCTTCATGTCCAATGAAGATTTTTTACATTTTACATTCAATTGCCCTACATTTAAGAGTATAAAAACATAATTTCTATTTATTTCATATTTCTGTTACAAAGGGCACTATCTAAAAATAGTTTTTTCAAAGAAAAACTGAGTTGGAAGAAGTATATGTAAAAGGTAATGCTGCTTTCATAGATTGGGAATTCATTAATTGCTTTAAATAAGGTCCTGATAGGAGTAACTTTCTCAGTTTTGGACATTTTTTCTAATCCTGCCTCTTGCAGTAGGGTATGAAGCTTCTCATGAATGAAGTGGCATCTTTATTGACTATGCAGATATAAAATTAGGATAATTACAGCTCTTTCCCCCTTGTAGTTAAGAGGGTGACAGTTATTATGCCTTGAGACCTATTTCCTGAATAGAAGCCAAAAGTGTGAGTAAAAATGTTTCCATGGGGCCCATCTCCAAATATTTTCCCATTTTCTGTGGTCCTCCTTCCAAAATGCCAGGTTGTTTAACACTTCATTTTGCTTTGTTTGGAAGTCAAGAGTAAAGAAGTTTCTCCACAGACACTGCAAGGAAAGATGAACTATGCTTTGTTGGCATGCCCAGTTGAGCCCAAATCCTTCCATAACTTTACTCGTCATTCCTTGTGAGAAGCCCGTCCAAACCGTAATAGAAAGATGTTCCCATGCACACCCTTTCTCTCCCATTGGCTGGCCTTGCAAAGAGGAAGCATTTCCCATGGTGATTTTGAATATCCAGAGCCACCAAGGGGGACACAGCTGGGCACAGAGCTTCCCTTTGACCCCAGGAGACTCTCTCCTTCCCTGGCTCTTTATTATACCCCTTCTGCTTCCTTTACCCTCAGGAAGCCAGATGTTTTTAAAGAAGAAGGGACACAGAGCTTCCAGAACACTGCGGAGACAGGCCTACCAGATTGGTGAGCACTGTTTTTAAACCACTTGGAACGTTGAGGCACGTGCATGCTCACAGGCAGGCTCAGCCAGGTGTCTGTCAGGGCAGAGCTTGGAGCATGGATCCAACCAACATTTGCTGTAGAGGAGCAGATGGTGTTTGATTCTGTCCATTAAGTAGCACTGCCTTTTCAGTTAAGTTCTTATGCACCAGTGCACTGTAGACTTACATGGCTCCACAACACTGATAAAATTAAAATGTTTACGCTGCTCATCAGTAGCAGCAAACATCTTTATCCATCAAGGCTTTTACCATTTAAAAACTGAGCAAATCAGGAAAAAACCTGCTTGAAGGTAGTAGTGGAGTCCAGGGAAGTCACTGTTATGATTCTTCAGTCATAACAGGAGTTGGACTTCAATGATCCTTGTGGATGCCTTCCAACTCAGGATGTTCTATGAGTCTATGAAACTGCACACTTGGTTTTCTGCCACTGTGCTGATCATCTGTAAAGCAGGCTAACTGCAACCTTCAGGAAATCTCTAAACTATGCGCTATGCATTTTTTCCAAAATACATATGCAACTGTATACTACCTCTTACTTAGGGAGATGGCTTAATAATACAGATTATTTTTCAGAACTTGCCCTCTAACACAGACAGGAGCAGGAGTGATAACAGAGGGAGAGTAAACCAGCTGTCATTTCCTCCATTAACAAGCAGAAAAAATTAGTTTCTATAGTTTAATTCATGTGGGAAATAAAAACAGGTAGAAAAGGAATGAAAATCCTATTGAAGGTTAGTACCTGAAAACTTGAGATGGGAGGATGCTCACTGGGGTAAATGGGCCCATTTTTATAACAGGTTGGAGGATTGGGTTACAGCTTAATGTTTGCTTTGCATACTGGAAAAACAAATTTCTGTTCTCATTACTGAGTCAATCTGCCATATCCTTAGCTTTCAAAAAACTTGTTCTTGTTTAGCAATTAGTTGTACATGCTGAAGCCAGGTTGTTATAAATCTAGGTTTTCTTCATTTAATGGACTAAAGAGATCAACCCATTAGAACCCCATGCTGTACTACACATCCCAAAAAACTTAATTTACGAGAACCTGCAGTATTTAAAATGTTTTCAATTAATGTGAAGAACATAATACAGACTGTCTGCTTTTTCTGAAATTACTTAAAAGATGGAATCTACCAGCAGGTGATGGACTTGGAATTCCTCATACAAGTCAGTTCACACCTCACTGCTACTGCCTAAATGAGCTACATTAAATGAGCCTTTGGGGTCTTGCAAGCAGTGTGAGGGAAAGCACCAACAAAAACCAGCCCCTAGAATAAGTCTTGCTACCCAGAGCATGAGCAATAAGAAAAGGCTTCTGCTTCCAGAGCAGGAGAAAAGGCAATGGGCATTTTTTAATGTTAAAAACATCTTTGTGCTTGGAGGAATATGGTCCAGTATTGTAGAGACAAATGAAGTTCTAGTTCCTTCCACTGACTAGCAGCTGTCAAAAAATTGAGTTGCTGGTCTCAGATGGGATACGTTTCTCAGTTCCTTCTCCTCACTTATTTCTAATAGTTTCTAATTCTAATAATTTCTTCGTAGTTTACTCTTCTTGGGGAAAATTTATATTTTTTTTTAAACAAAAATTGATGTCCTATTTAATTTGACATTGTCTAAAAAATAATTATTTGTTTTAGGACACAGCTGATGACAGAGAATTTTAAAAGGTCTTTTAATATTCTCTCTAACCTGTGGCTTCCAAGTCATTTTTGTTCTGGAGACAGACATTTTTCCAAGTGATTAAGTTATGATTTTGGAAAAGGTGGAGCTTCCTAGAGAAAGCCTTCATTTTGAGGCATTGCTTTTAGGGACTGCATTTCTACCTGTCATAGAGACATCCATACTGTAGATCAATAGCAGTTACACCAGTTTACTGGGGGGATGAATTTACTTAAAATACCTTTTAAATTTATTTAAAATTTGCTCTTACAATTGAAGCTAAAGGAAAAGGAAAAGGTAAGAAATTCTGTGATAACAGTGCCATTTCACCATGTGTCAGATTTGGTGATATTTTTTGCTATCTGTTAACAACTGGCACTAATTATATCCATCATATATTTTATTTTCAGTTGTGTCAGTATAAGCGAATTCTCATATTTCATGAGTGCTCTGACTGAAATAATTCAGAACCACAGTTGCCCTTCAGACTCACCAGTGCACTGACATCTTTACTGATGAGCAATGTCTTTGGCATTGATTACTGTATTGTGGGGTGTAGTACTCAGTCATACTATTTCAATCCAGCTACAACTGTTGAGTATTTTCTACTCCAAAAGTGAAAACTTCTCAGTGAATCCATATTGACTCACTTCCTTTGTAAGAAGAAAGATAAAATAAAAATCTTTACTGGTGTAGTCCCATCCAATTTCGTAGAAAAACTAATGGATTTCTGATGAGTGTACTGATAAGGTTCATTATCTTCAGCCAGCAAAATAGCCAGGGATAGTTTTTTAATTAGTGGAAACCAGCAGTTCTCAGGCTGCTTCTTACAGTCATAGGACACACGCTATACTGGATTTAGAGTGAATTAAGTGCTCACAAGTTAGTAGAATGGCACGGCACCTGAAGACAGCTGTTATCAAAGCTTTGGTCCTGTTCTTTCAGCATTTATGGAAAAAATTACAATTCACACTGAAATGCTTGCAGGTGTATGTACACAAGCAGGAGACAAGGATGTGATCGAGGACCCTTCATGCATGAATGTGCCCGTGGTACATAAGCACCTGGCTTCTATGCATGAGGCTTTTTCCTGTAGCACTCCCATGGCTGTTTTTCTGACCTCTCTGATTTTTGTCATTCTGGCATATGGGAGTATTCTGAAGCAGGTCAAGGAAACAGTGGAGGAAAAGTATATTATCATCCAGATACAGAAAAAACACTGAAGGCATTAGACATCTCATGGTTACTTCAGCAACAAAGTTGAAGACCTCTAATTGAAGGCCTCTAACCAAAATCTCTACGAGTTCATAAATGTAACATGAAAAAGAATACTCAGCGAAATAACATTATTATTTGCAGCAGCAGCAATTAAAGGAACAGGAAAAAGTACCAAAGGGAGATACTTATATATTGCTGTCAAATAGATAAAACCTACATAGTCATGTTGAACAAGCCAAAAGCTGTTGTAATTATTCCAGCTTTCCTCACAAGCTGGCCTATTTTCCTAGCGAAAACATATTGCATCTGTTCAGAGTGATCCAGGGAAATACCACAGAAGGTGGAAGGAAGATACATTATGAGAACATGATGAAATACACTTGAGAATTTTGAAACAAATACAGTTTCAGAAGTGTGTCCATATGTTACTACGTACACCATCAAAATTGGATTTTCTTCTGCTTTCAAAAACCATACTAGTCAAAACACAGAATTCCTATTACCTTCAAATATTCATTCATTGAATTACATTCAATGAAATATATTCATCGATTTACATTCGATATTGCATTCTACAGAACGTGGATTTTAGTTGGCTAAAAATAATGGCATCTATTCACCATTCTGCATCCTGCAAATTACTGATATGCAAAATACTCCTCTTGGCCATGAGGTGAGAAGTGGGTGACAGACTTTGTCTTTATGCCTCGCTGCACTCATCTATTCATTTTGAAATCTGTCACCTCAGCTGAATGAGCAGTTTAAAAATGAGAGTTAATCATAAAGGATCAAATCCATATCCCATCTTTCCTCAAGAAGAAATGTCATTGAGCATGATGAGATCTCTGAGTACAAGTAGTCTGTTGGTTATTTGATGAAAATTTTAATTTCGTAAATTCCTTGTTATTTTGGAGGGGTTTTTCTTCTGATGTAGACCTAGAAGCTTGACTGGGATCTTCGCATGCAAGGGGAATTTCTAGAAGGTGTTTGTACCTCAGTTAAACCTGTTCTTCTTCTGGAACATCTGTTTAGCAGAAAAGAAACCTCATAAGATGCAGAAATAGTACAAACCACTGTTGCCAGTTTGTGGGAACATACCCAGAATGTGCTAAACTCAGGGCACCTCCAGACAGCACAAAGACGGCTGAAGTTTACAGTCAGCTACTGTAGTTTAGAGAGCAGCTGGTCTACTTTGGTCTTTAGTGTGATTGTGTAGGATCACTGCTAGCACTTCTGTGTTCATTGTGTGTCCAGGAATCTGTAGCTTCTCAGAATCTGTGAAGAATCATGTCTTTCAGCACATAACTGAAATACTTGATATACTTTCAAATAAAGTGAAACAGTAGGCAAGAAAGGTTGGCCAGCTCTGCTTTTGAACTTTACAATAGACACTTGTGCATGCATCTGGTGCATTATGGTGCATGTGTATCTTCTTCTATCTGTGTCCAGTATATCTGTAGAGCACACAGGTTTAAGGTGCTGACTTGTCATAGTGCATGCACACATTTTGCAAGTACAGGTTACCAGAAGACCTGGGTTTATAAAAGCCCAGGCTGCTGCATAGAGAAATAAAACAATCACAAGTCTTTCTGTTAGTCACCCAATAGTAACAGCTGTATATGGACAGCAAGGACTGAAAGTGACTGTCAAGTGATGAGGTTATGTTGAATGAGTGAGACTCCTGTGGCAAAGAATGTGGTGGAAATGGTCCTTGGAAACAGTAATGAACTACAAATTTTGTACTGACAGTAGCCTGATAAGTCAGTCCTAACTAAAAGTTCCACTTTGATTTTAACTGGGATCACTCATTTTACTGCAGAGTGGTAGGTTATTTTTTGAACATTTGCTCTTACTTGTTTTCTAAATTAAATTATAAAACTGAGCAGTTTAATTGCATGTATCAAACTGCTGTTGTTAAGGGATGTATCACAGAAAAGGCTGACAGATTTATAATTAATGACAGTGCAGCACAACAATAGGATCAACAAAAATGAATTAGCATATGTTGATTTCTGTGTGAAAGAGAAAATTACACTGTAATTTAGGGTACTTCAAAATCGCACTTAAAACAGAGAATTCTTTGGTCTTGACTATAATGTAGCTATTTCTTCTGAAGTGGAAAGGAGAAAATTTACATATCTGTTTTAATGAGGCTTGCATCATTTTCGTGTTCAAGCTCTTAAGCTTTCTTGTATATCTTTTCAGTTCAAAGACAGCTCACTTGACAGCTCAAGTGTTGAATGAGTTCTCCACAAACTAACTTTGATAATCAGAATTTTTCATTAATCTAGAAGGTGTTCCTGCTATACTGCCATCCTGCAAGTCCTCTCTTCAAATCAATGAAATCAAGTGTCAGCTGCAATTTCATGCATCTGCTTACAGGATGTATGCTGCTGCCATTACAGAATAGTTGCCCTCCAACTAATTTCCAGATTGCATTGCTCATTCTGTTCCATAAACCTGGACAAAGAGGGTCAGGGAATTTGGGTAGTAAAGTAGCTACTCTGTTTATCAGACTGACAAAATTAGCAGAGAATATAAAGATATACTTAAAAATACATGCACTCTTTAAGCAAATCACTATGTCTGCAGCCTCAAAAATTTATGTACAATACACATAATATTTGTGCAGACAAAATCTGTTCCAGGTGTTGAGAGAAAGTTTGGATTTGTTCCTTATTCATCTATATGAATAGTTTCATAAATTGTATGCAGTCCTTATAGAACAAATTTTCTTCAAGGTATTTGCAAAAGATGATCAGATATGATCTGAAACATATCTGAGTATAACTTTTTTAATAAGTTGCAGCATGTTAGAAAAGCTCACTCCCTTTTTGTGCACAATGTCACTCTGACTTTGAAAATCACTGAATGAAACAGAGTAATTTTGCCATCTGGAAATGAGACTTCCCATCAAAATCTACTTTACATTGATTAAGGTATTCACCATTACATTTAAGCACCTGTTACAGTTCTGTCCATGACAGAAAAAAATCCAAGAATAGCACTTTGACAAGATTTTTTTAAGGATTTATTGTAGTAAATTAGACCATTAGTCTAACTAATCTAGTATCCTGCCCCTAGCTGTGGCTAGGGCTTCAGAATATAGTTTCTGATTTGTACCTGCTCAGAAAGTGAGTGTTATTTCCCATCTTCATGGTGATTTGTCACCTGCCTCTTAAAACAATCTTGTCATACTATGCTCAGATGCCAAAGTTATCTTGTCTATTCTTTCAGAACTTAATAGTTTTCATTATTTATTCCGTTTCCATGTCAATTTAAAGGAGCTGCTGCTCACTGTTACATGACAAATGAAACAAGTAGTATCTTTTTATCTGATTATATCAAATCAGTATTAATATGCAATTTGAGTAATAACTCTCTGCATTAAATCCACTAAAGGCAAGGGAAATGTTCACTACAGTGTTGATTGACGATTGCAACAGGTGACTCCTATAAGGAGTGTTTGGTGCTAATTGCAGGGTCATGGAACCGACAGCCTTAAGTACAACATAAAGTTAAGCAGACCTGGTTGACAAAAAGAAGTCTGCCAAAAATGTCAAAAAGAGAGACACTTTCTCCAAAAGCAAGGGAGGGAATTTTGTCTCCTCTTTTCAGAATAAAAACCAAACTAACATAATCATTCCGTTTATTGCAACAAAATTTCTATCAAATCTTTCATTTTGGAATAATTAAATGCATTTTAAACTATGTTAAAGATGATATGCAGTGCTATTGGCTGGATAAAGTTTTAGTGGTAGAATTTTTAAATGCCTTGCACTATACAGATGGTAAAGAAAAGAACTAAAAAATGGTGAAGAAAAATATATTATACAGATCATTCTACTGGGAATTCTAAAAATGCACCAAGTCCAGTAATATTCAGCTTTTTACATTACAAAATAAAAATACCTGAATGATGAACTAGTCCAGTGGTATGCTACCCTCATAAGGAAAGATGTGAACTGAGTCCTCACCTTATTTGAGTTTGGGCTTATTTGGGGGGAGGGGTGGGTTATTGATATTTTTCCTTTGTTAAGTAATTTAAAATATATACTAACACATATATATTTATTCCATATGTAAGTAGCAGCATTTCCATTCTATTTAACTTTAACAACAGTTAAACATATACTTGTTTGCTTTTTACTGTTCCTTCCATTATTCTCAAACCACAACCAAAAGCAAGCACACTTCGTTATCCAGAATTAGCATGTCCCCAGACAGGTAGTCTTGCTACCTATGAATAACTTTTAAATAATTAAACAAGATAAAATGAAACAGCCTGGAGCAAGCTCCAGATAAGGTCCTCAGCTCCATCTCAACCTAATGAGAAAAATGTACTGAAAGCAGTCTTAGGCTGGTGATAGTGGCGTATGTGTGACTGCTGAGCCTCAGGAATGGCAGTATCGACCCATGTAATGAATATGTGTTCCTTGCTGCATTCCAAGCAGCCTCACTGGCAACGATTAAGGAATACTTAGATCTTGAGAGATTTTTCCTATTACAAACTCTGTAATAATCTTAAGCAATATCTTATTACATACAGATACTACTTAGATGATCAATACAAGACAATTGGTTCTGAAGAAATAGGCAACAGCAGACTTGCTTCTTTCTACTTTCCTTCAATGACTAGTGAAGACTTGTGCTGGGTTTTGGAGAAAATTATCCTGAAAGTTCAGAAGGGGCAGCTGATAAAATGTTCTCAGTTTCCTAAAGAACAAAGGAGATGGTTTTGCTTGCGCCCACATGTTTTATATTTTCTCCCAAAGAAAACAATTTAGGCATTCTTTGTAGGCCATTAAGAGTATCCAAGATACCCAGTACCCTAAACAAAAGTAATGGTGGCATGCCACAATACTGCAGCCACTGTTTCCTTTTAAAAAGGAGTAGTGTATAATTCTATCTTATTGATTGCAGTCTACAGCAATCTGCCCTTCTTTCTGCTGTAATTGTTGCCTACTTCTTACAAAGCAATCTGACCCTAGAGAGGAGATGTAACCCAACACAGATAATAAAGTTGTGCAGGATGACTACACCGTGATGCCGAAGAACATGCCGCTGCAGTCAGTGGACATAGTGGAGAAAGAGTCTTGAGTCTTTCTGCCTGTAAGGCATAACCAGGGTAGAGGACACCTGAGGGCTCTCTGGTGAGCAAATGAGGTGTGTGCAAGGTTGCATGCACTGAGATATTTGCTCAGGGAGGGAGTGCAGTCATTCGTGCATCCCATAAACTAGTGCACACAGCACCACCTCATGCTAACTGTTGCTCGTATGTCGCTGAACCATGGGCAAAGAAAGGACGCTCAGAAGAAACAATTTTTCTTTCTGAGACATTTGGAAACACAGTTTCTGCTAGTCTCTGAAAGGTCAACTAGAACTTGCATAATGTTCCTAATTTTTGTGGTTTCAGCTCGAACTCCAAAATTACTGCTGTAGTTGTACTTTCGGATGAAATACAGCCAAAGCTCCCAAAGGATAGCCCACATGCCATTTTCAGCCTGCATTCATCACCACAATGGCATTTTGTAATTGTAGTGAGGCATTTACCTGAGGTGCTGTATTCCAGGTGAAGGCCTTCATAAGTCACTAGCATTATTACCCATTCTTTCAATGGCATTCTAAAAAGGAACAGCCTCCCATGAAAAACTTTCAGGATCACTGAAGTGAAAACATACTGTTGAAGAAACAAAACATACAGTTGTATCAACTGGTCAACTTCTGGTCAGTTCACAAATGTTAAATGCAAAGTATGAATTTAATCTATTGGAAATTGGTTTTGATTCCTGTGGATCTGTGTGAGTTGTACTACAGAGTTTCTCCACTGTGTGCCTTGAAGCTCTGTATTGGCATCAGTACTGCTCTTAAATATCTAATGCTCACTTCAAAGTTTCCAGTTTAACTCTAAAATGGAAAGAAATGAGATAGGACACCAATATCCTTCACAGTTACACTCTTTGTATGGAAGAATATCATAGCTCCCGTTACGCTGTTTATTGTGAAGGGGAATAGACCTTTTAACAGGATGGACTGTGTTTTTGCAAGCTGAAGTGGATATGTACAGGTGGCTTTGCTGCAGAGCCCTCTAACAGAGAAGAGAAACAAAGGATTTACTCCCACTCTTCACTGATCAAAGTTTGAAGTGGAGCCTCACCCCCATTTTTGCACACATGAATAAGCTAGAGAGGTAGTACTGCAGCCTGCTTGGTGGTCAGTAATTTTCATGTGTCAGGTCCCTTTATATATCCCTGCCAGTTCATCTAAGTCACAATTTGTATTACTACCTACTGTGCCAATTGCATACTCTTAGACACTTGTATTAGCATCCTTCAGTCCCAGTCTAAAGTATTGCACTGTTCCTGTTGCAAAGCTTAGACAGAAAGGTGCCAAACAGTGTGGCATTCACTTAATGAGATTGCAGTTCTTGTCCTGAATTGAACAGTGTGGAATCTTAAGAAGGAAAAGACCTTGTATTATTATCTTAAAACATGTGTGTATATGCATCTGTATGTGTGCACACAGACTTACATTACAACTCATAATAATTCCCTGCCACTAATCTGCTTGCATGTTCTTCCCTGTAGCCCAGATGATTTACTGAATGCACTGAATGAGGGTATCAGCCGTGCTGATGTGATCATTACATCAGGAGGTGTATCTATGGGGGAAAAGGTATGCAAAATTAAGTATGACTTCCTACAATATATGTAAGAATTTCAAACCAGAGTCTGTCGTCCAAGCTACTACATTTGTATTAATGTTTATTAAAAAGGTACCTTATTTTTATTGGAACACTTATATGTGAATTACTTAACAAAAGTCTTCAAAGCTCATTCCCTTTCTTCTTGTTTTTGTACTATAGTTGACATAGTACAACAGAGAAGATTTTAATTCTTGATGTGAGTGATTTACAAATGTGTTTTTATTTAAGGAATTATTTATGTGTATCAGGAAGGTGCTGGGTTAATAGCACATGAAAGCAACAGGCTTCTTTTTCTTTCTAGAGCAGGTAAAATGTAGATAGAGTTAAAGTACTTTGAAAGGACTTCAAAAAGCAACTTGAGTATATAAATAGCATTTTTTTACTCAGCACATCTGTTTCCTGAATGTACCAAAGCTCTATCTGTTACGAAAATAGATTTATCACATTTTGCCCCTGATAGTCGTACAGATGCAATACATATGAGACCCAGTGAGCTGATATATTTGCCTTTTGAATCATTAACAGAATTGTTGATTGAGTTCCTGTTGATAATCCCTGTGCCAAAACCATCAAAGAAAATAGGGATACACAGATGCTGGTGGGGCATAGATGAACCTGCAGGACATTTTTTAATCATGACTTATGCGAAGGAAAACTCAAATTACTTTTTGATCCCAGGCTGAATCTGTGAGTTTGGCAGGTAAAAGAAACATCTTTTGTAACTAACAGATACTAAAGACAGTCATTAGGAGATGGGAAACATGAGTGCTGGTTTTGTCTACTTTTCTGAGTAGAAATCATATTGTTGAATATGTCATGAAAATGGATAATTAATTAAACCAGTGCAAATTACTTTCAATTACTCCCATTGTCTTCAGTATTACTAGAAAAATAATCAAGGACAAGTGCTGGTCTTTAAATTGGGAATGTGGCAACATAGTGCAGACATGGAAACACTAAGAAGTGGCTGGACTGCTGAATGGTCTTACAGACATTCAGACCTTCTGGCTCATAATAGGCTCTGTATTCCACTGATGGTCTGCCCTCTGATACTAAGTTTACTGCAGTTTTAATGAAATAGCTGTAAACATCCAAAAAGTAAACAGAAAGTAAAAGAGGGTTCATGCAATTAATAATTGAGAGTTCAAGTCTGGCTGAAATGAGTTGCTGCTTTCCAAGTATTTGAACACACACATAAAAAGAAGAAGGGATAACTGCCAGGGAGTTTCAGATTTACTGCTTTCAAAGTCTGTCTTCACAGATGACTGTTATGGCCTGGGTCTTTAGCCTCACTAAACACAACAGACAAGGTACTACATCTTTAGGCACAGCAATTTTCAATAAAGATTAAACAAGTAATTCCATTTGTTTTAATAACTGGATCAATTGTGTTTATGCAAAATCATTTAACTTGAACTCATTCACAAGCCACTCAGGTTTTTTCTTTCTAAGGAGTGTTAAACCCAATCACTGTGAATTAGACCATTACACCCAAGAAATTACAGTAATTACAGTATCCTGGAAAACTATGATTTCTACAGTATGGTATTGATTTCAAAAGTAGTAGGAGAACTCTAAATCTACAATTAGATAGCTTCCATGGGAAAAGTTAAATAATTTCATCATTTAAAGTCTTAACTTTGAACTATAAAGGTTTTTTTCCATCTTTGACATAGAGGATGTTTTAGTAGTAGGTATTAGTAGGGTGCTCTAAGATTCTGATGCTGCAGATGAATTTTAAGGAAATATATGTCCTTATGGAGTCAGGTTTGGCACCTAAATGAGTCTGTTCTTTACTTCTTTTTCAAAACACTTTCTTTCAAATACTGGAAATTCCCTACTGGGGCTGTAGCACTTTCAGGATATGCAAATTTTTATCTTCACTTGGTATTAATTAATTGCTTTGAATGCTTAGATTATATAAAGCCACTTTGATGTTACTTAATTTTTTTTTTTTTAATTAAACAGGACTATCTTAAACAGGTGCTGGATATTGATCTTCACGCACAGATTCACTTTGGCAGAGTTTTTATGAAACCTGGGTAAGAAATCTTTCTGCTTAGGCAGCCTAGATGGAGGCTACATTGGCCAAATATCCTAGTGAAGGGCTTCAGTAGATTTCACTTTTCCAATTATACTATAAACCACGGGATAGATATATGTGGGAAAAGCAGCAAAATCAGTGCTCTTCAGATTAGTCATCATCTTTATGAGTGAAATTAACTGGAACAGAGAGATTATATTTTATCAGTAAGATATTTCTGTGATAGCTGTTGCAAATCAGGTTTGGGGACTGGTGGGAAACCAGTACGGTATAAACATTGCCACAGCCTTCAGTGTGATCACAGAGCTCACACTGACATTACCATAAAATAACCAGGAAATAGAAGGACATTAAATGGACAGTTTGCTTAAAGATTTTACAAAATTTTCATGAATTATATTCCCACAAGCAGTTCCTTGAGAGAGGTAGAATGACAGCTCATTTACAAATCTTTGTCTAATTGGCATATTGAGCATAGTAATTTTAAAGTAAGCACAGTCCTTTATGTGTTTAGTTTGCTTCAGAAAACTGTTTCAGCATTGTTTTCCTGTTCTGTGGCACTGCTCATCAATGAGTCTGGAAGTGTGCTCTGCAGAGAGAATGAAAATTACACATGTTGAAAACAGAGTTCCCTTTTCTTCACAGTACAAGAGTGGAAAGATGTCTGCACCTCTGCCTCACTCCCTGTGGAGGGCAGTTTGGTTGCAAGCTGGCTCAGAATGGTCCAGCTACATGAGATCAAGCACAGCTTTGCAGAATGATTCCCTCTAGCCTAGAACTGTTGTCACGGAGCAGAGCTGCAAGTGGGTGTTTGCTGTGAAAACAGACAAATACTTTTACTGTCTCTGCATACAATCTGGTAAACAACTGCGTGTGGGCTTGGTGCTTGTGCTGCTCCTACCACCACCACTTCCCCTCCACAAAAGGAGTAAGTGAGCTAAAAGCTTGTTTCTTCCCATGGTGGATGAAGCCCAGGCATGGAAATTGCTCACTGTTTCTGTCATACTGCTACAACCAGTGTAGGGAAGTCCCAGAAGCAGAATCTGCACTCCAGTCTCTGCTGCTGACAAGAATAGATAACATGATTTAGAGAATTCAGAGTATTAAATTTTGGTTCTGGCTTACTTGTAAGCGAACATAATTCTTTCTTCTGGTGATTCCTCTGTAGACTTACAACAATAAACTTTCTAGCAAATAACTAGCTAGAAAAACTTTAAGAAATGCATTTTTTCACTAAGTGTCCCTTTTCATTTTTTGCCACAAGAAAGGTATTTCTTATTGCTACCAAAACATTTGGCCATCTGTTCTTACTGAGAATGTAAGCACTCTCTTTTTCATTGGCTGTAGTGCAATAACAAATATCGTATCTTGGGTTTTATTAACTGCATCTTAAAAGATTGAAGATTGTGGTTACTATATTGGGAAAAAATCCCTTGAGTAAGTTCCAAGAGCGAAGTCATATTCTGTTGTATGCCTGTATTTTGATGTGCTTCATGAGTGCAGGGTGATGCCTGGGATTTACCATCCCTCCACATGGTCTGAAAGTTGCTGAGCTCATGGAAGCGTATCTTGTCTAGCTGTGCTGACAGAAGAAACTACTGGAAGATTTTACCAATGATGGTGATAAAATGTCATATGAGAATTCAGAGTTTCCAGTAAATATGAATTAGCAATTTTGTTTTTTTTACATTGGTTTGTGCACTGGTTATAACAGTTGGAGGTCTGGCACACAGTTCCCATCATGTTAGAGGCATTTCAAAACAGGAACATCAAACACTAACTTCCCCTGGTGAAATAGGATACTGGTGAGTCTTGGCAGATACAAAACTAGGTGATAATGATCAAAGTGTAGCAAATCTCCAAAGTTGTTTCTAGTCATAAACTATCATCTGCTGACCAGGTGGTAGTGGTCAGCTCAAGATGAAGCCGAGGAAACCAGCCTAATTATTGCTCCTATAAGGTATAATTTCTAATGTTTGAAAGGATTATATTGACATAGGTGTACAGAATTCTTTCCTCATGGATGAGTCCCTTTTCTTTGCCAGCCACATTCTTGAGCTGTCACATTACTGTCCTATTTCTGTAACTGTAATAGCCCTGACAGGAAATCACCAAAGATCACTCAGCAACTCTAAAAGGCAGAGAGAGCTCTTCATTGATAGACCTGAGTCTCATCTGGCTGCAGCTCTGCCCGTGTATCTGAATTTGTTCATCTGCAGACTAGCTAGCATTTCCTGCTCAGAAATACTGCTCCCTTGTCAGTACTGCTGTAGAGACTGGAGTAAGAGAATTAGGGTCAACTATGTTATAACAAATTGGAAACCCTTATATGAAAAACAAACACAGCTCTGTAATTGCATAATTTCAGTATTAGTTCATTGTTAATTGGCTTCTAGCATGAAGACAAGATTTAGATTTTTAATTACTAGTTCATCTCCTTTTAAATATTTCCTCTCCAAACTTGTGTACTTAAAACTTTGGAGTTGAATATGAAGAAAAATCTTCTGTCACCACAAAGAGAGGATTATACCTCCAGTACGGAATAAGCAGCAGGTGCTAATGAACTGCTGAGAGAGATATGTCCTGTTTTGGTTTGTTTTCTTTTCTTTTCCAAATGTTTTAAATAATATAATAATGTTCAATCAAATACTAATGCAGATATTAAATAACTTTCTTTTTCCACAGCCTGCCAACAACTTTTGCAACTCTGGATATTGACGGCGTAAGAAAAATAATCTTTGCGCTCCCAGGTAAGATGTTTTGTGGATTATTTTTGTTGCTGTGCATAGATGACAGACATGGAATAGAATAGTGACATTTCACAGCACCTGTGCCTGGTGTTGGCCCCTAAGGAAGGTACCTGTAAGATTTTCTGAGAAATTTCCAGAAGAGATGGACTTGCAGGGATGTGCTAAAGAGTTCTTTCTTGTCTCTGTCCTCAGAATTTTCTGGTACAGGTCTTACGATTTCTTCCATCCAACAATTTCCTTACGTTTTTTACAGGGGTGTTTTTTCCTACAGCTCCCTCCACCTTCAGCATAAATATCCTCTGTGTGTAAGTCAGGGCATCCACTCTGACATACTGAAAATGGAGACAAAAAAAGGGAGTGCCCAGGAACATGTCACATAATATTGTTGTTTATCATGCTTATACTGTGGAACCGAAAGAGGGCAGCATGGCTGCACCGCTGCCCGCTGCGTGCCCTGGGAAAGCACTCGTTCAGAATAAACATTTCCTTACGGATTTCTGTCCTTCTAAATGAGGAGGAATTCATTTGATTCTTACTGCTCTGGCGTTCCGTGAATTTTGACTACACAAGGAATCCTGTTCTGGTGGTTTTCAGATGGATCTCTAGTGCTTCTATCCTCTCTTGCTTTAGTTGTTGCAGTACATTTTCTTCCAGGGGAGAGACCAATGGAGCATCTGTCTGATCATAGTATTTATTTTGAAACTGTTGTCTAGGGAAGTCCAGATATGTAAGACAGTGGTGTTTCACAGGTGGTCATACACCTCTCTTATGAGTCAACAGAAAACATATAAATCAGTAGGATTTTCCTTAGAATTTGTCCTAAAGCATTTTGCCACTCTGTTAGGGAATTGAAAGTTATTTTTCCCTTGGTGTCTGGGAACATTTGACTATTCATTACTATTAGTCATGAATAAAGAGCCCTGTGAGGGTAGAGCCAGTAATTATGCACCATTAACTCTGCTCCAGCCCCAGACAAATGTAGGCATAGGACAAAGGTAGCAGAAGAACAGAGGCAAATGGGGCCTGAGGAACATGGGGCAATTCTAGTCAGAGCAGTACCTCAGCACAGCATCATCCAGAGTGTAGCTTTAACAGGTATCCTTGCCACATGCCCCTTGTTACATGCCACTGCAGTTTGTACTGTATGCAGTACATAACATGGAAAGCTCTGTAGAGTCCTTTAGAATGAAATTGCTACAAAAACATGAGTTCTTTCAGTATTTCACAGTAAATCAAGAGGGCATCACTACCAACTGTTCTTTGTCCTACAGGCAACCCTGTGTCAGCTGTTGTCACCTGCAATCTCTTTGTTGTTCCTGCACTGAGGAAAATGCAGGGTATCCTGGATCCGCGTCCCACCATCATCAAAGCCAGGGTAAGAAGCTTGTCCTCTACTTAAAAACTCTCTCAACATGTTGAAGCACAGCTCTATGGGCTCTGAAAGACTGTTGTGTTTATGGAATCTGAGCCCTAGACTAGTTCTGGCAGTGGAAATACGTTCACACAAATGGAGGTACTTTCTCAGTCTCTGTTAATGGTAATATTCAGTCCTGTAATTTTTTAGAGTTAGATGGCCATCTAATGGAGCAAGAGATGCAGAGGCAGGCATTTGCCAGTCAGGCAGGAAGGACACTCTCCTATTTAAAAAAGACATTTGTTTTAGCCTATGGTTAAAAATGCAGAGTATTCTGTGAATACCTAGAGTTGGGTAGTTCTGTATTAGCAATAGAAAATACAAACTTTAAAGCCTTTTTGTTGAGTTATTTGTATCAGAAACCCACAAGACCCCCACCCTAAGCAGTATAAATTCTTAAACTCTTCTCACTTTTCTAATAAATCATGGATATTGTAACTCTGTTTAATATAGATTCAAGGCATGTTATTATAATGTCTTCTTCTATTTTTGATTCAAATACAGTACCAAGGAATACATCACGTTTTGTGGTTTTCTTAGTGTTCTTGGCTACGCACTTTTCTCTTACAGCTTATCCCACATATCTCTTTTGCTCTTCCTCAAGCATCCAGATTTTATCTCACAGCTAAAATATTCCAAAAGAGAGAGCAGTTTGCAGTGACCTTCACTTTGCATGAATTTTCCATTATGAGCCATCTCCTGTATGTCTTTTCATTTCAAAGATTGGCCATTTTCCTTTTGTCAGAGCTGGCAGGATTTTGAATAACATTTTTATCTTTATGCAATGTAATCCAGAGACCAGGCTTTTTTCTAGACAAATACTATCTGTAAACTCTCAGTAAAGGAACAGCTTTGGAATATTCCACTTAATGCATGTAGGCTCCTTCACACACTTTGATATTGTAATATCACAGTTGTATTTCCTTAAATACTGCAGTCTCTGCCTTCTGCAGCTTTTTATCTTGCACTAGATACTATCTGACCTCAAAATGCAAGTTTTTGAGAAGACTGTTTTTAAGGAAAAACAATTGAGTAGATTATTTCATTATCTTAGACAGTGCAATGTGAATGCATGACATGTTCATCCTTTCTTTTTTAATCCTACAGTTATCATGTGATGTAAAATTGGACCCTCGCCCAGAATATCATCGGTGCATTCTGACTTGGCATCACCAAGAACCACTACCTTGGGCACAGAGTACAGGTCAGTGCCCAGCCACACAGACTGACAGACACTCACACATGGCCTTGCTTTCCTACAGATGTGTCTAGCAACTACCAAGAGTGTGCACTTTTTTACACAGAACCTTCTTTATGCAGACGGATTTGCTGACACACTTGTGCACATGCATACACATACATTAGTACAAAATTCAGTGCTGATATGGCTTCTTAATTTAACCATTAAAACATCCTTTATTTCAATAACCTGCCTTTATACACACACACACTACACCTGTATGCTTGCATATGTGCACACATTCCTTTTTATAAACATCCACTAAGCTTATTTGCAGTCTTTTGCTTCCTCTTGCTGTTGTGCCTGTATTAAACAAACGCGAGTTGGGGCAGAGGTACAAGCAATACAAATAAAAGAAGTGTGATTTTAGCTGAACTGGAAAAGTGGGAAAGATAGCAGAGGCTCTAGGTGTTAAAGCAGACTAAGGATTTATTAGTCATGTTTGCCACCTAGGAATATTTCTGGATACTCAGCTGCAGTTGAGTTAAGTACTAGATTTGAATACTGGTTTAGCTATGTACTGCTAGAAAGCTGACTGTGACACTTTTGCAAGAGATTTAGGTCCTTAACTAATTGACTTTTTGTTACATCCAAATTGTTCAGTAAAAAGCACTATATGTGAGTCTCCACAGGGAAAATATTAGTTCAGTTCTGAGCCCCTCAGTACAAGAATGTCATTGAGGTGCTGGAGAATTTCCAGAGAAGGGCAATGAACCTGGTGAAGGGTTTGGAGAGCAAGTCCTATGAGTGGCTGAGGGAGCTGGGGGTGTTTAGCCTGGAGAAAAGGAGAATCAGGGGAGACCTTTTAACTCTCTACAACCACCTGAAAGGAGGCTGTAGCCAGGTGGGGGTTGGTCTCTTCTGCCAGGCGACAAGTGACAGGACAAGAGGAAATTGCCTCAAGCTGCACCAGTGGAGGCTCAGGTGGGACGTCTGGAAGAATTTCTTCTTGAAAGAGCTGTTGAACACTGGAACAGGCTGCCAAGGGAAGTGGTGGAGTCACCCTCCCTGGAAGAGTTCAAGAAACAACTGGACATGGCACTTAGTGCTATGGTTTAGTTGAAATGGTGGTGTCCTGTCAAAGGTTGGACTCAATGATCTTGGAGGTTTTTTCCAACCTAAATGATTCCATTCAGAGAGAATAAAGTTAATCAAATTTATTCTAGAACAGTATATTTAAAGCATTCTAGACTATGCTGATTTTAGTGTTTGTACAACTGGAATAGTTGTACAAATTGAAAAATAAAGTAATTTTGATGGGGTTAGCAATTTAGTAGGACAAGATACGTGGTACAGATAATGTGGAAGGCTGGATAGGAAAGCAATGAACAAAGGGAGTGACGATTTTGAGACCCAGTGTGGTGAGAGGCTGACTAAATCTCCACAGAGTTCTCTGTTTCCATCCACCTCAGAACAGCAAGATCCCAGCTCCATGAATAAGTTAGCCAGATAAACATCTTCATCACAACAGCTTTGTTTGTTGCCCCATGTTGCAGCATTTGGAACTAACTGAAGACTTAACTGAAATTGTTCTCCCTCTCTCCTGTAGGGAATCAGATGAGCAGTCGTCTGATGAGTATGCGCAGTGCCAATGGACTGTTGATGCTACCTCCAAAGACAGAGCAGTATGTGGAGCTTCACAAGGGGGAGGTGGTGGATGTCATGGTCATTGGAAGGCTATGATGTCACCAGCAAGAGCGAAGCTTTGATGCATGTCCACATATCATTGACTGTATCCTGTAATATGCAACGGCACAGCTAGTTTTTCCGATTTGGATAAAAGTTGATCAGTATAGTCAACATCTTGAAATATATTTCAAATGGAATTTAAATAAATACCTTTTAAAAAAAAACTTTAAAACAAATCTTAACAAAGAAATTTATTCTGATTATATCAAAGCAACTTTTTCCTTTTCTTGCAATTGCTTTGTGTGTTCAATGCTAGTTCTAATAGCGGTAGCTTTTAGTAGACAGCAGTAGGTGCCTGCAGAACTTGTGTTTTTTCTCATCTTTAAGATACAACTACTTATGCTCTTAAAACAAGGCTGTCTGCTTATTTATACTAGCGTAGACAACACTTGGATTTCCCTTATTAGTATGCTTCATAACCGCTTCACAGAGAGCTTCTGCTTGTTCTTTATCTTGTATCTCGTGTTGATGTGCACAGTGCCAAAAGCAGAGTGGCTGCGCTGGGAGCCCAATGAAGCCCCGAGGTTTTCGCACCTCGCTGCGCATTCAGGGATGTCTCTTGTCCCGGCAGCCACCCAGCTCAGTACTCTTGGGCAGTAACTGGATACCTTTTATTTCAACAAACAAAAAAATTGCTTCCTTAAGTGCTGACAGCCTTTTTAACCAATACATTTAAAAATGTACAGAACTAAAAACTAAAAAAAATCAAAGACTGATCTTGTACAGATATTAGTGTTACCAGCATTCATGTGGAAATTAAATGAGCAAAGAAATAAAACTAATGTTAAACAACTCTGTACCATAACATTTTCTGTAATGATATTGAAACTTAAATGAATAAAAAAAATCCTCAATCATTATTTAAAATTTCACCTGTTCAGCCTTGTTGTTTGAAACAAAAAAGTGGTGATGTAGGAGGCTTTTTGGGGTGGGGGAAGAGCATAGGGCAGAGGAAAAACAGTATATGCAGTCTAGGGCCTTCCCTCATGTGTCGTGAGTGAACTGAAACTACAGAGTGAGCTCTCTCTCTCTCACACTTCCCAAGGGACAAAACAGAAGCAGCATTTGGAGGTGGGGTGGGGTTACAGACTAGTAAAAGCTGGAGAATACTTTTTCCCCCCATCTAAATTGCATAGCAATTGCACACAGCCTTTGTGCTGCACTGTCTGGAATTTGATAAAATGTTCTTTTTCTTTTTTCCCCCCCATGAAATAAGGACTTTTCAGCTCCCACCAGATTGTGTATTTTGGTAGCTTCACATTTCATCCGGGATTAAGACTATAGCAGTGCCCTACAACACCTTGCTTCTTGGACTTCATGAGTAAAATGCTATCCCACCAACTCCATTTGTGAAGCCAGAACATTAATCTATAGTTTTTTTTTTGTATTTTTTATATATTACGGAAGACTTAGTCAGGGAGAAGACAGAAAATTGGATTTAAATCCTGACTGCCACAGTGGACCAGAGCTGTAGTTCCATGGTAACTGCAGAGGGCATCCCTCAGGCTGGGTTTAAAACCAAACTCTGCTGTGAAACTCCCTGCACGGGCCATTGCAAAGGTTGAAGGCAGGTAGGCATACAGTGTGTTTGAAGGCAATCCAGGGATTGAACAGTAACACAACTTGCTGATGATACTTTTTTGTTCTGGACTACATGTCCGCATTTGTGATCTCTCTGTAGCGGCAGAGTGGTACAAAATTAAATTCATGGATGCCTGTTTTTAGTGTACTAATATTTTAAACCACAGAAGGAAGAGAGAGGCAGGTTAACTCTTCTCTGAGAAATAATGCAGAACACTGCCTATTATAAACCAAAGGATTATTATAATGTAGTTAAGGGTTATTATAGGCAGCATGTGTAATGAAAATCAGAAATTTATAAAGGACACCAATAACAACAACTTGAGGGAAGATTGTTCATGCAATTGGAGATGCTGGACAAAGGTAAAAGGGAGATGTGAGGAAACCTAGCCAGAAAAACTTAGGTCTGGTTTACATTTACAAATGTTGCTAAGAAGAGCTGGCACAATGCTAGGTATAATGTTTGGCTACATTTAAACCTTCTTGTCATGGTAACACTTAAAAACAAATTAACACATTGTAACAAACCAAGCTGTTGGAGGTTAATCAGAAAACTGCCGTAGCAACCCTCTTTTCTTGTAATGGCCTCTGCTCAGTGTTCAAAATCTTGTGCAAGAATATAAGCTTTGCACTTTCTGAGAGCGATGCTCATTGCCCAGCTTTTGTTAACACTGGAAGCCATAACAGTATGTTGGAGAGGAAATCCTGGGACCAATACAATAAATCATTCTTACAGCTATGTGTCAATTATCAAGCCTAAAATCTGAAGCATTTGCCTTGGTTGTTGTAATATGGATTGATATAATTGTGATAGAAATAGCTAAACTGTACTTTTAATATTCCAAACTTAGAATATCAGGGAAAGTTGGAAGCTTCAGAAAAGAAATCAAGGACAAAGGGATCTTCAAGTATGTGGTTACTTTTGTTCAAGGACTGAGACTTGCAAATGGAAATGTTTTAAGGAATATTTTCCCTGTTTTTACTTCTCTAGGTTAGGTTTTAGCACAATCAAAATACTACCTTAACAACAAGAAGCAATGCCATCAGTGACTGAAGATGGGGTTCGTATTCCAGCAGTTGTAGTTTTCTTCTTTTTACATCGTTCAGTGCATCTACATGGAATGAGCATGGCTAGAAGTGTATGCAGTGGGCTTTTTGAGTCCCATTCACCCAGCTGGGATAATCCGATAGTAACTTGCAAAATCCTATGGCAACTTTTGTATCCCAGCTACCTCGTACAAACACCTTGACTGAACCCATGAATGTGAACCATCACACAAAATTTGGCTGTATTCACTCAGATGAATAGAAGAATCAACTGGCCTCTTCCAAATACTGATTTCTATACTTTAATTACCAAAATTACAAAATTAATTCTATCTTGATATTAAAATATGCTAAACATGAAATGTCTTTTATCTGTGGTTAGTTATTACAGATTTGTATGACTCCAGAAATTACTAATTAGCATGGAATCTTTAGACTTTTTGATTCTTGAGCTGAAGGGTTGCACTTAAAACATGTTAAACCATGGATACTGCTTAAGGACAATATGCAAATGAAATCATCCAGGAGGTTCTGCCTTTTTCTTCCCCAGCTTGCCAGTGTGCACCAAGTATAAACATTGCCTTCTGCACAAACTCTGCACTCACCACAGAAGTGCCTGGTGTAGTGGCTGGATCCACACTTCCCATCTGGTTGCCTTGCTTGGTTCAAAGCCTGTCACTGTTGGGATGGCACGTGCCAGCCTCGCTGCCTTCATATGGCAGCAGTGTTCAGGGCCTGTCTCGAGCCATCCTCAAGAAAGCTCCTCAGGCTGCCGCCTCTGCCAGCACTTGCAGGGCAGGAACTACCTCTCAAGGTAGTATTTTACAGTGGGATATCTTATTTAGGAAAGCAGATGCTAGGCTAAGGTGATCCAGTACTTCCGATGGCCCTCTACTGTGTTCTAATACTCAACTTCTCAAAAACAGCACCATCACCTGAACTATTCATGAGGTTTTGTGTTAAATAATAAAAATACATATTAAATCAAAACAAAAGAAACATACCAGAGCTTTGTTTTCTTACCTGATAAGAGTGCCAAGATGTTTCCAGGTATCTGATTTGCAGCTGACAGAGAGAAGACAAGGAAAATAAGGGCGAGATAGCAAAAATGTCTAAGTATTGGTTATTGCTAAAGACACATCTCAGGAAGTGCATAGACTCACTAGCAATTGAGTTCAATAGTTGTTTTAAAGGCAGAGTCCCCTCCTTGTGTACATGTATTTGATACATTTGGATATAGAACTTTGTATTTCCCTGAGGAAATAGAGGGGGGAGAGTGTGAGAATGTCAAATGAGGAGTCAGAGCCCAAATCAGGTTACATTATCAAGCAAAAGCTGGGGCTGACAATTCATGACCCTTATACCCTTACCTGACAGGAAACTAAGAATAAGAAGTAAGAGGGTAGATGTTGAAATGCTCAAGCACAAATTTGCCAGAAACTTTATTTTGCCTTAGCTGGCAAATTGAAACTAGATTTTAATG
>VZRQ01009069.1:502738-522343 GCA_013397975.1 Machaerirhynchus nigripectus
TGCAAATTGTCTGTCATTTTTGCTGGCACTTTCCAAACATTTCTGATAGACCCCACATAAATTCAGGAATACATTCCCAACCCAGTATTTCTTTTGTGAGAGTATTCTACACATTTCCCAAAATTCCAGGTAAGAAACTCTTTGCTCGAATGCTTTATATCTACAGTTGTCTCTTTGAATTTAAAGCCAGCTGGTGTTACTGCCATGTAAAAGCTGAAACCTAAGACTACAGGTTAGACGTGGAACAGCATTTATGCATGTACTCAAAGCAGAGACTCCTCCAGGAGAGGAGGACAATCAAAGTCACAACTATTGATGACAAAGGGTTTGCATGGGCGGAACAGCTCTAGCAGCTGGTGGTCATTAAAGCAGCAATCTGTAGAACAAGGTACAGCTTCCCATAGCAGTATTTGGTCCATACGTTGCAATTAAGTGCCTTATCCTCATGATAAAGAACATGATCTCTGTTAACTGTAACCCTTCGCCTTCCTAGTGCCAGCTGGTCTCAAGAGAAAAAGCACAGCATTTTCAGCATGATACTGTCAGCAGCTGGATTTCCATTTTACTCAGAGTGAAAAAAGTCACACTGGTGTTTCTTCTGTGTTTTCTTTAATTTTTTTTTTTTTGGTTGTTTATTTTCTTTCAGACTTGACTGTTGTTTTCTAGTAAATCTAGCCGCCACTCAGAAAGATGATTTGTCATGCTGGATTTAAAGTCAGCATTTAAATGCAGGCAAATCTTGCGTAATTTGTGGGGGGAAAAGCCTGCACATTTTGCAAATGTTAAAACCTCGTGAGCTGCTGCTGGCTGCATGTTTTCTGGAAGGGCTTAATGGACTCATATTCAGCATTGGTTTTAAGACTTGCTCTATTCATTTGTGCCATGTTGCACACAAGCTGATAAACTTCCTGGAATATAAAGCTTTCAAAAGGGTGATGCACAGAGGCTCAGTAGCTCTCTAGTTTTAGACTGCTCTGGCTCAGGTTACTTGCTCCATCCCAGCACTATACAGCAATACACAGCATACTCTGTCCCTATGCAAGGACTTCTACATTTCCATGGACCCAATTTGTGTTTAAAAATACAGGCAAGCAAGTAATTTTGCAGAGTTAATTCACAAGCAAAACTGAAACCTTATTGTACCCTACTAACTGCAGATTATCTGAGCATGCCACAGAAATCAAAGGTATTGGCCTGGTCTTGATAACCAGGGATTGAAAAGTAAAATTACATCAAGAAAAGTGTAAGGGAAAACGAAAGGTAAGTATACACACACACACACACACACACACACACGTATATACACACATACATACACATATATATTAGCACACAAAAAGCTGCCCCACTGGACTGACAAGGAAGCATGCAAAGTGGTTTTTGTCAGTACCTGGCATTCTCCTCATGCAGATTTTACTGTGGCCCAAGAGGGTCTTAAAAAATTGTATTACCGAACAGAAATTGGACAAAAAAAAGTTAGCTCATCAAAGATGTAAAGCTTTTCAAAAACAATAGAACACACTATGTGTCTGACAAGAACCTTTCCTATCTAGGTCTGTCTGTTATGGCAAAGTAACCAGTGACTTAATCATTTTGAACGTTGTGCTGGTTGGACCACTAAGGGGGACCCAATTTTGTGACCATATGCAGACCAGACAGTGGGCCAAGAAGCCAACACAGACATTTACAAACACACCTTCCTACACTGGCAATGGCTGGTACTAGCAGCAGAAGCCTCTGTGGGACTACTTAAGAACTTGCTGAGAAGGAAACAATGCCAGAAACGTTCCTGCACTGTGTGGCCTGTGCACTTTCAGAATTTTTTTTTTTTTCGAATTGGCCCTGAGCAAAAAACTGGCCAATAGTTCACACCTCCAGAGAAGCATAAATGCATGGCAAGGAGATAATTATTCAGTTTCCAAATACTACCCCAGCACCCACAGTGTTTGTGGCAAAAAGTCCCACATTTTCACAGTGTGAAGCAGCATCTCCTCTGTTTTATTCTGAATCTGCCACCTCCTACTTCTGTTTGATGCCTCTTAGTTTTTGTGTTGGAGCAGATAAAGAGAGGTCACCCTCACTTTGCCATCCATAATTTTATAGATGGCTATCTTCCAAATTAAATGTCCCAATCTATGTAATCTGCCCTTTGTGGTCACAGGCCATATCCAAGGGTCTGTAAATTGGATGATTATCTATCAGAGATTCATGGAACCATCAAGGTTGGAAAGGCCCTTCAAAATCATCAAGTCCAACCACCAACACAGCACTGTCACTGTCACCTCTAAACCATATCACCCATTGCCATTGCTCCTCTTTCCATCCTCTTCAGGTTTATTATATTCTGTTGGAAATGAGATCAGAACTGCATACATATTAAAAGGCATCACTGTCTTACACTAACCACATAATGATGACTCCTGTTTGTTCTCTATTTCCTAATAATTTTTGTTCTTCAGTACTTCTGACTGGTATGTTTATATGGATCTTAAAAACTTCATGCTTTATTGGTAATAGTCTTTTTTTTCTTAAAAATGATAAGCTTAAATTCTCATGTTTTATTGGTAGTAGGCAACCTAGGAACAATAATTATAATTACAGTTTAAGAAAATAATTTCCTCATATGAGTAATTTTGCTTTTATATGTGTTCAATTTCCTTAGCTGTTTTAACTCACTTCCACTCCATTTTGAGCAATCCGTCTGCCGTTCTTCGTCCTGGTAAATGGGAAACTTCCTGGAATTTAGTTGCCTTCAGTTCAATCTGATAATGGAGACTGCAGTGATTACCTCCACTGAGGATCTGTTCTATGTTTTGTGGAAAGACCTGCTTTGGTGGCTTGACAGCTATGCTGTAATACTGATACTTCACCTTATTATGCCTGATCTTTTCTTGTGGTTTATTGCCAGCTAGATTTCTTACTGCTGCTGACAGCCTCTTCAGCTACGCCCATTTCAGGATGCTGTTGCACTGCTTTGGAGAACTGCCAGAAGACCAAGACCATCCTCATGTATTCATGGAGACGCCACAGAAAAAAGAATTGGGCTTAATATTTCCTATAGCTTTCTTGTATTTGGATGAGGCTGTTGGAACAGGCTTGTTCATGGTCAAGACTGGTGGTCAGTCTCCTAGGATGTGGCTCTGAAGAGCTTTGTGGCTCGGGACATGGGCTGCACTCAAGAGAATGAGCTCGAGGGATCTTGCAGGCAAGTGAACTGGAGCCAATGCTGATGACAGCAGGTTGGTTGTGGTGTACTGTGCTGTCTGCCAGGACTTTCGTGTCAGAGCTAGGTAGCTATTCATCACGGCAGATACTGAATAATGAAAATTAAAATGGCCTGAGAGCTATTTATCTGCCAGACTTAGGAGGGGAAAGGCACATATGCAGATGCAATGGTACTTGAGCCCATCTAAATAAAAGCTGGCACTGTACATCCATGACTGACTTTCTGTAATTTACTCCCTAATGGCCAAATCCAATCCATTTTCCCAATGTGCTATGAAAAGCCAGAGAACAAGGCAGAAGATAGGATTTAATATGCTCTTGGCAGTCTGCATTGCTAAGGAGTCATGCTGCAGCTTTCTCCGTTAACTGGATTTTTTCTAAGAGGTAGTGACTAGGGTTAGATTAAAACCAAAACCAAAACCAAAACCAAACACCTCCACACACAAAAACAAACAAAGAAAACAAACAAACAAAACCAAAACAAAAATACAACCAAAACAATTTTTTAAAAAGCCGAGAAAACAGTCCTTTGTTAAGGGGTGGGATAAAAAGTAGACACACAAAGGATCACAAAGAGGATGGCGGGTGGGCAAACCCAAATAAAACCCTGCCCAAGCTACTCCCCGGCCCATCACAGGAACCATCAGCCCATCAAAGGCCCATCACCAGCAGACACAGAGGAGGACACAAGTATACGGCAGATGGGAACCCAAGATAAGGACACATAGGGACACCCTGGCTGAGCTCCTCCCTGGGCTGTTGCAGAAGTGCCTCAGCCCCTGCCCAGGTGTAAGATCCATCAGCCTGAGGTGATGGGAGGGCTCTTACAACCACCTTGCAGACCAGGGGAGGTTGTTGCCTGGGACGGCACAATGCATTCTGCCTGGGATGAAGGGGAAAGGCATTTTAGGATTGCACAAGGTTTGTGGGATGTTTAGCAGAGGAACAAAACGTGGTAAAATAAATAGGTGTAGGGGACTTGAGGAGGAACAGATGTAGGAAAATAAAGGGAGAAAAGGATAAAACAGGCTGGTCAAGTGCACTGTGTGTCCAAAGCCAGCTCCTGCAGAAACCACTAAGATTATGTGTTTGTGTGACAGGAGTAGGGTTGCAGTCTCAGGGGCTAATATACTCGGATGCCAACAGCTGGAAAGACTGGGATCCACAGGCCAGATACAGGAGACTGTCTGAGCTCAGCTGCTGATGGAATACACACTGAGTATGTGTTTGCATTTCCCACTAATGGATCTCCATCCTAATCCAGGGAAGGGAAAAAAGGTGAGGCTGTTGATGCTGTCTGTGTTTGTGTGGGTGCTATATATCAAGAGCAACGGGAATATAAGCTCCATTTTAAATTGGCTTATTAATACTTGGGCCAGGCCCTGAGTGCCCTAATAGGCCTTAAATGCTCTTACCAGCCTCACCTGGGATCTCTACCTCACTTCCTCTGCCATGGGGCTGGGAGCTACTTCAGCCCCAGCTTGGGCCTCACCTTCTCTCTTGTTGGAGAGAGGGTATAGCTGCATCTATTGCCAGCCCTGACTCCTGTTTGGACTTCCTTGGATATATATTACAGTCCTGCCTCCTGCTACTCCTGACTGGACTCCTGGAAGAGTCTCAAGATGGACCCCATATCTGGTTCTGCAGCTTGTCTTGTCTGTGCCTGCCAGCAGACCCTGTTACTACCGTTTATTTTGAATTCTGCAGGACTGGAGAGGCTCTTGACTGTTCAAAGCAATACCTCTGCTGAGGTCATCCTTGGCTCCCAGCTCGTTATCCCTCATGGAGCAGACCAACTCTTTTCTGGCGACCTGCACTGCATGGACAATACCTATGTAAAAATCTCTGATGTTATCATGCCCTAACGTCCTCATGCTAGAGATGGCCCCAAGTTACCTGTTACCTCTCTGCCCTGATGCAACCAAGAAATGGAATTGCTGCCAGGCCTGGTGAGAACACAAACTGTGTGATGTATTATGGTGTCAGCAGTGACTGGGCTGAGTTGTTCCAAACCACACTGCTGGACAAAACTTGCTGCGTCATGTATGCGCACTCAATTTTACATTCACAGTGTGCCTTAAATACATGGATTTTATTTACATGCTGTATCTCAACTGTGTTTTTCACAGGATTTCACTACCTCCCTGTGTGGTAATTATGACATCCTTTGGTCTTACCTTGATTAATTAAATCTTGCATTGTTGATACACATGCAGAATGTTAATGAGCTATGAGTTTCTTTTCTCAGTGTACTTTATGATTTATCCCTGCTTTATTTATCAGACGTCATTTACTACAAAGAAGGCAGTTGCCCTAACCAATCAGCCCAGGAAAATAGGTCCATCACTGATTCATTTACATTAAAATAAAATTTAAAAGTAGCCTTTGATCTTTTTTACACACTGTGTCTCACATTTGGGAGGAGGTTTGATTATACAGCCACAAATTTAATGCACTGTCCTCCCTCAAATTCCTTCTTAGAACACACTTTTTCTCTGATGCCTGTCAAAACCAAGCCCTGACAATGGTACCTAACATATGATCTGATTGTCAACTTAATCATGTGATTATACTTATCAACTTATTCTTATCTTCTTGTATTTTCTCATTTTTCTCTTTCTGTAATTTCATGTCTTACACGTAAATTACCTAGGCTATTTTTCCAGTCTGTTCTAGTACAGCACCTAGCAGGATCCTGGTTCATAACCAAGTCCCATTAACATCACAGTAATGCTACAAAGACAGTGGTTCATCTCAGCAATGTCTCTTCCATCATGTTTACACTAGGAGAAATTAATGATAATAGTACTCAAGAGGTTTCTGACCACAGCAATCAGATATCCGATGTTTTAAATTACATATGAAGAGTGATTTCCAATCATCCTTTATCCTTATTCAACTTCTTTCCCTTCTTTTCATTTACACATATTCCTGTTTCATTATTCCACATTCTCCTCTCTCCTAACCAACCCAGCAGATAAGCTCAAGGGCCACCAAGCCAAAGCACTATGAAATCTACTGGTAGTGTATTCTCTGACAGACCCAATGGCAAATGTCAGCATTGATGGAGCTTTTTTTTTTTTTTTGTTCAGGTTCATTGAAAAGCAGAACCAATTTGTCCACCACTGACCCAGCTGTGTGATCACTGATCTCTGTGCTGTCAATCCCTGTTCACCAATGCCTAATGTGATGCTGACAGCACACCCATGTAAGTATGACAAACTTCTGGAAACTCTCACAGCGGTCATCCCACATGAAATATGTAGAACTTACCAGGTGAGTTAGCACCAAGAAGGGCTAAATATTTCTCTGGAGATTAAATAAGAAATGTGAATATATTTCCCATTTCCGTACACTGTTTTTATTCTTTTAAGGGTCACTTTATTAACACATCTTGTGACCCTGAGACTGAAGTCAGCTTCTCTGGGCCTCTACAGAGCTCGTATTTGCACTGGCTCTTTATCTCAGCACTAACACCATAAAGTTAGGAGAAACAAATTTAAGACACACCTTTTGGCCCTACTCCAGTAATCATATCCAGCCAATGCTGCCCACTTTCATATAGAGAGAAAATGACTACAAATACTTCTTAAACCTTTTTCTAAATATATCGAAGCTGAAAGCTGGTAGCAAGATTGGGAATATAGGACTCCCAGGGAATAAGACAGTAGAAGAAAGGCATTGTAGAGACAAAAATGCAAAGATTGTGAGAAAGTAAGGGAGTTATAAAATTTCTTAGCTGGTATTTTCCTGCTTCAACTATACTTACAGGACCACCCTTCTTCTGTTGTCAAAGACTAGATCCTTCACCAACTTCTGGACTTAAGCTGACCTGTCATGAATGTCAGTTCCTGCATGTACAGTCAATGTTAGTAGTGATTCGATATACTAAAGTCAAGATCCAGAACTAGAATTTCTATTTTTCTTTACAGATTACATGTCTTATTTTTTCCAGTCATACTTCCAGCAGTGCTTCAATAGCTTGAAGTGTTGGCTGTTAATTACTATTGACTTTTCTACTGATGGGTTTTAAGCTTGGATTTTCTTTTGTATTACTACATCCTCCCTGTTTAGACAGAAAGCTTTCTGCAAGTAGGAGACTTACAGGTATCCCTGTCTCAGCTACTTGAAAGAAGAAGACAGAAGGATTTTAGTAGGGATGTCAAAATCTGGACAGGTGGAGATCAAAGATCTTATCTCACTTTCCAAATAGGAGCAAAACCAGAAGAGTAAAAGCACAATAAACACAAAAACTAGGTATGTATGTTTGGAAAATGAATCTAATATACTTAGTTTCTGCTGCTGACTTTGAAAAGTAAAAAGTGTTATTGAAACGCATTTGCAGGGTTACTGTGATTCTCTGTATGCTTTAAGGGATTAGAAGCTGTAGAATACAGGTTGTAGTTTCCAGACTTTGGTTTCTCAGATAGATGTTCAGGGCTTTTGAAAGGCCATTCCACCCTTTGGGTTCACAAAGATGGGCAGTCAAGAGAAAGTGCATGAATATTCAGTGACTGAAGTGCCAGTGGTCTCCTCGAATGCTGAAGGATCTGCATACAGACAGCTTTGATTTAGACTCCCAGTATATGAAGGAATCATACAGTATGAGGCAGACTCAATTTTTCCTTTCTGCCCAAAATCAGCTGTATGTCCTGGCACCAGATATCTGTCTTTTCTCTATCTCCTGCACAGCCATATGCATCCTGGCCCGTGCAGAACAAGGAGCAGATTTTTTGTCGGTGGTGCCGCACACACTAGGCAAGCAAAAGTTAGATGGCAGAAGGAAATGAAAACTGTCACTTACATGAGCATCTGCACGACAGCAAAGAACAAGGCTTCACTGTAATCACTTCTCAAGCAACATCTATGCATCAAGTGATGTGTTCAGATGTGTGCCATGTTCACATGTGTCATATATAAGTGCAGTCCATAATATTCAAATATCTCAAGTGTGCCTGCACCTGAAAACAAAGCTTACTACATCAATTACTGATATATGTTTCTACTGCAGACAGAGAAGAGATTAAAATAGCACCTATTTCATACGGATTCTGGTACATAATGACATTACTAGGGTAAGGCTTATTCCTGAGTTTGTTGCCAATGGCATAATCCTTCTTCCTGCTTTTTTAGGTCAAATACAATGAAGCAAAAAGTGAAAAAAAAATTAGACTTCAGGTATGACAGTTTTTCTGATATTTACTCACTTCCCTATTGCTATTCCTAATTTAATAATAGATAAGAAAAGCTGAAACTTCATGAGTTGAGAGTTCTTTATAACAAATTTTCCTATGTCTAAGTTGCAAATAGATCAGCACTTGTATGGACATACTATTAGAAGGCACCCTGTGCTCATTCCCTGCTGTGATTACATCTCACCTTCCAGGGTTCAGTGGCAGGTTTCTCCTTGCTGTTTGACTTGTTTGGTGGATGGCAGCCATTGCAACTCCACTGCAAAATAGATAAAATACAGCATGGTGGAAAGGTTAAGGAAGCTGCAGAATTATGCCAGTTCAAAGAGATAACGTTGGTCCATACCTCCTCTTCCAGTGTGATGTAAGGCTTGCCAAAACCCCACGTCTGAGCTTGAATTTACCTCCAGACAGCATGTCTGCAGTGTCCTCAAGGGTGAGGTCCAGACTCAAGTTTCAAGTAGAATGTGAACCTGTTTTGAAGCATTCTCCTTGAAGTCCTGTAAGGATTAGCATTAGCACCCTTTCTGACATCCTGCATTTCTGCACAAATCTCTACAGAAAATCCATCTGGAACAAGTAGGCACCTAAAGAAACCCTTTGTTAATGTTCACAGTTCTCTTTGTTTCTATTTCTCCATTTCCTGTCAGTGATTAAACATTGTTATCTATGCCTGCCAAGGAATGGCAAAAACTGAAGCCACTTAGCTTATTGACGACCCTTAATTTATGTCTAAACTCATCATCATTTTGCACGTGACTGAATCAGTCTCTTGAACAAAAGCTTTAGTGATCTTCCTTCACACACCTCTCCATATTGCTAAGTCATGAAAGTTTGAATGAGCTCTTGTTCAGTTGACCTCCTTTTTTGTGCTGTTACTGTGTGGTCCTCCTTATAGCTGGACAGTGCCCTTCACGCAGCTCATTGTCCTAATTGCCAGCTGGTGACCCTAAAGTGATCTCTATGACCTGGAGGAAAAGTACTTCAGCTTATGATGTGTTCTCATTTAATGCTTTCTCAATTTTTCTGTGTGCTCATATCTTTCCATCCACACATTTATCTGTCTGAATATCTTGTTACTCCTCTCTCTACATACACTTTGGTACACGAATAATTTTTAATTTTCCATTGTTATGCTCTTTTTCACTCACCTCCTCTCATAACAGCCATTCTTTTAGAAATGGGGGTACTGACAGAGGGGAATGGGCTATGAGGAGATACATTAGTACATGCTCAAGAATTTATTTCAGCACTCCACATGAAATGGAGACAAATAATAACATCTTATTTAATCAGCAATAAAAAATTTGTGCATTAGATTAATTATACTCTCATTTCAAATTAATTTCCTGCATTTTAAAATAATCTGTGACACACATATAGTGCCAAACAACCAAATTATATTTTACTGGTACTTAGTGCTACAATACTGTATTTCTTGTGGTTTTATTGTGAAGACTGTAATAAGAGAAGCAGTAAAGCAAACAGAATAGAAATGCTTAATATATTTTCCTACTACACACATACCACCAGTATCATTCAGACAAAAAAAGACTGTCTTGATAAATCCAGCATTTGAATTTGTTGCACTGAGGGAAGGGGACCTGCCTATTTATTTCAGTCACTTCTCCTTGAGAGTTGTGTCCCTATTTTCTGTCTTATATAAACAATTTTAGATACTAATTTTGCAGTAATAGTTTTGCACTCTATTTTCTATAGGGGAGGAAAAATAGGTGATGTATTTCCCATTGTTTTCCTTTTGTTACCATCTTTGCTTCTTTCTCTCTGTCTGATCCTTCTCCACAGATGCTCACAGTTTTTCCGCTTTTCCTCTGATCAATTTTCCCATTCATTTTCTCTAGCTCTAGATTACTATTTTTCTCACTTCCCACAATCCTTCAACTCTCCTCTGTATTTCTTTCTCTTTATAAATAGTACCTTCCTCCAAAGATGTATTTCTCCTCCTGTGCAATTGTGTCCCTTCTTTTCCTTAAATTTCCTACCACGTTATCTCCCAGTCTGCATTCCACTATCAATTCCCAAATTTGCCATATAGAGGTAAAGGCAGGGTGTGTCCTTCCTGGGTTTTCTAAGAGCTGCAGACTGTCTTCTCAACCCACTGATCAGCTTTCAGTAAAGAATAAATAATGATCTTCACATACCCCCAGGCAGCTGAAAAGTATGACAATATCAGGTCAACTCATACCAGCCACAAAGAGGCTTTTCACACCTCTTAGGTGTTCTGCAAAGACTAACAATGATTTCTGCTGTGAGTTGAGTATGTGAGACAGCTTGTAGGAGTGACTGAAGGAGAACAGCAGGGGAGAGACTGGGAAAAGGCCGGTTTGGAATACAGAGCACAAATTCTAGTAAACTTCCCCAAAAGGAAGTTCAGTTCCTGCTGGTCAATCTTTATTACTTTGTGATTCTCAGTCTATGTTCATCTTATCTGTCCTATTCTCTCTTTTGATTCCTTGTGCTTCTTTTTATCTTTCATTTTCTACTTTATTGTGCTGTTTTCCTGATGCTTACTGTGGCTATTTTCAGGAAATCAAAAGAGTGGCAGTAAGTCAAGCAGCCTGCTTTGAGTAATATCCTAGAAGAAAGCTTCTAGTAAGAAAATAAGACAATAAAGCAAAGCATCCTGGGTATCAGATGCAGTTGGAACAAAAAACCAAAAATGTACGCATGGAAGAAAAAATTCCACTGCAGACTTCAATTCCACTCATAACCTCTCACTATCGTACAATTAAGTATTACTGAAATACAAACTCTGTATTCCTCTGTATTAGTTCAAAACTAGCACAAGCACAAATAAATTTGGTTCTTTTGCAGTGGAATCTACATCGGTTTAGTGACTGCAACCAGTTTTTAGGGAGAGGACTTGCAGACTACAGCAGAAGGCAAAGAAATAGACACTTGAATTAATCTTACAGTTCCTGACTGTGGCTTACACTTTCATGCTTCTCATGCAATCAGCTTTCAGAACATTGCAGGGCCACAAGTGATAGAGAGCAATATCATGTAGTGGGCACAAAATCCTAGTAACACAGGTTTTATTTCTGCCAGTGAACTTCTATAAATGTGGGCAAATCACTCTTCCTTTTGTTCCTCAGCTTCTTCATTTGTAGACTGAGGATAGACAGACCTCTCTTGAAAATCGAAAATACTAATGAGAACCATTATTTAAGGACTTAGTATTGTTGTTACTCTTATTATTATCTAGATACTACCAACATTGCTATCCTACTGGAATACTAAGAAGAATTTCTGACAGAACATACTTGCTGCACTATGGATCTTTTAGCATTTGAGCACACTAAATTGCTGCTACTGTTGCTACCTGTCACTGGGACATCTCTGTGTAGTTCACAGCACGTGCAGTATTGTACTGGAGTTTTGAAGCATAAGTTGTGCACAAGCATAGCGAAGCATAGGAGGTGGCAGACTCACTATGCTTTCCTCCAAATGAGCACAGAGGACATACACAATTCACAGTATCTGAAGGGACAAATGCCAATCTAAAGTTCCTTGAGAGTACAAATTAACTTAATACTCTGTGAGGGCAGGTCATGTGTAATCAGATTCCAGTCCAGAATGCTGTAAGAAACTAGTGGCAAACTCAAATTCTAGATAGCACCCATACTGTGAACAAGAGTGAAATAGCATTCAGTATAACTGGAAACGCCAAGATTCTTTTCCATGCGGGAAAAAAAAAAATTAGATTCTGTTTATCAACAGAGCAAAGTAGCACTTACTTACAAGGCGGTCATGAGAAAATGGCTGTAACAGCATATTTTCTGTTCAAGGTACTTCTGCTCAAGTACTTGAATGACACAAAATTTATGAAGTGCTGCTGTACGCTACAAGAACAAATCTAAAATGCTGTAAATATACAGATCAGTAACACTATTTTCATACTCATCAACACACAGACTGGGTGCAGATGCTTACCGTCAGTCTTCACACTGAACTTACACATTAGAAGTGAAGAAGATGAAAAGAAAATTTTACAACGTTGGTAAATTCATTATACAGATTTTGAATATTCTTATCTAGAGTAAAGATGTTTATGTTAATCAGAAATTATCATTTTGCAAACACAGAGGTAATGGCTATGACTGATTTCATATCAAGATAGGCTGCATATAGTAATAGAATGCAATAAATTAAAGATTTAATTAGGAATACCTCCCTCATAAACTAAATACCATGTCTGGAGAAGCACTGCACACTGCCTACAATGATACATTCGTTTGCATTCAAACAACCTGTCTGGATGAAAACAACAAGGCCAGCAGAAATAACCTTATCCTAAGGAAAAATTTTAAATCCATCAAAATATATGGATCAGATGCTGAGCATATATTGCAAAGATTGATTGTTCAGATGAGAAATGACATTAGTGAGATATACTCTTTCGAATTCTGAGAGCTGAATTGTTAAGTAAATGTATTTGCCCCCAATTACAAACATTTGTCATAACCGAAGATAAGCTGATGAGCCAGGACTGAAGAATTAACTAAATACTTCCACGAAGACTTACTTTATCCGGTGGTAAATGAGACAAAGGTGACCACAAAGCTCATGACATTTGTTCTGAAGTCATTAATTTGGCAAAGCAAAACCAGAATAACCACTCTTGAGCATTGTGTTTCTCTTGACTGACTGAACAGGTAGATATAGTCCTGTACCTGTAGAAACGAGGATCACTCTGAGATTATCCTGTGCTGACTAAAACTGTCACTCTGACAGACCTTGTAGAGGCAAGGTGTGGCAAAGGACTGCTGCTCCATGTAAACGGAACTACTATTCAGCCTCAGTTTACTGGAATCCCATCTAAAATGCTCTCAGGCAATGCTGCAAAGAATAAACAACGTCTGAGTATTGTTTCCCGGTCTACAGCAGTGGGAAGAAAGACGAATTGCCTGCATTGCAAATGCAGTAAAAAATACCTCTTAATTGCTGTGCCTGGAGCAAAGAAAAATAACTCAGCATGGATGCTTGCTGGGTTACATACCAAAACAGTCTTATACTGTGCTGATTCAGTAGACTGGTATGCAGAGCTGGCTCACCGAGCCAATACAGTCTATCAGCTCCTGTGAAAGAAAAATTACTGCTGGGAGAATGGCAGTCATAGAAGATCCTGCAAGCAGTAGAGCTACCAAGCCTAATGGTTTTGGTTATGCTTTTTAGGAAATATTGCAAAATAGAGCAGTATTCATGCAATATATTCCAAAACAGTGTTTGCAACTTTCTGGCGAGATGCAGATTTATGAGAACGGTATGGAATTGGCATTGCAGTTTATATATTTATCCAAGGATAATGAAGACCATCCACATAGCTCCACATAACTATGTGGATTATTCTGTTAGTATCAAACTTTTCCTTCCTTAAAGGAAAACTTTAAGATTTCTAACTTTTAATTTCTAACTTTTTCCTTCCTTAAAGATGACTGTGTAACTGCTATTGGTTTCTTAAAGGTATTAAGTAGACCAGCTTTGCTTATGGCATATGACACAATATGCCATAACATGACAAGCATATCATGGTGCTGTCCTCCACAATTCACTACCACAAATCAAGCAGCTATGCCTCCATCGCTTGAGGCAGTGAAGGAAATCTGTTGGCATTTTATAAGGAAGATATTATATTGGGAGCAGCATGGACTTCTACAAAGGGACTGGAAGCCATACCTGAATTTCCTCTGTCATGAACTCGAGCTTCAGGCATGTGATGAAAAGATGTAAGAAGGATTTTTCTGAGCATGGCTCTCAAGGAAAAAAAAAAAAGGTTGGTCTCATTTTCAGAATATTTGCAGTCAAACTTACACAGTTATGGATCCAAATAGAGCAGATTTTGAGCGACAATTCAAATGCTGGGGAACAAGAGACATGCTGGCTGGCAGTTAATTGCCAGATGTTTTTTATAATCTGCTGAAAGAAAGCTTAAAAAACAGATGAATATTCAAGGAAAGGTTTTAAAAAGAACAATTTTGAAAGTGATTCTGCTTCATGCTGTATTCAGACATCCATGTTTTTAAAGGTACAACACAGATTAGCCACAATTCTTCCTGTGTCAGTAATTAAGGGAGGGGAGAGTTATCATACTGGGATGCACAAACCAAAAGTCTATACCAAAAATTACTCATAAATAAAGTATAGCATGCAAGACTATTTCTGTGAAAACTTAGAAAAAGAGAACAGGGAGAATTATGATGTTTGCATATGTTTTACAGTATCTTACAGCTGTCTTACTGTACATTTAGTTTGCATTCAAGAAAAAGATTTACTGCTTTTCAGGTTTATAGAATATGTGAAATGTAGTGTCACACTTTAGGGTGATAAATATATAAAGCTCAAGCTTTAAACTGTGGCATGATCAGATAGGAAGGTCTTGTCTTTAACATAATTACCACTACTATGCTGCCTTTCAGGAAAGACGATTGTACCTCGGAAGAATCTAAAAACAACAAATGTCTTGTTTCAATAGGATTTACCACCTAAGTATTTTCCTTAGGTGGTATCAACTGTTGAAACTTTTGTTGGTTCTTTTTGTTGGTTCTTCCCCTATTTTCTCACAGATCTCTGAGCTATCTCATAGGTTGTTATTTCTTCATAAATAAAGGAAAAACAAGACTGAGCAAACAAAGAGACAGATAAGATAATCACAAATTTGAGTACAACTTGGTAGGTGAAAACAGTGGAAGAAGGATAATTTTTATTACCTGTTGGTTTTGGGTTTTTTTTCTGGATTAAAAATAGTGCCCCAAACTGTTACACTAACAACCTCACTTCCAGCTTTTATTTGGGACACATATCTTCTGGGAACCATTCCTATTTCTGGGCTTAAGACCCCACACTGAGAGATGAGTAGTACTCCCAGACTTAAGACATCTCTTCTGGAGATTAACCTTTTTCTGCAGCTGAACTTCTGCTGGGTTTATGACCCTACTCATAAATATTATGACCTTACTTGGAGTTGTACAATTTTGTATCTGAAGGATGATAAGGAGTGGCAGAGGACACAAGATACCACAGAGGAAGATGCTTTGGCTATCAAGATGAAGGTGAATGCAGAATGAAGTTATTGAATAGGAAATAAGGAAAAGTTCTAGATGCTATCAAGGAGAAAAACATAACTGCATTTGAATCCTTGGTATTTGTTGTCCTGAACAACGAAAAATATTGAAATGAAACTGGATTCCTGTATTAATTTCAAAATTCAGGGTTTCTGTTGCTGGGTTATGGAGACCAAGAATTCTGTTTCTTTTTTTTTCTTGCTTAATGCAGAATTTGGCTTATGGACTTTTGTGTTTTGCACTCTTCTTCAAAACATTATATACTGAACGCAACCAGCCCTACAGGTGGACTAGTGCTGCTGTTACATTCTTTCAGATGGCTGGGGCATGTTTCCTACTTAGAGTTAAAATAATCATCAGATTTGTAGTCAGGAAGTATCAGATTGCTGTAAATCAGATTGGAAAGTTCACTGAGAGATGCTGTCATTTCCCCAGCAACACAGGGAGAATATATAGGCAAAGTCTGAGCAGGCAGGAGCTCACTTTCACTCATATTCAGTTACAGGTGACATTTAAATGTGATTATCCAAGATATAAGCTATCAATATCTAAAGGCCAAGGGAAAAATCCCTGTGAAGTTCTCAGAGACAGGAAGAAAAAAGTCTGTTTAAATAGATGTCAGACATGAAAGTAGAGAGATAAAAAGAAGAGTGCACAATTTCTCAAAGCTGTGCAAGAATAAAAGATCAAGAAGAAAAGGGTAATCAAGATAATAAAAGAACTAACCAAACAAACAAACAGCAGAAAGGTCAAGAAAGAGAATGGAATACAGAATCTGGCATCAGGCAGACAAGAATGTTTTAGGGATTGCATAAAGGGATAGTTTGGCAAATAAAGAGGGATGACACCAGCTTGGAAGGGATCCAGGATGGAGTTAGAAGAGAAAGTACATCTGCTGTCGAACTGATGCTTGGTGCATTTAGAGATAAAGAGTTTAGAGATAAAGGGGAGGAGAGTTATGGGGCAGACGGATGGAGATTACTTCTCTAACCCACTGACATAAGCACTGTTGCTAGTGTGGCTCTTCTGACAAAATTGCTTTTTGCATGTCATAGAAAAGTTCTTAGATTGTAAAGCATAAGTTCAGTTAAATAGTGGCATAAAAAGGAATTTTTACCTCATCCTTTGGTGATTTTTCATTTCCCCTCCAGAGGGCAATGGTTTCAAAGAAAACATTTTGTTCTACATTGGGCTGATTCCTCAGCTTGAGTCAGAATTTATTTTTTCTCTTTTCTATTGATTGCAATCAGCCAGATTTAGATTGATCTATTGAACAATTATATCTGCACCCAGCTGGCAAACAGTGACACTAATTCATGTCAAATTCAATTCATCAAAGATGAACATTTTCTTTGTTAAAAAAATATTTGTGTATGGAATGAATGCACCAGTGTTAAAAAGAAAGTTCTTCTATAATAGATAAAGTTGCCTAAATACACTGGTTCTGCAGCTGCAAGCACGCTCTAAAGTTTCAATAATCCCCGATAGCAAAAACATAGAAAAAAAGTTGTCTAAAATTAAAATGTTCTAAGATCCAAGCTCACAAAAGTTATCACGGGTATTTCTTTTCAGCTCATTTCTGCTTAAAGATAATAACTGAAAACTTTGAACAAGAGATGGAACAGAAAGCTTTATACTACTTTGGTAAGTAATTTTCTCATTTCCTTTAAAAGGTGTCTTTGTAGATCCTCATATGAAAGATTAATCAGCTAAGACAAAACAAAGGAAGATTAAAAGCTTTGATCTTCCCAGTCATCTTTCCATTGTCATTCCTCATCCTCCCATTCACCTTCTTTCTCTGTATCTTCTGTTTTTAATTTGAAGATTTTGTTAAATTCAAGCTAAAGTGTTTATTTTCTCACAGTAATTTTTGTGTTCTCACCATACCACCAAACAGCACCCACAAGGCAAAATGAACCATCAGAGCTGTCTATTAAAGTGATTCAAAACAGAAAGGTTATCTGGGTCTTTACAAATAATGCTGCTGATCCTGTGCTCTATTGTGAATCGTTTTCAGGTATGACAACTTCTTGGCCTGACAGAGTATTTTAATCTGTTGGATAGAATTAGCCAAGTACGCCTCATTCAAGTACCATTTGAATGGATTTGCCAGCTGGGCGCGGGCTAATATTAGGGTTTGTGAAAGCCAGAGGGAGGAGATTGGTTACCAAAGAAACAAACAGATCTTTAAGCAGATATATCCAAGAGATATCCCAAGCTCAGTCTTAACCCGGTCTGGTAACCCCTTCTGGCAAGAAATAAAAATTCAGGTACAGGACAGTAAAGGAGGGAAATGGAAGTTCTAGAACTGATGAGAATCCTCCTTTATTCTATGACAAATTACACACCATATTGAAGACAATTCCCTTATCCTGGTTTAAAAACTGGCTACTGGGCAACATGCAAATTGGAGGCAATGAGATTTTCTGTGAAAAGGAAACACAAAAGCTACCAGCTGAAGGAAACTGTAGGCGGAATTTGTGGCTTTTTTTTGTCTGATCATCCTAACCTTGGATGTAGAAAAGAGAGTTAAACGACAGTGAACAGCCAACTGATGAACCTACCTACATTTTGCAGTCGTATCTTCTAGATAGGTATCACATTTTGATAACATCCTTTGGTTCTTAGGTCCTTTGTCAAAGTGCTTTGTAAAAAAAGGGTGCATGTGAACTTTCATGAGCCATCTTCATATGAAGGTGAGAAGAGCCATGCTTGGTGCAGCTCAGCCACAAGTTACCAGTGTCATGGTTTCCCTCCTTTTTTATTTCCCAAGTAAATAATTCTGCAGTCCACTAACATCTGTATTTCCTGCAGTGCTTCAGTTGTGTTCAATTGATGCAAAGCCCCTTGTTATTGGTCAGAGCAGAAATAGATGTTAAGTCATTGCTGCCCTGGGGAGTTTGAGCCACAATGTGATAAAGTAAAAGGTTTTCAGACTTTCCCCTGCAGGTAGCTGGGCAGGACATACCTTAGTGTCTTAAGCCTTTTCACACAATAAGAAAAACCACGGTATGTTATATTGGGACTTAAAAAATTGTTCTTTGCATCTCAGTGTTTAGAATAGATCCAAAAGAAAACATGGTATATAGGGTACCATTACAGAAAGTGTGGGTTTCACTGTGAAGAATGATAGAGTTAAATGACACAGATTTATGTATGGTTAAACTGAAGCAAGGAGAGACGGACTGAAGCAGGTATCTCTTTAAGACTTCTTAGTTATGTAAGAAAGCATTTTTTTACTAGTCTGTTACACAGAACGTTTCTTCTACCGCCTTCAGCAATGGTCTGGGTAGGCTAGCCTGAAAAACCAGGGAAGTGAGCACAGTTTGCAGCTCAAAGTCAAACTTAACTGTAGCACGCTGAAAATACGTTTCCCTGTTCCTGAAAAATACAGCCATGGACACAAACAACCCGGTAAAACTACTTGTAACTTCCCGTTTTCTCCATTCTTCCAGACAGCATGTTATGGGTGCTTTCTGTGCCTCAGCCTCCAGACTGGACTCTCGATGAGATTAAATACTTTTTTCCCCACACAGGCTCCAGCCTGGCTGGGGCAATCAGGCTTGGGCTGAGGGTGCGGCAGCAGCAGAAGGCGAAGGGGGGGATGCCAAGGACGGTGGAAGAGAAAGGGGCTGCAGTGGCCTGGTGCGCCCAGGTCACAGCAGAGCTGCAGCGGGCGGCAGCTGGAGGTGGGGGAGGAGGGAAGGAGCGAGTGGCCAGGCGGGCGAGCCAGGTCTGCTCGGGGCACACGCTCCCGCGGTGGTCCCGCCCGGGGGCGCCGAGAAAGCCGTGGTAGAGCGATGGGAGATGACGGCGGGAATGGACTGCAGTGGGCTGCCCAGGGAGGTGTTGGAGTCACCGCGCCTGGAGGTGTTTAAGGAAAGACTGGCCGTGGCCCTCAGTGCCAGGGTCCAGTTGACAAGGTGGTGTTCGGTCATAGGTTGGACTCGATGATCTCAGAGGTCTTTTCCGCCCTACTCGATTCCGTGATTCTATGAGGAAGGAGACACAGAAGCAGTGCCACGTCTCACGTGTCCGCGCCACCTGACGGCAGCCCCATCCCAGAACCCACGACCGCCGCTGCGGCCTCCGGTGACAGCGCCCCG
>VZRQ01009069.1:522638-589307 GCA_013397975.1 Machaerirhynchus nigripectus
CGGCGCCGGTCCCCGCACCCCGCTGGCGGTGGCCCGAGCTGTGCCCCGGCCGCGAGTCCCGGCCGGGCGGGGCGGCCCCGGCCGCGGCGGCTACAGGTGCCGGTGGTGCTGCTGGGATCGCGGGGGGCCTCCCGAGAGCGGCTCCTGCGGCTTCCCTCCCGCCCTCTCTTGGGGTGCCTCCCGGGAGCTTAGGCCCAGGAGTTGTAAGAAAACCTCCCGCACTTGGCTGAGTGCTCTCTCTGCGTACTTGTCGGGGATTGTGTACGTGTTTAAACAAGGGGGGGGAAACTTTAGGCCCCCCTCCCGTGCACTTCTGGTGCCCTGGCAGATCTGTGTTTGGAAATGATGCCTCTCTGAAGTGATCGCTTCGTGTTGGTTTATGAAGCTTTGCGGGGCTAAGTTAAAGCAGGTTGAACATGAGCGACTTCCAGTGCATTTTACAGTCAGCAGTAGTTAGCGCACATCCCGGCTTGGAGCGGCTCCGTTTTCCGAAAGCTTGTAGTGGTAATGCTCTTGCGGTGCTGCTGCTTTCCTAGCGGAGGGATCGAGGCTGTGTGGTGGGAGAGAGAGACACTACAGCCAGGCAACAAAGAACGCGGTGACTGTGAGCTTGGTGAGACAGACCGAGTGAGAAAATGAAATTAACTTGTATTTGATCTTACTGAAGAATATCTATATATAAAAACAATTTGTCTAAAATAATAGTAATGCTCTTAGATGTCTCACATGGGACTGATCCACGAAAAATAACTTTATGAGGAATATTAAAAGGGGTAAATATCAACTAGTGCTGTGAGGGTTTTTTCTTTTAAAAATAAAGCCTCTATTGGAATTATTTAGGCAGAGACTATATCCATAGTTCACTTAATAGAGCAAAATACTTTCATTTTAGATATATGATGATGTATCGATGACTGCAGTCAGACTTCTAACAAGTGACTGATGGTGATCTTCTATGTGTTTGCTGCTTCTGTGTTCAGTTTCCTATGCCTTAAAGGGACCTCTCTGTCCTTTTTGAGGATTGAGGTGTTTTTCATAAATTTGTAGAAAATAAGGTATCTTTGTATTGTCTTAAGGCATCTGAGTCTGCAAGCTTTTGGTTTTAATCTGTTGTCCAAATTTTCACAGTACATATTTTTTATGATTATATTAGAGCTGTTACTACAAATCTGAATGCCAAACACTTTAGAGTCTGGCTGGTTTATACACATGTAAGCTCTTTTCCAACATGCTGTGCTTAAAAATAATCCAGTATTTTACATATTAAAAGCTTAGCTAATGGTTAGTAATGTAGACACTTTTAACAAGGTGTCCAAAATATTACATCATTTTGAAGCAGTTTTGTAGAATGTTACATTTAATTAGCATTACTGTTAATAAAGTAATAGAGATTTAAATCTCTATTTAGTCCGTGATCACTGAACTCTTAGTATTTTTTTCAGAGTTTACATCCTTCCAATGTGTGTTATATTGCCTTGCAATGTGTGGAATAACAGTGGATGGTGGTTTTTTTCCTGTATAGAATTTGCGGATGGTAAAGACTGTAATTTTACTTAGTTTTCATTAAATATCTTATCAAAACTTCTGAACTTTGAAATGTACATCAAAATATTTCTTCAACAGACTGATTTATCTGTCTTAGGAATCTGCAGGAGTTACTCACGGCCATTGAGGGTTGACAGGCATCTTTCAGTACCACAGCAATACGTGACATAAAACCAGTGAAAATGCAATGCAGAGGTTGGCATTCATGCCAAGAATGATGGACACAGAAAACTTTATGTAGTCTGAACATTTTCCTAACACTTAATTTGCTGCTTTTTAATTAAAATCTCCTGCTACACTTAAAAGTTGCAGGCTTTTAAAAAACCTACAGCATTTTTAGATGCAAATTCTGTTGTGATGTCTCTTCAGAGATTGGATCTTAACATCAGATGCAAAGAGTTTTAACTATCTGTTTCAGCTACCGTTTTTCCGAATTTGTGCTTTGAAGTGCATTCCTTTTGCAGTGTTAGGCTTTTAGAATGCTGAAGGCTAAAATTTCAAAGTGTGCTACTTCCTAGATAGCAAGATTTGTATTTGTATTCATGTGCCATGTTTAAAATTTTTAAGTGTTCTAGCAACTGACATTTTTAAAATACTTTCATAGGTCCTGTTGCAGAAATGCTCGATGCTACGGTATTTGGAAGACTAATTACTGCCTTGGTCATGCATTTGACCTCAAGAATTTTTTGTAAATATTAATTAAATACTGTTCTACTGTTTTCCTTTTCTTAATGGGCTAAGAGAGGCATTTGTGTATTTGAAGAGGTTTGCAATATGTCTGTGATAGGAAACTCGGTGGAAACAATTTAAGTGGTGGTTTTAAAATCAGGTCTGCTGGCAGAATTACTTTTCTAGTGTTGTTATCTACCTTGGAGCTTTCTTCAATACAGCTATTCTGACAACAGGGGCATTTTATGTACACATCCTCTTTCCTGCACTCCCAGTATGGCTACACAAGCTAGACAAAATGTCTGAAGTGTAGTTCAGGCTAACGTATGAAGCAGGAGAAAGAGGAAATTATAACTAATTAAGTTTATATCTCAGACTATTTTAAAGTAAGCTTTTTGGGTTTGTTCTTTTTCTTTTAACAGGAGGTGATCAGCTGTATATGTCTGTTGGTAAAGACTTGTTTTATACTGCTGAGGTACCTTAATTGCTCACTAACACATAGCTGTGTGGGAAGAAGAAAATGCTGTAACTCTCAAAGCTTGCATCAGTTAAATTAGAAAGCAGAGATAACATCAGTAATGCACACTTCTAAAAGGAATGCTCTGGTTCTGTGTAGAAAGACCTAATCTTGCACACTTCTCTTTTGGCAGAAAAAGGATGTAATATTGCATTTCTTTAAAGATGTGGGAATGGTTTGGGTACCTACCCAGCATGTTGAGATTTGGGTTCAAATCCTTCTACTCTTTAGGGGAGCTTCCAGTCCCCAAAAGGAATGCCTTAGCTGCCTGACCAGTGGGTGTTTTGGTGTGAAGTGCTTCTAGACACCAGCCAGTTTGATTCTTGAGGAGTAATAGTCACTTAGGAAGGGAGTGAATATGTAGCCCAGGGCTTGATCAAGTACAAAATAATGATATGGATTCAGGTCTCCTTTCTTTCTTACAGACAAATTGTTGAAAGAGTAAAGGAAAGGGATTTTTCTTGGGGCTGGGTTTTTTTTTCCCTAGCATGGCACGAAATTCTGAAGACTCAAATCTCTGATCTTTGTTCTTATCTGACTTGGCCAGTTCCTACTCAAGTTGAATATTAGATATTTCAACAGCACCTATAATGTGTCCTTTTCATTGTAGAGCAGGTCTTGGTTGTTTATATGTGGGTTGTGGAATCTAGTAGGTGGCACGGCATTTAGGTTCCCTTGTGGATCTAATTCTGCTTTCTTCTGAGAGGCCAAATAATTAGATATAGAAATGTAATTGTTTCAACATACCGGTGGTTATTAACTCTTACAATAGGTCTGGTCAGTGCCTTGCATTTCCTTAAATGATTTGCCTGTTCCATCATGTATGTGTTCTGACTGGCCATAATTGTTTTCTAAAGAAAAAATAATGAATAAGAAATAGCTAATGTGGTTTTGTGTTAACATTTTTAATACTTGATTTTGCCTCTAGTGTTGTATTTTTAAAAATTCAATTCTATGGTTAGAGAAAAGGCTTGACAGTTTATACATGTGACAATGCAGCTCATGGTCTTTAGTGTCTGAATTTGCTGTAATTTATCAGCATAGACTGTAAACTCCTCATGTCCTGCAGACAAAAGAATAGATGTTAGATAGAATTTCTGGGAAAAGATAGTTCTTAAGAAAAAGAAGATAGAAACCAAACCATAAGTTTCGTTCTTGTATCAGGATGCATCTTCTGGGGAAACTGTTTTAGGTTATACTTGGTTATTTGGCTGTAACAGATAATGCAGAAGACTTTCAAATGTGGGAGTTTTTTTGAGGAAAGGCACTTGAAACCAGGAATGATTTCTGGCAGGGATATATTAAAAGTTATAGGACAGTGAGTGGTCCTTTACAAAAGACATTAGGAGCACTCAAGTGTGGTAATAGTCAGTATGTTAGCATCTAAATCATCAACCTGTGTACATGCATCAGCTGAATAGTCAGTGTGAATTGTCTTATTTGTGTAGTGTGGAGTTGTTAGGTGGTTTCTTCAAACTCTCTAGAAAGCTGAATTCAGTAAAACCATAAACGTTTGATAACTGGGAAGTGCCAGTGCAACCTCAGCATCTGCTCTTTGACCTGGTGATGGTACTGGGAGGTGGCTGGTATGCATTCCGAGTCTGTTTCCAAGGATAAGTGTATCTTTTTATAGTCAGGAGGGAGAGACTGGAAAAGTATTCATTTAGGTACCAGTGGTGTTGAGTGGAGTTCTGAGTACAAATGTGTGAGCTCAAAGGAGGACAATGTATGCTAGTGCCTAAAAGAGTCACTTAACATTTTAACAGTATATCGTGAAGAATATGTGAGCTGTTAGCAGTGTGATGTCGCAGGAGTGTCTTGTGTTTATTGAAGTGTGTATTAAAGAGGAATGAAACTTCAGAAAATTTATCTGCAGGTGGGTAAAATATAACTGGCATGATGTCTTCGTAAAAACACTAGTGAGAGAAATTACGTAGCTTTTGACATTTTCTGGAGCCAAATTTTGATCTTGGTTTGGGTGGCAGAGAGATCAGCATGGTCATCTCCCATCTGACTATTCAAATGTAAACCCAAGTGTTCTCTTAACTGGGGTGATCTTCACAATTAAAGTCAGTGGAGGTGGTATGCTTTGGTAATGCCTTCACTGTTAATCACTTATTTAGAAACTGGTTTTAGTGTGGCAGAGGAGAAAACTAGGGAAGGAAGCAAGTTTGTCTGCGTGGTGTTTGTGGTACTGAGTTAAATTCTTTAATATCGCAGATACCATGGCAACTTTTTCTTTAGAATGTGATGCCTTTGTCTATAAAGCTGAGGCCTCACCTTAGTATCAGATCATGCTGTGTTCCTGCAATATTGTGGTTGAGAGCTTGTGATCGCCCTTGTTTGTCTTGTTTTATCAAATTGCCATTTACTTGTCAGCTACTGTTAATGAAACTTAAGAGAGATTAATTATAGGTTAATTCAGTGTACCTTGGCTAAGATAAATAAAGTTGCTTTTGTAGAAAAACTGTGTTACAGATAACTGCATTGTGCATTGTAGAAATTAACTGCAAGTCTTATATTGGCTAAGAGAGTGTGTTGCTAATTCCTCTGGTATGTCTTATTTTCTAAATGTTCTCTCATCTCTGAAGGCAAAACTCAGGCCCTTGGGTCAGGCATCAAGATTTAAAACAGGTGAGGGTTTGGATTGCGTGGGTTTGGATTGCGTAGGTTTGTATCATACTGATTGTACTTCTTACATATGTATAACCTTGTTTTCAGAGAACAAATCTCTTCTTCCCAATGTCTGAAAGGCCGTGTCATGTCAGCCGACAAACTTAGTCCTCTCTTACTGGGACAGTGTAGCATTAGTGGACATCACGTGCTTTCTGCAGAATCAGTTCCTGTAGGATCAAGTGGTGATGGAATTGCTTAGTGCCACTGTGCAGTGACATTTACATTTTGTTTGAATGGTATTAAAAGTCCTCATATGCAGGAGAGAAGGAAATTGGTTTGAAATGGAACTGGGTATGTGTATTTAAAGGTGGTGATTGTTGTTGTACAAGATTTAAAACCAGCATAAAACAAGGTCTTACCATTTAATTTTGTTTCAGTAATCAAGATATGTTCTAAATTAGTAACCTAATTACTTACAGGCAGGAATTAGCACAGTGTCTTAGTGTAAAGTGAGGTAAAAGCTGATCAGCTCAACATTGTCTTCTTGGGCTGACTGACTATAATGACTTACGAGACCCATGATACTGGTTTTGTTTTTGACAAGTGGAATAGTCTGTTTCATGTATATATATTTTTTTAAGAGTATAAAAAGCACTAAAAATCCATTTGTGCCTAAGTTCTTGTTAGATTTATAGACTTCTATGGAATTACCAATTTAATTCTTTCGTGTTCAGAGAATATTAATTTAGTGGGTGTTGTGATCTTCTCTCAAGATTTTAAGTATTGTCATCAACTGCTTCCTGGTGAAGTGTGTTGCTTCAAGCTGATATAATGAGGGCTAGCTAGAACTTGGAAGAGGCAAGTTACTTGGCTTCAGTGGAAGGAGGATAGTGGCAATTTGAGGATTCTACAGTCAGGTAGGCGCTCTTCTGCTCTTCAGCCGACTTGGATTTCTTCTTTCTTCATTAGCTCATCAGGCAAGATGGGAATTGAAAAAGTAAATGTCACTTGTCCTTCCTACCAAAAGGAAAAATCCTGAGGAGGATTTAAAGATAACAGGTAAAAATCTATTCAGCTAAAGTCTAGTTATTTTTGCATATTTTGTAGGTCATTGATTTCTTTAGGCTTTTGCTAATCTTGAAGTAAGAAGTCAAAATTAAGTGCAATGGAGAGCTGTTTTTTCCTTGACTGAAAAAGAGAACTTGGCATCTCATAATATATTTTGAAGCAGCAGTTAAGAGTTGGTTTTGGCTTATACCTTATGAAGTGTCCTGGGGTGACTGTATGATCCTGTATTCGCTATCGCCTGCTTGATCATGGTGTCTGTCCTGCCTGAGATTGAGGCGTCTTCATGCCTAAAAGATCTCATGCTCTTTTAGGTTAAATTTTTTTGTTGTGTCTCTTTTATTTAGACCAGTACACTTATTGCTATTAGGGATTAGTCTTAGGATCAGTTTTGAAGAGTCATGATACGTTGTTTTTCCATAGATCTTTCCTGATTTAATTTGGACTTCTATTTCTGACCATGCTCTTTTGGCCCCTTGTTCATCCTATTGCATTCTTTCCTCCTGCAGACCTTCAAACATGAGTCTCTCAGTCTCTTCTCTCTCAGTAGGGAAGATGGGCAATATTGGGAAGGAAGCAAATGTTCTGTGTGTTGGATCACACCTCTACTTTTTCTTTTGGGAGGAAGGACAAGTGACATTTACTTTGTAAATTCCTGCGTTTCCTCAGGATGTGCGTACTGAAATTTGTCCTATAAAAATGGGGTAGGTTATCTCAACTAGATGTTGTGCTGCACTGGGCTACAAGATTGTAAAGAGCTGCCTTTTTTGAAGGTTGGTTTGCTTTCAAAAAGGAGGGGACTGAAGAGATGGAAAAACTCAGCAAGAGATTAGCAAAACAATAGTACAATATAATGCAATAAATGTGGACTCCTCTCTTCTAAAATGTCATTTATGATTCTGTGTTGATGGCTCAGTTTTGATCAGTGGTAGGGCCCTCTGTTATAAATTCATCTGCATGATGCTGAACTTGAAATCTGTATGATGTACTTATTTGAGAAAGCAGTCTTAGAAGTTGAATACCTCAGTTAAAGTTGACATGGGATGATTTGCAGAAATTAAGTTAGGCCTGCTTATTATGTACCAACCTCTTTTTGAAGCCTTCTGTAGTAGGAAAGTATTAAATATTTGTATATATGATTTTTAAAATTTAACGACTTGAGTTGCACACTTGAATTTATATATACTTTATCCCCTAAGCCAGTTTCTCACCTCTGTTGGTGAGACCTTCATACAGTTTCTCTTATGTCAATATTTTTGAAGCTTTTTCTGTACAAATATTTAATGAATGCAGCTGCATACCTAAATGGTTGGGTAGTAAATGTAGGCTGGTTTGTGTTCCCTCTTAAGTGCATATTCTTGTCAAGTCTTAGAAAGATATTTAATGCTGTTCATTTGATAGTATGTGTGTTAGTGCTCCCTAAAACTTACGTAGTTGGGACTTCCTGTGATAATTAAAATTCCATACAAGTCTTCAGTTCTTGATTTCTTAGAGCTAATTTGAAATTGAATATTCAGCCTTTAAAGTACTTAACATGATTAATCCGTGCCTGTTAAATTTAACTGCAAATTGTTTAACAGTTCACATTGTGCTTCTGACACTTCTTGGTAAGATTATATTTCTTAGTCTTGGATGGATTTGTGACAATTGGAATGGCTGATTCTGTCTACTTTAGAAGAAATTTAGATTGCAGCTACAGCTCTGGGAAATCTTAGATTTTGTGATGCCGGTTTTTTACCTTTCCCTGCTGAACTCCTCTGCTCTAGTTCATTTGCAGAATTAACAGAAGTGCTTGTTTCTCAGTCATTATGGTTCTGAACCAAACTGCGATGCCAGTCTTAGCAATGAAGTGGCTGAGGTGTCAGCACATGTTCTCTCCTGACAATTCTACTTTTGGGATCAGTGACTTCTGATGGGGGCAGCCTACAGCTGAGGATAGTAACTTAATCTGATGCAACAAGATTTGCTAGAGCTTGTCCATCAGCATCTTTAAATTAAGCTTGCTTTTCTTTTAGTTCAGCCTCTTAGGAAGCCTTATTTTTTTCCTTATTTGAAAAAAAAAAAAAACCACAAGGAGAAATAATAATTGATCTTATTTTATGATCTCTTCACAACAAATTCCATGTTAAACTTGTGACTTCTACTTTGGGAAGCCCCTAAGTAGCATATTATTGCTGACTGTTACGCCAATTCAGGTTTTATGAATTCATATGTTGTTATATTAGTATATTCATACAGGTATATTTCTGAACATTTTTGTTTAGCAAGTAAACCATGCAGAAATGACTTACAGAACCATAAGCCAGATAGAGACATTTGTAAAAAGTGTAAGACCTTTACCGTAAGACTGTTACCGTAAGACTGAAATGTTGTGCATGGGAGCTGTGTGAATGGGTGCTTTAAAGTTTGGAGAAATACGAAAGCGTTAAAAGTATGTTTATGGGTTTAGCTTGTTAAAGCTTAAAGTTCTCTAATAAGTACCCCTTGTTTGTATTCAGAATTCCAGAACTGGTCTTGAAAGAGTATAGGTGCATACTTAGAATGATTTGAGCTAGTGGAGCATGAAGGTATTCATAAATCTCACTGACCTCAAGTAATTGATTCTGATTTCTGTACCTAATTTGTAACATGATTTTTTTCTGTAACTCAGCATATTTTTAATCTGTGAATGATAAATATATGGAAATATGATTTCTTTTCATAAATTTAGAATTCATCAAGACCAAAAAAGTTATGAATTATTCCAACTTCTGTTGGAAGTTCTCTAGATAAATCTGACTAAAAAGTTTTTTAATATAAAATGTGAACTGGCACATGTAGAAAATACATCTCAGGTGAGTATCTTCCAACAAATTGGTCAATTGTAAAAAGGTATGTGAAGCTTTTGGTTCAAGTTTCAAAACACCTGGAAGCGATGGATCATCTGTGGGATACCTACAATTTACCAAACCATGGGATACCTAAACCTTTCTATTTTTGCTTTATTATTTCTGCTTTGCAAAAATAAATTTTGTTATGGCAGGCATTGTAGCCTTGGTAGTGCTGGAACACATTCTCTGTCTGCATTGCTGAGATGCTCGGCAGTCTCTGGGGACCAAAGAACTACAACTACTCTGAAATACTTTAAGTTAAGTGGGATATTATTAACAGAATGTCTCTGGTAGACAGGTATGCCATAAGCATAAAATCATTGATTTGATTTCAAAAGTTGTGTAAGTTTCTGCAGCTTAGAAGCAAAAATCATAGACTTGAAAAAAATTGAATTCATTATTGTAAATATTTGGTTTCCTGTCTAATTAGTCTATCGTTTCCACTGATAATCATCAATGGCTGCTGCATTGATTGTTTTCAAATTTTCAAATGGATTTATAGCCCAACCTAAATTGCATTGCAGTAGGTGTTTGAAGTGACAAAACAGAATAACAGCTAATGTACATCCCAAAATTTGTTTGTTTCCTTACTAGCTGATGGTAAAAAGTAACAATAAAGTTTAAAAATTTCATCAAGACTCACTGAAAATCAGATATACCTGCTCTAATTTACCACACTAACACAGGTGGTTGATTTAGCACTAAAGATTAAAGCCACTGACCAGAATTGCCAGTTGGTTGCTCTGAGTATAGAATCATAGAACATGCTAATTTGGAAAGTACCTGCAGGGATCATTGAGTCCGACTCCTGGCCCTGTGCAGGACTCCCCAAGAGTCACACCATGTGTCTGAGAGTGTTGTCGAAATGCTTCTTGAACTCTGGCAGGCTGGTGCTGTGACCTCTTCCCTGGGGAGCCTGTTCCAGTGCCCAACCACCTTTGGAGTGAAGAACCTGAAAAACCTTTTCCTGATATTCAGCCTAAACCTCCCCAGACCCAGCTTCATGCCATTCCCTTGGGTTCTTCAGTGGGGACCAGAGAAGAGATCAGTGCCTGCCCTTCTGAGTAATTGCCATGTGAACAGTATTGCAGCTCTTATTCAGGAGGTCGGTATTTTTCTTGATGCCTTTTCCTGGTCTTAAAATCAAGAGGCGAACACGGTTAGAAGGGGAAAAGGGTATTACCTTGGTATTTATTGTAAGGATCCTTAGGTGCACCACGACCAGGTCGAATACACCTCCATGCACCCCTGCAATGGCCACCGCAATCCCCTCCTCTATATCTGGTCTTACATTCTAGGTTTTTCTAATTAGCNTGAGGTTATTTGAAAAAGTGGCTACTGCTCTACATGCTCTAGTTCCAGACAGAATGGTAAAGTCACCATAGTGTTCCTGGCTTGTTCAGAAAAAGTATCTGGGGTTTTTTTTTTGGTTTGTTGGGTTCTCCCACCTCCAAAAAATTCTCAGTATTAAATGCTTCCTTAGGGCAAGAACTGTGTTCTTACTCTGCAAAATTATCAAGGGTAATCTTGCAAACTTGCTTTTGTTTCCTAGTATCACACAGAGTGCACGTAACAAGTGCTCAGAAGGGGTGCAGAAAAAGAAAGTAATATGCAGAGCTGATAGTGAAAAACTACTGTCTGTGAGGCATTAGGACAATATCAGAGGAACTGCTTCCTCTGACAGTATCAGAGGAACTGCTTTCAAGTAAGGTACCAGTGCTGTGTTCACAGGGTACCTGCTGGGCTAGAGGTTGGGCTAACCTCTTGGGCTTTTTAGGAAACTGACACTGCTTCACTTTTCTGCTCACCTCTCATGAGGAACTCTAAGCCACAAAGATTTGCTTTTGTACTTCTGAGAAGTGGGAAACATAAATTACTTCTGGCACTTTCTTACCATGACAAAGTATTTCCCAAACTTACTTTACTGGCCTTGTATAAGGCATTTCAAATCTCAGTTAAAATTCTTTGTTAATAGTATTTTCATTCTACCAAACCTTGCCTGAAAGACCATATTTCAGTGGCTTCATAATTAGACTCTTTGGTGTCTGTAGAAGCAACAGTTGCACGTTCTAGTGAATGAAAGAATTCAAGGTTGGTGCCTAGACAAAACCTGTCACCTGGCCAGGACCCTGCAGAGCTGTACTGCCCGATGCGCTGGCATGCCAGGGAGGGAGCAATCTGTTTTCTGAGAGCCCTGTTCTCTTTACTTGTGATTAAAATGCAGGTGCCTGAGCTAATAAGTTGTCAAGAATTTGGAGTGCCTAGTTAGCACAGCAGAGACAGAAATTAAATTTATCATGGTTTATTAATTTTAGGCCACTGCGATTTGTGCTGGACCCAAGAACTTCACAGTGTGACTTAAGTCCTCTAAACTTGTATCTTCGGGCTTTGCTGTTACACAGTTTCCCAATCTCTTACTGCTTAATAGGAATACTGATTAAAATATTTTTGTTGCAAATTTAAAATGTATTTTGTTTCAGCCATTATACTGAGTGGTCCTTTGAAATTGTGCTAGAAAACTGTTCTTAATTGACCATGGTCATATTAGTCCTCCTCATTATACTCTTGGCTCTGTGGTGAAAAAAATTTACTGGTCGGGAAAAAACAATCGTTGCGACAATCTGAGGTCCTGACATCCCTCCCCTTGACACAGGGGATAAAGGGAGCCAGCAGCATTGCCCTCATAATAGATTTAGCTGCAATAGCTATGTGATAGCTTGACTAAAATGATATTCTTGTATTTGCATGTCTTTTCCAGTTCATGCGATTTGGTTCATTTTGTGCACTGTCCTTAATAAAATCTTAATGACTCTTGTAAGCAAACCACTTTTTTGCTCTTAACTTTTGTCAAATAGCCTTTTAATTAAAAAAGCATGATTTAACTCCTGTAGGCTGTTCCTTATCTGTACATCTGTTTGTGTATTTCTTTTGTCTCATGTGTAAATCATGTTGTGTCCTCTAATTTACACTACTGATCTTTAGACCCTTCTGGTTCTTTTAAGAAGATGAGCAAAAGCTATTCTGGGTGAAGGTGCACGTTGGTTCCTTATGTAAGACAAATCTGAAGCTCCCTATCTTCTATAAATTATGTTGACTGGTTTATCTTAATAGAGACTAGTCTAGTTTCTCTTTTGAAAGAAAGGTTCATGTCTTTTCTTCATAATGTGACCTAATACATTTAAGAAAATCCCGCTGACAGTAAATATTTAAAATCAGTCTGTAACAATTTAGATTGACATCAAGAAAACACTGCTTAAATAGTAGTCTTATTTGTATTGAGTGACATTATTGGATTGCATTCAGATAGATTCTGTAGTTCCTATTTTTGCCAGAGCCCAGAAAATCCTTTCTGTATGTGGGACCCAAAAATCCTAATCCTAGTCCTAAATCCATGTTTGTAAGGTTCTTCTAAAATGGAGAAAGTAGATAACATTCACTGCCATCTTGATTTTTATCTGATGTGCAAGGTAAGCATGTCAATTTCTGTCTGCTACCATGAGGTGTTTTTCTGTTCCTGAATCATTTGTTGCTGATCATGCGTCACAGTTTTGGAATGGTTTTGGATTTTGTTTTTTCTATCATTTAAACACTTGGGCACATAGATTTTTTTTATGTGTGTGTATGTGCAGATTTTGTGTGATTTTTGGGGGTATAAATGGTCTACTCTATAAGAGTTTGAAACAATTTAGCTTTGAAAAATCTGTAACTCATCAAACATTGCAGTCATTTTGTTGATGAAGAGAGACCACTGTTTTAAATGCAGATGGTCTCTCATGATCTCTCATGATCTCTCATGATCTCAGAGCTTTTTGCTACTGACAGTGGTACGTATCTTTCTCCTGGGTTTGTTTTCTGCCACTTTATTCTGATAAGCTGGCTTGTGGTAAGCTCTAGTCATGCCAAAGCCAGTGTGAAAACAAGGAGTAAAGTGCACTGTGATATAAAGTAGAGAATGTCTCTGTCTTGCAGAATCATATCTTAAGTCCCTGGTAGGAGAAAATAGAAGATGTAACTCGTTTGCTCTGAAACGTGGATATATGTACTTGTTAAGGCCTGGGTGGTGTGTATTGCTGCATCTTGAAGTTTTCAGCTGTGCTACTCCAGTGCATTGTAAGAATTTACTGCTGTGAAATCTTGAAAAAAGTATGTTTAGGAAACGGTAGTCTTCTGTTTTAGCTGATCAAAGCTCTTCAAATTGCTAGGCAAGAGAAGGACCAAATATTTTCAAACTTTGCAGTGACAAATATACATACAGGTAGTAACTTGAGTACTTGCAGCCTGTCAGATGCCATGGTTAGGGTCAGGATAAACCTGCCTGTCTCTTAGAATGACTGCAGTGAAGGCCTAAGTGTCCTGTTGTTATGGCTCTGGTGCTTCACAGTGATATTTGGAGTTTTGTCTTCAAATTTTGCTGCTTCTTCTCATTGCTTACAGGAAGATGCACCAGACTGGGTGGTTATAATTTCTACATACGTAACCTTTGCAGTTTACTTTTCATCACATTTCATATGCCTGAATCAGAGAAAATGTGCTTGCTTTCTTTTTACTCCCCTGTCATAGAGAGAAAACAGTTTATCTCTTCCAGTGGACCATAACTTTCACTCTTTACTGTTACCATTTGGCTGACCTCTTTGATCTGAAAAACTTTGTGTAAAGATAGTGGCAGCTTCCCAAGCAGCATACAGAAATGCTGATATTGGCTCTGAGCCCCATATCCAGTTAGTGTTCTTGCTGACTATTCTGTCATCTTAGCCTTGCCCTTTGACCCTGGATTCTGGTTTTTATACAAGCAGGGAATTCAGAGTACTTCGACTTTTGCTGTTGTTTTGATTATTGCTAGAATGGATAATTATTCTGTTTTGTCCAGTAACAGGCTTCTCGCTATATCTTTTAGGTCTAGACTCTCCCCCCCTTTTTTTTTTCCTCCCGGTTTTCATCCTCTGCATTTTCATTCCTTTTTCTGACTTTTCTCAGGAAAAAAAAAGGGGTCCTCCTTAGCATTGATATTGCATGCAGCTTCTGATAGTAGTCTGGAGCAGCAGTTGAAGCCTTGACACCTGGTTTTGCAAGAGGGCAAGGCTGACAGTTTTGTGCTGAGAGTATTCCAAGCTGTCCTGACTATTATTGATGGTGAATGCCATCATTTGTGGCACGTTTTAGTAATCAGATTTTCTCAGGCTGACTTCATCATTGTTACACCATTTTCCAGAATGTTTCAGTATCATAGTGCCAAGTGCAGTCTTGTACATATGGTTGGTGTTAGGTTGCTGATTTGTCTGCACCTCTAGAGGAAGACACCTATCCGTGTTGTCTCAGCATGAAGGCAGCATCCAGGACTGTCATTTTGCTGAAGGGTTTACAAAGTAATAGTTTCACTCGAAAGCTGGTATTTTTACAATGATGTAAATATGAGTTTAAGAAAAAAGTATCTTATGCCCAGAATGTTACGGTTCTTTTTATTCCAAGTATTACTGCAGTAAAACAGTTTTAAGAGTAATTTACTGAAAGCTTTATTCTTTAACCCTTATTCTTTAAAGAAGAACTGCCAAATAAGTTACTAACACTCTTAGATATGCTTGATTAGGGAAATTTGGCTCTAGATTTTTGAATTTAATAGTAGTTTGTGTTCAGTTGGATGGCATCAATGTGTTCTTACGAAGCTTCAATTTTCTAATGAGTGTGTTCCGAAGGAGTCTATGCTCTGGTGGTTCTGGAATGGTTAGTGAAGACGCTATTACTTAAAGTGGCTATAAATGGGAGTTCATGTCTTTGGGATTATTTTGGGACACTAGGTTCTTACTTTCTGATTCAGAAGTGCCTGATGGCCAAGCTGTAAATATTGGGGTAATAAAATGTTGTGATGTTTACTTAGAGAGATTTATTGGCTCTGTTGGTGTAGTGCATATAAATGTGTTTGCATCACTGGTATGTATAACTTGTGCAAACTTAATCTTTAGGTATTTGTTTAAGGGGTTGGGTGTGTGATGGATTCTTCCAGGTATTGCTCAGTAACTTTTTTGAATGTACTCTTAATGTTTAATGCCCTTTTATGTAATACGTATAATTTACTGAGTGGTGAAATGCAAAGATATCCTGCATTCATCAATTGAAAGCATTCTTACCTCTCTTCCCATTTTCCTGTTCAAAAATTGCTGAGATCTGACATTAGGACCCGGAGGAAATCGTTGTTGTAGGGAAGTTTCCTTATTGCATCCATTTTTTTTTTTTGTTTAACCTAATTTTTGTGCCCACTCATTTCAGTTAAAAGTGATGTCCTAATAACTTACCTCTCTTCTGGTTTTCTGTTGAGAAACTTGTTTCAGGTGCCAAAGTAAAAATGTATGAAATATAAAGTGAGGACGAATCATTGAATTTTGAACTTGCACATAAAACTAGGAAGACTGACTGGCTGTTGGATTGTGATTTCCATTTTCTCTTGCTGTTAACATTTTCTTTATTACAGTGGGTAGTAGTAGATAATATGAGTTTATGGAACTAGCTTTAGTTGTCAGATACTTTTGAAAGTTCTAATGATGTGGCAAAATGTATGTTTAGTTTGGGTTTTTGGGGGGTTGGTTTGGTTTTTTTTAATAAGTAATTTGTACATGTTATTATAAGTGAGTGTAAAGTACAGGTCAACATACATTTCACTGTTTATCCATTTCACTGGCAGAGAGTATTGAAGATGACTGAGAAATCTTTTTGGTGTAAAAACCAGAATTCATTATTCAGCTTTCAACTTGTGAGTTGGGTGGGGAAAAATGGCTTTAAAGATGCTACCAAAGAAGGACAGCGTTCTAAACAAAATTTGTAACACCGCTGTTTGAAGAGTCATCAGTTTTATTAGTCTAAGAATTGAAAAGAAATATTTCCTTAAGTTCAAATGATGTGTTGGAAGTTCATTACACTAAAGGATTCACTCCATGATCTTAGGCAAAGAAAGGTTTCTGCTGAATTCCACTTTCCTAAGTGTTGTATCTTTGTTCCTTAGCATGATACGAGAGTTCTGAGGAGGGAGTTCGGTCACTTAGCTTGCCACTGTTTTTCCCTGACTTCCATAGTCATGTTTAATATCTTAGTTCGACAGCTCAAGTGATGACACAGTTTTCTGGATGGGATTATTGCACCATTACGTACTAAGAAATTTTGCCTGCCTTCATGTAGAAAGGAGTCTTACACTCCTGTGAATTTATCACAAATTTCTAATGTTTTCCTAATAAAAAGAACACATGCTTTAACAAGGTTTCAGAAACTGAACGGCCTTTCTTTGATTTAGTAAGAGAGTTGGAACTGTGAAAAAGTTCTGCAGCCGCAGTTAGGTACTTGAATTCACTTTGCAGAAGTGAGTTTGTTCCTGTCAGGGTTGATTTTGATTTGTGTAACAGATTGGTAGCATTAGGCCCCAGAGTCCACTTAGGTTTAATAGGGAAGAAGGAGACTGTTTTTGTAAGGTACAGAAGGTCTCTGATGTATGCTTTTATAGCCTTGTGAGTTTTCTCATGCATTTGTATTTTGACATCTAGTAATATAGGTTATTTACAAAGCATTTGATTTTCACATCCTATAGTGAAATTTTGGTAATACTTATCATAAAATATTTATCTGCAAAGTTACTGCATAGTATAGATTTGTATAGCAGGCTTGCCTTATAGTGTGACCCAGGAATCAGCATGAGTTCTTTGGTCATGCTTGGCATTGTTCCTGCAAGTTTAACAGATCATTGTGGTAAATACCGGGTAAGGTGATTTGTAATTTTTGTCCATTCCCAAGTGTTATCCATATTGTAATTCCATTCTATGCCTGAGGTAGTACTTCTCTTTGTGTTGGTGTTTGACCAGTAGGTGTGCTGTTAAATCTGTTTAATGCCTTCTGCTGCAGAAAATTGAGATCTCTGTTATTGCTGTCCTTTATAAAAAGGGGGGAAAAAAAGCTCTTGCTTCTGAGTTGTGGATTATACTATTTACACAAAGATAATAGAGAATACTAGTTGAGTATCTTCAAGTACTGAATGTGCAGAGATGTTCAGATATTGAACTCACAGTGTTAAATATTTGGGTGATAAATTTATCATTTTTATTTGGGAGGAAATATGCTCAAAGATAAATGTAAATTTTGTGGTGCTTTACACCCACAGTGTTTCGGAGTATGCTTTTTAAGAGAAACCAGTACTTCCTTTTTAACTGCCCTGTTTACATCATCAGGAAGATATGCAAATGGTTGTAGGTGTGTGGTTGCTTTTCTGTGGTGGTTTGGGTTATTTTTGTAGATTTTGTTTGGGTTGTTTAGGATGAAAAGAATCAGTAGGAGTTGATGAGATTTTTTGGGGGCAGGTGAGGAGAACTCGCAGAATATAGTTCCATGATACGCGGTCCCATTTGGACTTGTCTCCCTGCTGCTGGGGCTAGGAGTTTGTACTTGTCTTTGTTCTTACCTCTACCTCCCTGGTCTCAAAACGTTTGCTCCTGACCCTTATGCCAATCTGTTCACCTTTCAGGTTATTGTGATCTGTTCTGGCATGCCATTTGACCAAAACCAGTCAAACCAAAGTATTTTGTGGCATTCTACAATCTTGTTGAATTAAAATGACTTGGTGACAGATTTGACAAGCTTCAAAACTGTCAGAGAAGGTAATAGCTGTACAACCCAAAAGTGGAGAGCATAAGGGAGCAGTCAAAAGCAAGAGTAATGAGACTCCAGGTCTTTGGCAGCAGGAAACTAGCACAGCTTAACAGTCCAAGGACTCATATTGACACTCTCTTTTTTGGTTCTCGTCATAAATTCATGAACTATGGATTCTCTTTGGAAGGCTGCAAAAGTAGGGCACACTTGAAAGCCTAGTCAGCTTTGTTCTGTTCTAGCAGTTGGCAGAGTTAGTTATACACAAACATATGAATTATGTGAGTTCACTGAAAAAATTACTGAAATGTTTGCAAATATTAAGTAATGTGACTGACACAATGTAAAGAAACTACAGCACTGCAAATTCTCAACAGTTTTTGCAGCCTGCAAAATTTTGAGTTTTGACTTTTCCATTTGTCTTCTCAGGACTGAGAAGCATCCCAGCAGATTTCATGGACATGAATTCAGTTAAGCATAATCCTCTGCAAACTTCAACTGTCACCCATTGGTTCTTTAGGGGATATATTTGCCATAGTTATCCATTGCACTTGTCCTGACTGAGGATAGTTTCTTTCTTCCTTAGTAGCAAGGGCTTCTGTCATCTTTGTCTAACAGGGCATCTCATCATAGTAATAATACTGAAATGGCTAAAAGAATTTATGCATACTGCCATGGCTGGTATGCCTTGCTTACAGTTCCCTCCAGAAAAATCAAATACAGATTATGTTAATTAGACAAAGAAAACCTTAGGGAATTATGCCCATGAAGAGAAAATACTTCAGAGGGAAAATTTTAAAATTTATGCAGCAGTTTTTTTAGGAATTTGCTCAGTGAAACAGTCACCACCATCTCAGATGAGTTTAGGAATGAAAGTCTTGTGACATCAAAGACCTGAGCAGCTAAAACAGTTTGTGACTTGTTTTTTTTTTTTCCTATAAATAATTAGAGAAGAGCTCAAATGAAATGTGGTTGTTCTGAGTTTGTGGTATGTGATTGTGAGTTCTGTGAAGTGCAGAAATAAATTGCATAGTTTTGTGATTGATGTCCTGTTTTTCAGAATGTCAGTTTTTAGGAGTCTCAACCTATTTTTGTGGTCAGAAAAAGAAGTCAGAAGATCCTTATCCCCTTCGCCCCCACGTACCTGTGAGTAATGTAGCGACAGAGGTAATCAGGTTATATCATTTGGGATAATTTTAAAAAAGCTTTTAAAATCGTCCCTGACACACATTCAGTTAATCTTGCAAAATGAAGTTGAAAAGAGAGCCTGAGGAGGATGGCCACATGAAAGAAGCTAGCACATGTATCTTTGTTATGTAATGTTGTAAGATTTTGCTTTTTTGAACTTGCAAAACCTATAGCTCAATCATATACAATTAGAAGACTGTCTTGGTCCCAGTATAATCTCTGAAGACTGTTGAATTAGATAACTAACGTTTTAGCATTTTTGGATTAAAGGTTTTGATGAATAGCTGTATTTCCATTTTCTTTAGGTGAGGTTTCTAAATTGAATTCAGCAGATACTGGAATATTAAAATAAGTAAAGAAGAAATTTGCCTTTAGAGTATTGTGAATATGGCTTAAGAATAACTTGCTATGGTGTACTAAACTAATGCCATTTGTGTGGATTAAAATGGCAGGTGAGATGTAAATTGGAACATTGTAACTTCAATTTAATTTGGGATTAGTTAATTTAGTTTTGGTTCAGTCACCTCTTTGAAGTGACAGTGTCATATACATACTAGTACATGTGAATGTTTGCTATTAATACTATGTTTTAAATAGTGAAGCAGTGGCAAGCATTGACATTAGAAATAATGTGCTAAAAAATATGGGGGTTAAAATGAGACCAGAATGCAAGAGCCTGAGCAAACAAGGACACAGTTTCAAGGGTTTGGAGGAATCTTATTAGAGAACTAAAATAGCAGCAGTGTTTTTAATTTAATAGGGAATATAACCATTATTTAAAGGGAGGACAGGCATATTTACTTTTAAGACAATGAAAGCTGAAGTCTTAGCTGTGAATAGGTGATAAGAAATTACTGTCTTGTTATCATGCTTCTGGCTGTCCGTGAGATCTGTTAACAATCCCTGGAATTCTAGGAATTTCTTTACTCTTCATTTGTTATGCTTGAAGGTTTCTAAATGTTTAAAAAGCTGCTAAATTAAAATAATTCCTTTTTACTTGTACTATTATGTTTTCATTGCAGCCTGTAGACATCTATGGTATCCACTCATATCTATATATAAAATAAACGGGTTTTTTTGTCACAGGGATTATTGGTGCTAAAGATTTCATTAGAACTGAGTATTCAAATGTATGCATAGTTGTAGCCTAATAATCTAAGCCATGGTAGGATGCTAGGGTGGTATATCTGTGTGCTGTTTTGGGGTGATGTGGGTGTCAGACCATTTAATGAGCTTTGGTGTTGGATGTTTCTGTGAGCTCCCGTTTGAAACAGCTTTGTTCTTTTTTTTTAAGGTTTTCACTAATTGCTGCAGAGACTGCCCTCTGCTGTGCTCCTCACTACAGTTTAGGGCTTGTCAGCACAACTGTGTTGGGGCTTTATTGAGGATACAAAATACGAACAGAACCTAAAGCCTAAATACTATATTACTGAATTGTAAAATATGCTTAGTTGACCCTGGCAAAAGTCTTTTAAGTTTTTTTTTTCCTAGCTGTGATTTTTTTTTGTGATAAGCTTCTTGAAGCTGGCTCAAGTTTGTTTCTGTTGTCATTCCCTCCCACCCCAGCTGAAACTGTTCTCCTCCCTGTCTATTTTTCATTTGATCTAAAAAGCAGAAATTAATGATGATGTGTAAGGGGTAGTGTATATTTAGAACAAAGGGAATTGTGGTATATAAGATGTTTATTCTTAGTGTCTTCAACAATTGTTTTAAATCTCAGTCAACTTGGGAAGAATTTTAATTGTTTGTGTAGCTGAAAAGAAAAAAGTATTGATAAATGTAGTAGAAAGTCAGATTTGTTTTACGACTAGAGAAAGCTTCATGTGGCGTGGTTCTGTGCTATCGTGTGAGTGGTTTGCCTTGTGCTATCAATTTTAGCTGATTAAAGGAGCTCACTGTTGCTATACTAACAAAGGAAGCTTGCTGCTGATAGAACATGCAGCATGTGTCTTTCACAGTGAGATGGGCAGGAATTTAAATAAGCTTTAATTGTTCCTCCCTCTTCATACAACTGCTGCAAAGGTATCTTGCATGTATTTTACTGCAAAAGTGCAGTTGCTGAAAGGAGGTCTGAATGAGGTGGCTGCTGATTGACATGATGTATGTCTCTTCTTCGTGCCTGTTTTTCATGGAAAACACTTTGTTCATATCTGTTTTGTAGGGAGTCACCTTGTGTCTTTTTAAGTTGATTGTGTAGGCCCGTTCTTGAGCTGTGAATTTTTTGATTGGTGTCATTGCATTAACAGATAAACAAGCCTAATAAAATTAAATGTCTTAAATAGACCACAGTTCTTAGAGGTAATACCAGTGTGATACAAAAATGTGCTCAGAATGTCCCAGGTTTTCAGGCTGAGCAATTTATTTATACCATTTATAAAACTGGAATCTAACCTTAGCATCTGAATTTTCAGTTTCATCAATTTCTCTGTGCTTTAATGCTGCAAATTAACATTACAATTGTTCTTGTACAAGTGTAACCTAGAAACTGCTAACAGTGAGAATGATGATCCATTTGAGGGTTTAGCCCTTTTTGCTGTTGATCCACATATCTTCCACATTTAAGTGAGCATGGAATGCTAAAACCTCTTGGCATGTCTGAGAGCCCTTTGAAATTCACATGTTGTACTGGGTTACTGTGCTTGACAGGTGTTATAATGAACTCTGTTTTGAAATTATTGGAACAAGAGTCAGCTGGATATTAAAGAAAGAGTTTGCTTCCAATACTAGGGTCTATGCTAGAATATCTAGTTAGAGGAAAGAATAGCTGAAATAATCATATTAGACTGAAAAAACAAACCGTACCAGAAGTAATTTTCTTGAACATGTTGCAAAGCTAGTGTAAAGATTTTTTTCCATTACAGATTTTTTTAGTAATTTAAAGAAAAGAAGTATCAAGTTGTCATAAATTTTGTAACTTTTACTTATTTTTGAAAAACATGAGTCTGCTTCAGGCTATAGCAGTTATTTCAGGTACTGTTAAGAATCATAGGAAATACCCATGAAGTATTTTGTATAATAAACTCCAGTCTTTAACTCTCATCAAGTAGTGGTGGTGAATTTTATGCAGTACAACATGGTTTATGTTGTATTTTCCTTTATGTAATTGGCTTCCAAGTCTCCTAATCTTCTAGATTCTCTGAAATACCATTGAAGAAAAAATGGTGCATAGGAGATAATGCAAGGAAAGCTGGGAATTATTTTTTATTTTCCTACACCGAGCTTCCATTTGTAGAATTGTTGAAGTGTTTGTATCGGGAAATACCTGGTATGTGATTTTAATCTCATTTCTAATCCACTTCAGCAATCTAGACTTAATCTTCCAGTTGTTCTTAATAATTATTTTAAAATACCACATCTGTTGTAGTATATATGGCTTTAAGCTGATGATAAATCCTTTGGACCATGCTAATGTTTAATATATACTTCTTGTGTTTATATTAAAATTACAAATGTAGGTTGGGCTTTTATACTCTAATCTGTGCCAAAACGAATGAAATTTCACTGGAGGTAAGCACTGAACTTCCTTGGAGTCATTCAGAATTTGCAGCTTTAATGAATTTTAAAAAGGGAACTATCAGGTCTAATCATACTTCTAGCAGTGAAAGAATTTTAAACACCGCTGAAATGTAACACAAAACCTCAGCCTCCAGAAAATGTCATTTTTGCTCTTTGGAAGTTGCTGAAGCAAAACAAATTTAATTTTTCTGTACAGAATTTGGTTGTTAAAGCAATTAGGATTGCTATGCACACCAGCCACAGTCCCCAGGAAGCAAGTGAAAACTTAAACCATCTTAGAGCACTTCTGTTACGATCCCTGTCAGTACATATTTTATACCAGCATCTTCCTTGCACACCAAGATGATTTCATTTATGTATGTTTATTCTTTTACAGAGCTTTTGGGGTCTGTGCTTTGTTTAGTGTATTCAGGGTGTTTAAAAAGATGATAGAAGCCTGACGTTAGCTGTATGAAGAATGACGGGTTGTAAAATACAGTATTTTTGAGAATAGTAAGTATAGTTAGCAAGACAGTATTTGTGTTTTTTTCTTCAATTTTGCTGTTCTGAACTTGCATCAGAAATATGGTTTGTTTGCTGTTCATAATTACTTCCCAGTCAGAATTTTGTATGATGCCCAAGGGTGACCAGAGTGACTGAAGTGTTCTTTCTCGATAGCTTTACTAATATTATCAGTTTTTAGAAACCTTCCTCTGGAGGCCAAAAATAAAAGTAATCTGTGAAGAAGAAACTTTCATATACACTCTCCAGGACTGTCTTAGTATGACTTGTGATACAAAGTTGGACAGAGAGAGTCACAAATCTGCTTTATTTGGAAAGCTCTATGTGTCATGTGGAAACACTAAGATTCCCCAGTTAGATATCAGCACTTCAAAGCAAGATGGTCAAAGCCATGATTTAACCCTATAAAACTCTGAGCAATCAAACTCTGTGTAACAGACACTTGTACATACCTATGAAGTATAGAAATTGCTACTACCAAGTTCTGAAGTGGAAAGGAATTCTCTTAATTACAAATGTTATTATATAGATTGTATATATGAAGTAGTAAAAATTAGTGTTACTGAGTAAGTCTGTAAATTTTCCTCCATAGTACTAAATATTAATTTGGCAAAATAAGCTTCTCTTGGGCTGAAAATCTGTTTTATTGGATGATCCTCAATTTGCAGAGGACAGACTTGGTGTAACAACCTTCCCTTATTGTTGCTATCATGGAATGTTTAAATTGCAAAAGAAACCTTCAGAAAGAAAAGCCAAGAGAACAGTTTCTGAAATTATTCATCGTAAGACTTTTGATGCCATACATATTGGTTAAAATAAAATTTTCTCTTCCTGGTACCTCCCTTAAGCTGAATCTTATTTTTGACCTCAGCTATACCACACCTTAATTTGAGAACCAAATTAAAGATTTTATCAGTGTAATATTTTACGTTTTGCATCCTTAGGACCATTGTGGAGAAGGACTTGAGAGCTGATCTGATTATTTTCCTTGGGTGTTTATTTCGTTTGTTGCAGTTGGGCAGTAGCATTTTTCTAGAACAGTTGGAGATGAGGATTTGTGGTGTCTGATGCAGACTTGAGACAACAGGAAGGAGAGTGGCTTAGGTTTGGAAGGGGTCAACCATTCTTTGATTAAAGGAAGTTGTTCAGCATTCCATACTTGCAGCTTGCCTATGGTTTTATGGATTACCAACTAGTTATATCTAGGGGTCAGGTTTTTCTGTAGTTGGTTTGATGTTTCCTTAACATCAAATTCTAGGTTGCCTGAAAACATGATATTTTGTACCATCTTTTGTATCATCTGAGTGTGATTCTTTTTTGCTGTACTGTTTATTGCTTGTTTTAGAAGTATCTAGCTTTCTGGGACACCAGAAATACTTCTTATTAAAAATTCAAAATATCTTAATTTGTCATTGTAGTTTTCTGACTGTTGCTGTTAAAGTGTGACTGCAAGAGAGCTCTCATTTTCTGTAGCTTTTGTTTCTTTTTTACTTGATTGACTCAGATCTTGAATACTGAAAGTAGGCAGCTACTATCACAGGTGACTTAAATGTCTTGGTACCCTGTTCAAAGAATTTATATGTCCTTTGTGTCTTGCACACAGTTTATACTGAAATTGTGAGCAGTGTTACTAAGGTTGCTTGTTAATAGTATTTACTCCAGACTATATTTTTGTTTCTCTTGTCTTCAGTTCATATTACTAAACTAAAGAGATTTAAAATCTTCTCACTCTCTATACAGATATATGAGGTTTTGGTGTGCCATTTTTGTAGCTGGTACTTTTAAATTTGATGGAGGATATGTAGCTAGTCCCTCTGTAAACATTGTTGACCAATTTTTAAGTACTGGCCATCAGTTCAATTTTCTGATGATTCTTCCTGATTAAGATTCATGAGAGAGTGTGACATCATTTAGCTTACACATGATTGAGTGTAAAGTTGTGTTTTACTTCTTGTGGGTCCTCACACCCTGGTTTTGACTTTTTTAGTGCTGATTAAATGGATATTATTCATCCCCTCAAATTGTTTCAGCACCTGTTGGTTGTACCCTGTAGACTCAGGAATGTGAGTTTTCTTTCAGCTTGTCAGAGTTGAAAGGAGATGAATGTAGCTTTGAAAAGGCTCAGTGTTCAGACAAGCTATGGCAAATACAACTTGAATTAAAAAGAATTTGAATTATCTTCCATCCACAGTTAAATTAGTGGTCTTTGCAATTTTATTGTTCCTAATGAGGCTTCCTTTTTGGGGATTGGTATTTCTGTACAGAGAAGTTACTTTTTCAGAAGGGGAAATGTAGCTTTCTGAGGATCATTCTGCTAAATTTTTATCCACCTTTCTCTGAACTTCAAAGAACTTTCTTTTAAAATGGTGCTTTATGTAACCCTGTCTAAAAGCTAACTTTATGTAGCTTTATTCTTTGAAAAGCTGTTCTAAGTTGGGCACTAACTGAAGGCTTTCCAGGCACTAAGTAATGGTGGGGTACTTGTAGTGCTAGCCCCAGTGCTGTGCAGGTTTTGATTGGCTTTTTTTGCCTAGGTTTTTTTTCTGTGTGAATGTTGAGCATTGGATGTTGAGCCTATCAGTGGAGTGCAATTAAGTGTCTTTTAAGGGCAAAAAAAGAATTTTTACTACCACAGAAGTGCTTTATTTTAATTTTGTTCTTGGGAAGATTTTAGTAATAACTATTTTAGTAGCAGGGGCTAGACAGGAAAAGAAGTAAAGGAAGTAGTTTTGTTGTTGCTGTATGCTGTGTGGTACTCTTCGTGAAAATGAAAAGCTGTACGTATTTAGAATTGCAAGCTGGCAAAAACTTGTGTAGGAGTTTATATTGCTGCTCCTCCCAAACAGCACTACAGATATTTAATTTTCAACTTAATTACAACATAAACATCCTTCCCTTCCTCCTCCAAACACAAACATTTGGTGTAAGAATGTTGGTGATTTTGGGTTTTGGTTTTTTGGGGTTTTCTTCTGTCTTGGTGCTTCCAGTATGTAATAAAACTTAGAGACATTTCCTGTTATTTCCTCTCAGTAAATTTAAAAAACAAAAAAGATAAAAAGTAACTTGAAAAATTAAGTTTATTGGTTATATGGTATGTAACTAGTTGTTAATTGTATGACCTTTTAATTGAGGATAGTGTATCACTGACAGAAAGGCAATGTGGTATAGAACACAGTTACATGTATTATATTTAAGAGATGAGTGGTTATATTTATCAGGACACCTAAGCTCTTTAGCCTGAATTATCAGGAATAAGAAACCAGATTAAGGTGTGTTTAGTATAGTGGTATGTTATACTTGACTGTAGAAATTAATTATTATTCTCTGTCAAATCTGTATGTCTGTACGCCCACACAAGGATTTTTACTTTCGTATTTAATCCTTCCTGCTTTAATGCATACCTATAGGAAGTATTAAGAGTAGCTGCTAACCAGAATTGTCCAACCCTTATCTGAGGACTTTATCTCTACTTGGTTGTGTAAGTGCAGCTCCTGTCTGCTTTAGATAGTATCTTATGAAGGAACTCTATTTCAGACCTGTCTTCTCTGAACCCTGGAATCAATGTTTACCTAAAACGCCTCAATTTATAAACAACAAATGCAAATATCTTTAGTTGCATTTAGCATATACTCAACTTCTTACAAACATGTTTTTTATAACAAGTTTTTCATATTTAGTGTTTGTAGGATTGTAAGCATGGCTTGTGTTGGAATTTCTAAGAATGAAAGAACAAATTAAAACTTGAGTGAGAGCTCTCTGAAAACTGCTTTTTTTCAATTGTCTTAAGTGCAGAATCATCATGGTTTTGACTGGGGAATACAAGAGATTTTAACATTAGTTTGAACAGTGCTCCTTTTCTAACAATGGCATCTGAAGTGTACCAAAATATGTGAACAGATTTGTGAGGATTCTGTAGTTCTTAGTAGGGGAAGAAGCATTATGTATATCTGGACGAAAAGTTCCATTGTTCTGATGCCTGGGGACCTTAGGTGTTTTCTTCTTAGTCCAGTTACTCACTAATTTATTTTCTTTTGAATATCTGTCATTAGATTTTCCTCCTGGATACCTCTTCAAACGTCTTGTGATGGAAGGAAAATAGTTTTGAATTTATAATGGATTTTACACAGTATCGTAACACAAACTGGCCTAATAGCAGCATTTTGGTTTGAAGAGCATAAGCATAATTACAAATAATCATGACAACTTCTCATATGAATGGACATATCACAGAAGATTCTGACAGTGAAGCAAAAAATGTGGACCTTGTGTCTCCTGAGGAACCTCAGAAGCACAGAGAAATGGCTGTTGACTGCCCTGGGGACTTGGGCTCCAGGATGATGCCCATGCGGCGGAGTGCTCAACTGGAGCGAATCCGTCAGCAACAGGAGGACATAAGGCGCAGACGAGAAGAAGAGGGAAGGAAACAAGAACTGGACCTTACTGCTTCCATGAGGCTAAAGAAACTAGCACAAATTCCTCCTAAAACTGGAATAGATAATCCAATATTTGACACAGAAGAAGGAATTGCTTTGGAGAGTCCTCATTACACTGTGAAAACACTAGGTAGGTAAAATGCAATGAGTGGGCTAACGGGGTGAAGATTATTTTATATTAACGCTCTTTTAGGCCACTGAAAACCTACTCTAGCTAATTTTTCATAAACAGATTTAAAGTCTTCTGGTCCACTAGATTTGTGGTGGTTTGGGGTTTTTTTATTTAGCCAAACATGAGGCTGTGTGCCTCAGCAAATAGCTTTTCAAAACGGATCCATTTGGAGAACAGTTAAATATCTTGTGGATAATAATTAATTCAGCCAGTGTCTCTGTCTTCTTAGGGCTGGGGAAAACCATGTAAGTAATACCCAGTTTTATGATGTTTGATGAACTGTAGACCAGAGTAAGGAATGAATAAACACAGATTGTCATTTAAAATAAAAATGCAAGAGTTATTAATACTTTAAAGAGAAACATGCTAGTGTTTTTTTCCCATTATGTCTTGCATTATCAATTGCCACCTAATATAAATGTCACACCAATACATCTCTTAAAGTATTGGTGTTGATAATGAAAATCTGCTTACACATTGATGAAAATGTAATGTTAATTTTTGAAGAAATAGATCCTGAAATGTTTAGTTTAGTAGTTGTCATTGTTTTAACTATGCTTGTTTAGAGAAAGTTTCTAACCTTTCTTCCTCAAACATAAGTATTTTAAATAAAACGTGGTGTGTCACTGGAGTGAAAAAGACATGCTGGGAATCTGTGGGAGTCCAGATTGCCAAATCCATACCTGTTCAGAGATCCAGATTGCTTTAAAAAGGCAGCCTTTTTTTCTGGGCTTCACTAAAGTTTCTTGATACATTTCTTCCTACTGGCTGGTAGTTGAGAATACAGAGTAAAAAATAGCTATGAAATTGCTAATTTCTTCTTTTTTACTTCATCTCTAGTATTTTTGTGCCCAAGCAGCAATGCTGCTAAAGTCGTGTCTCTGCTCCGTAACCTCTGGTAATCCTTATTGTACAAATCCCTCTTTAGGAAAATTTAGATTGAAAGGGTCATCAGGAAGTCATCCTGACCAACCTCCTGTGGAGAGCAGGGTCAGTTACAAACAAGGCAGGTGTACCTTGTTTTAGTGCATGGCTTGTCAGCTGAGAGATCTCTTTGTAAGGAGATTCTGTACTTAACTTTATGAAGTGTTAGGTATTTGATTGTAAAATTCTCTCCTTAGTGGGAACACAAAGCAGAAGATGCAAAAATGGATGTCAAACAATAAAAGTGGCTTCAGTTGGGACTTGCTTAGCCACAGTGGCCAAAAGCTGTGAAGACTGACTATTGGAGGAATTGGAAATTGAAACTAGAGAAGGGAGGAAAGAGTGACTTGGAATTAGAAAGCTGGGGCTAGGTTTCATGCTGGAGGTGGTGAGACCTTGGAGGGAGGATTGGTGCAAACCAATGGGCAAAGCAGCTGCCCATGGAAGCTGGTAGGGATGAGAAGTGAGTAACATGCATCGGTCTGACATGCTTGAGATCCAGTTAGGAGCTAGTGTAGACTGAAGCTGTTTGAACAGGAGGAATAACAGTGAAGAATTTACTGTGACAATGAAAGGTGGGTTTTAAAATCTCTCAGTGGGGAATTCAGAAGGGTACCGGCTGTGGGAGAAGCTGAGGGATTGTTAAAGACAGTATTTGTGAAGAGCTGGGAGAGGAAACTAGTTTTGGCTCAGCAAGAATAGAAGATGGGAAATTGGTATTGAATGGAAGCTAGGATTCTTTGAATACTAGGTGTAAGAAGAGAAATGCCAAACATTAGGGACAAGAAGATTATAGAGGTGTGTGTGTGGAAAGAGGTAAATTAGGAAATAATACATGGTATAAGGTGCATCTTGAAGAAAAATGACTAGGTGACTTTGTCCACTTCTGTAAGTGAAGTTTCGGTCTTGTCATTTGGATCAGTAAACTTAAGATTTAGGAAGAGAGGATTTATAGTTCAGCATTCCATGAGCCGGCAGTGCCTTTGTGGCCAAGAAGGCCAATGGGATCCCAGGCTGCGTTAGGGAGAGCATTGACTGCAGGTTTAGGGAGGTGATCCTGCCCCTCCTCTCAGCCCTGGTGAGGCCTGACCTGGAGTGCTGTGTCCAGTTCTGGGCTCCTCAGGGCAAGAGAGACAGGGAGCTCCTGGAGCAGGTCCAGGGAAGGGCAACAAGAGAGCATCTCTTACAAGGAAAGGCTGTGGGAGCTGGGCCCATTCAGCCTCAAGAAGAGGCGACAGAGAGGGGACCTCATCAATGTCTATCAGTATCTGAAGGCCGGGTGTCAGAGGATGGATCTGGGCTCTTCTTGGTGGTGCCAAGCAATAGGACAAGAGGCAATGGGCAGAAACTGATGCACAGGAAGTTCCACCTGAACACGAGGAAGAATTTCTTAACTGTGCAGGTGACTGAGCACTGGACAGATTGCCCAGAGAGGCTGTGGAGTCTCCCTTACTGGAGATACTCAAGAACTGTTTGGATGCAATCCTGTGCCATGTGCTCTAGGATGGCCCTGCTTGAGCAAGGAGATTGGCTGAGATGACCCATTGTGGTCCCTTCCAACCTTACCCACTATGTGATTCTGTGATTAAGAGTAGCTTTTGATTATACTCAACTATGATGTTAAATTGTTGCAAACATAGGAAAAATAGTTCTAAATAAAATACTGTGGTTTTTTAACTGATATAGTCCATAAAGAATCTGTATTCACTCACTAGCGTTGTCAAAAACTGAGTTAAAATTTAAATTTATTGAAGTGCTTCTACAGGAGCTTGAACTCTTACAAAATTTTCTTCTACTCTTAAGCATGTCCTTTTTCCAGTTTCTGGGTTAATCTTTCTAACATTTCCAACACTGCATCTGTCTCTTTCCCTCTTTCCACTTTTACTGTCCAGGTTAGAGTGCTTAGTCACATTCACAAATCTCTGAGATTCATCAGATCCTTGCCAAGTCCTTAATGTTTTTATCATCTTAAAAGAAAGCAGACTAAATTAAAGAAATTGGAATTTATATATAAAAATAAAACAGGACACTTAACCAAAGGAATTTTAAAGGGCATGTTTGTTATCAAAACAGTATATGATTTAGACAGCTGTTCAAATGGAAATAATGAAAGTAATATTCTCTGCACCTAGCACATGTGCATGTAAGTATTTACTGGCTTTTTCACAGCAATATGCTTCCATAAAATGCAGACTTTTTCTGTTTGCTACAGTTCATTCAGCTAATTTAGTTAAATGAGTAACTGACGTTTCATGTAAGTAAGCCTTTCTGAAGTAAGCCCTTTCTGGCTACTGTGATGATTTTTTTTTTTTAACTAGCCTATATTTTGCTTTTATACCTTGGCCAAAACTTATTTATAACTACGTTACAAATAAACCTTCTGAAATACTGTTTTATCCAAAACTACTTTTCCTAGCCATGTGATTCAAGTTGTATTTGAAGCATTAAAGTGCTAGTACCAGCACATAGATTACTCTACAGAAAATTTTGGGAATGAAGACATTGGTGCTGACATATAATAAAGTCTATCTTCTTAAGTTTTCTCTTCTTAACTTTTTGTTTAAGGTGATAAAAAACGTCTATTTTCTTCTCTTCATTTTTCTAATCTAATGTGTTAAGCTGTGGCTGCAGGTCCTCCCCTGCAGTCGCATACTTTTGCCCTGGCAGTGTTTTGATTAATGTGTATATCTCACAGTGCTCAGTCACATTCCAGCCATTTCGTAGTCTAATGGGAAAAGGCTGCAACACTGCTTGTAAAAGACGACTTGACAAAACCCAGTATCTGATTGCTAATTGATCTGCAATTAAAAAATGGACTTGTTCTGCAAAAGAACCCTGACTTTTCTGTGAGTAAATGCAGATGTTGGTCTTACTGAACATTTTTTTCTTCAAGACAACCCTTTTAATAGGATATATCTGGAGATGGAGTCTTTTGTTACCCGGTGCTTTTTAAAATTATTGTTACTTTAAAAACACCAAAACCAACAAAAAAAGAAAACCAAACCCTGCACCGGAATCTCATCTGTGACTTAGGCTGTAGAAGCAGGAACCTAAAGAGAAATAGGCATGTGTAAAGCCAGATTTGTATGTGGTTTTATGTGTGTGGTTTTTCATTAAACAAGTGGCTAGGAAATGGAGTGCTACCTTTTGAGAAATACTTCATTTGACTCCTTTCAAGCATTATTTCTCTTCTGTAATTGTGTTGAGGGGGGTATTTGTTTGCTGTTTCGTGGTGGGGGGAAGTCACTTGGTATAAAGCTTTGGCATCCAGCAGATGAAGCCTTAGTGTAGAAGGGAATTATACAGAGAAGAGAGTACTGTGGTAGTTTGTAAGAAAGGGCAACACAGAAGGAACTAGCAAAGGGCTGAAAAGAGGATATGTAAAGATACCTAGGAACAGGATGTCTTCTTTATAGATACAGAGTAAGATGTCTGTCTTTCTGTATGAATTTATATCCTACATGCAACATGTATTAGAATTGCCTGTGTATGTATTTGAATTTTCAGATATGTAAGAGAGAGTTCAGAAATAATGGACTAAAATAATTCATAGGAAGAGCTAAAAGAAGCAAGGTTCTTCTTTAATATCTCACTGCTTTTCGAATCCAGTAACCGTAACAAATAGCAGAACTTTGAGTTGGTATGTTTTTTAACCAAGCGGGTGTCAGTAGGACCTGTACACTAACATCTATTTTACTCACTTTTTTTTCCTTTGTGCTTGAAAATAGTGTACTTCCTCAGACTTGGGAGAATGACTTGAAGAGATATTTCAGTACTCTGCATTCTCCATTAGATGAGAATTTTGCCAGCTGGCAATGTCCTGTTTAGCAGATATTCTCACTTATGGAGTGTTCTTTAGCCTTCTCTCCAAATGGCATTTCTCCCAGTGTGATAAGCAGTATATTGTGTATACAGCTTCCTAGTGAGACATTGGCTCCCTTAATTAGTGTTGTGAGCTGTGCTGGATATCACCAGTGGAATATCCTGCACAGCCAGTATCCAAGCTTTCTGTGCAGCTTTTGTCCTACTGCCCTATGTTTCCTTGGTGGTTACGGGAAGAAGCCCTTGACCTTTGGTGGGTAGGATGTTTTTAGCATGTGTGAAATGGTTTTGGAGGGTTTTTTATTACTTTTTTTAATTGTCCTGCAGACAGTAAAATACAAGAGTAATAGCCCTGGCTTGTTTTGATTCCTTTTATAATACAGAAGACTAACTTGCAAACTCAGACTTGACAGCTTGTATGTAGGTATGGTTTGTCTGAAATTAAAACAATTAAACTTGTTTGAAATGCATATTTTATTAGGCTTTATGGTTTTCATGTGCCCATTTATCAGCCATTTTTTATGTTGTGCTCAAAAATTTTGAATCTAGGTTTGTGTTCAGTGTACTGATGAATTTGTGGTTAAAAATACGTAAGGGGAACTTCTTGACAGAAGTATCCATGTTAGTGATCGGTATCTACTGTGATTTTTCATGTAAAAAGTGCAACTTAGCTGATGTTCTGATAGTGTTCCTAATTTTATTAGCTCGTAATGAATAAATGAAGGTTGCTAAAACTTAAAAATTATTCTCAAAGCTGATATTTTGGCATCAGTAAAGAAGATTGACCTCAGTATCAACTGACAGTTTTAAAATTTGGGGTTTTCTTTGTTGTTCATGTTTTCTAAATACCAGGGTTCAAAAGTTCTAGCTTACTTGAATTTATTAAAAATAGCTGACCAGCTTCTTGTGGCTGAACAGATGTTTTCATATAGTGTGTGAAAACAGGTACGTTTTTTCAGGCTCAAAACATGCATTGCTTTTTGTCTGCTTCAGAATATCTTACCTGGGTTTGATTCATATACCTCATTTTAGATGGTTTCTCAAGTCCTTAATTTTAAGACGTGGCCTATTTAGCAGAAATTTGGTTTGGTTTAAAATAATTTAAAAGTCTTTGAAAAGCACTTGTAAAGCATCAGATCCGTTCTTGAAACTCAAGAATGTAATGTATAGTATTCTGCAAACATATAGAAACTGGTTATTAAAATATGTTAAACTTTTTACTGCCTAAGCAGAACTCATATTCTTCTAGGTAAAAGACGTGGACTTCTTTTTGCTGTAGATAACTTTCAAAACTCATAGATGTTCATAGTGATATCTTTTCATCCTTTTTATTTTAATGTGCTAAGATTGAGCATAATTTTATGTTTATAAACCGAGTGTGGTTTACTTATCAAATGTTCCATAAGCAAGCAATGTATAGTTGAGATACACAGATATCTACCATGTATGGTAGATACACACAGAAAGGTGAACCAAGGTATCAGTGAATATTCAGTGCATCAAGATGAGCTTAGCAGTAAAGCCTTACTGCTCTTACTGACTTTAGGACTTTTTTTTCTTTTTCTTTTTTTTTTTTAACTCTTTTTATTCAGTTACATTCTGCTACAAAAAAGTTGGAATAATCGATAGCTAATAAACTTGCATATATCACTGCTGGTTTAAAAACTGAACAGCAAAAATTTTTTTGTATAACTCTAAATATTACTTAATTATCATTCTTGTTAACTTATTTGTATTTTGTTATTTCTTACCTAGAAGTGGAAGAACTGTTAAATTCTCTTAAGCATATCCAGCACGTTTTGGTAGACCCTCAGAGTCAAGAGGATATCTCGCTCATTTTACAGCTTGTTCAAAATACCGATTTTCAGAATGCATTTAAGATCCACAATGCTGTTACAGTGCACATGAACAAAGCCAGCCCTCCATATCCTCTCGGCTCCAATGCACAAGAACTAGCACAAGAGGTATGTACAGCATGCATCCCTGGGATATACATGAAACCTATAATCATAGCTACTGTTGAAATACGTACTTGTCAAGCTTGTCTGAGTGACTGAATGTTGAATATGAAAGGTTTATAATAGTCACTGATTGGAAATCTGGAAAAACCGGATACAGCAAACAGTAACCAGAAAAATATTTTGGGGGTAGGAACTCCTTCTTCAGCATGGATAGATATGTAACAGAGAAGGTACTATGTTTAAACATAGGAAAAGGGAGTGGTTGTGACAATCTAACTCCCTTTCCGTTGGTATTCTTTATTTCAAGCATTCAGGAATTGAGTTACAGTTCTTTCTTATTGTGTCTTTCCTCTGAGTTGAGACATGGTTCTTAGATTGGGAGGCATCTCTGGAAATGCAAGCATACTGGAAACAAGCATTTTGCTTTAAGCTGAGCAACAGATCCCTTAATACTTAATTTCAGTGTTTTAATTACTGCTGTGAGTAAACGTCTTTTGTCTGACAGATGACAGCTTTTTTATAAGAGCTGATACATTTTTTAGAAATGTTAAAATATTCTGAGGGGTCACTCAGTAACTTCTGTCACAATTTTCCATGGCCTGGTGCCAAGTACATATTGTAGTGAACTGTGACTGCATCTTAGACCAGTATATGTTCGTTAGCTCTGACCTAGGTAGCTTGAATACCAACATCAGTGCAAGCCTAGCACTGTAGTGTTCAGCAAAGCCATATCCAGAGGCTGGGTAAGGGCACCCAGCATTTAGCACCCAGCAAACCAAACTGACTCAGGTATATGGGCTGGAGTATTTCAGTATGGCAGCAGGTGGTGGGTGTTGGTGGGGTTTGTGGGTTGGTGGGTTTGTTTGGTTTAGTATCTGGTTTTCTTTCTCCCTGAAGCATTTTTTTTTCAACAGCTTTTTCCACTCTCCTTTCTTGTACTAGACTTTAACCTTTCAAGCCAGCAGCATTGTAGCAAGCTTGAAGTTCTTTTGCAGAGGAAATTACTGACTCTTGAGGGACATCATTTAAACACAATCTGAAGGTGCAGGTGCTGATTAAACTTCAGCTTAGGATTTTCCTGTTTAGGTTTGTCAGTAAGACTGTGCCGAAAGTAGGTGGAAGTACTTAAGAATATTCTGTGGATCTGTGAAAACTTTTAATCAACCCACTTAATCATATGTTTGCAGTACATGTGAGCTTCCCTCTGGCTTGCTTATTCATTAGTCTGTAGCCTGCTTCAAAATCCTCCCTAGGTTTCTTCCATGTCTGTGAGTCTGAAGGAACCTTTTCAGTTACCTTCTGTTTGTAAACTACTCCCCCAAACATCCAGTTTACAAAGGCTAGTTCAGGATTTCATTCTAATACAAGCCAGAATTTTTGAACCTCTTTTTATAATACAGGGTGTTACAGATGTAACCCTTACGAAAGCTGGTTCTTTCCCCTTCATGAATATGATGATCTTTTATTTGCTGCTTAATAGAAATTTCCAATAAGAAAATATGCCTAGGAAAACTCTAGGTCTATTTCCACACTTTCACATTTCTCCCCATTTTTCGCTACCCCTTACCTTCCCAACATACTCTTCTCTTTTTTCAGGTGATTTGGTAAATCCTAAAATCAGAAGGTGGTGCAAAGCCAGTTTTGTGTCTCTTATTAGTCCATGAAGAAGGTTAAACAAAAAGAAAATATTTCATTAATCCAAAAATTTTAAACCAACACAGTTTGATCATTATCCATGAGACTATTACATAAAAGATAAACATATCACTGCACTCATTTTGACTCTTCATCTCCCATCCCTGTCTTGTCCAGCCTTGAAATTCTTGAAAACTCAATATATTACAAATGTCTGTTCCCATTTTCAGATGTAATCTAGTTTGTCAGTGATTCAGCTTCTTGTGTATTTAAGTGACTTGTATTTTGCAATATGTTAAATAACATGCTGAAATGATAGAGCCAGAAATTCAGGACAGATACTTCTGTGTCTGACAGAAGCATCTTGAGAGGATACCTTGAGGCCTCCATTCACATCACTTTGTACTTCCTTGTCTTGCCTGAATAGAAGATCTTATGCTTGGTTTTCAGATCTTTTATTCATTTTGGGAAGGTTTCTGTATTTGTTATAGTAGCAGTATGGGAGGAAATTATTTCTGCTCTAGAAAAGTTGGTGGTGTTTTTGGTTTGGTTTTTAGGGTTTGTTGTTGGTGTGGGGTATTTTTTAATCCTGACAATGTGTTTATCTTGCATGCATAAGTTTTTTCTTGTACTCTCATTTTTGGTTGTCTTTTGCTTTTTCTACCTCTAGGCATAGGCATGGGAAACTCCCCCAAAGAGCAGCTCATTTACTTACTTCAGGGTGTTTTTGAAAAGACACTTGCAAAAGTCTGGATTTAAGATACTGATAACATCTTGATGATAGAAGCCAGAAGACATCACAAGAAAGAAAAATAGCAGATACATGCATAACATTAATTTTAAATAGCAGGTAGTGCTAGTGTGCATATTTTAGTGCACAGGTCATGAGCAACAGTGTATAACTCTGAAACTGTTTGGATTGTGTGCCCCAGTTAAAGCTACAGACATGTTTTGTTTGAGGCTTTATACTGTGGAGGAGAACATCTCTAACACGAAAAGGCATTTTACAATACAATTTCATAATGCAACATGAAACAATCTCCCTTTAAAAAAAGTAATAATTAATATTACTTAGTTTTTTAAAATTTTCAGTCCTCTTTAGGAAATTCTTAAAATTGGTAGTATACATGTACAGTTAACTTTTCCCACCAATTCTGGTAACCAGACACTAACAACTCAAGATTTTTCTTTTCTTTTTAAGAAACTTCAGTTGAATTAAAAAGGTGGATTGAAGCACTTGAGCTTAAGGAAGTTATTTGAGAAAGCTTATCTTCATGTAATGGGGGTATAGTCCAAGTCTCAAATAAAAATAGCCAGTAAACATCAGTTGTAATTAAATTGATTTCAAATCCATTTAAACTTGACCAATATGGGGGCAAGGATTATGGCAACATGGTCTGAATCTTGACCTTGTAAGAATATTTGATGCAGCATTCAAGAGAGTTCATAACTTGGCCTGTAACAGCACCTACCAAATACCTTAAAGATGTTCTTGCTATTAAATATATTTAGTAGGCTCAATTTATAGAGACTATGTTCCTAAATGTTTTGGACTTGCTACTGTTTGCTTCTGCAAAATCAGACAAATAAACCAGATCAGTACTGTTGAGGGGGTGCACTGGAAGCTCAAAACTTCTGGTGTAAGTGCACTAGAATGTGTATGTATGTTCCATCTGAGAGTCCTGCTCACCTGCCAGTAAACAACAACAGAATTTTGCAGGTGCAGGTAATTTCTGAACGTTGAATATCACTCCAGCACATGCCTCCATTGTACATGCCTACAAATTGTGGTGTGTGGAATGAAACCAAATTGATAGCTTCTAGGGGGGTTCTTGAACTAAAGTTAGCATGATTAACAACAAAAACTAGTCTGGAGAGTTAAGAAAATACAGTTATTGCCTTGTACTCAGTGTGGATTGCTTATGCTATATGTAATGTGTCACTTCTGGAATGACAGGCTTCTTCAAATTTCTTAGTCTGATAAAGCTGTGGGATTCATTACCATGAGTTACAAAGGACACTAACATGCAGCACTACTGCTGTACTAAGTGGTGTATAGGGCAGCCTGAAACTTTCCTAGAGCTTCATTAGAAAAACAAATGAGACATGTATCTTTTTTCTTAAAGAGGGGGATATTAAAATTTTGAATAATCAAATCATTCAAAGCAGAAATTCAACTTGAATAAAGGATGTTTACTGCACACATAGTAACTGGCAGAACCAGATTGCTTTATTTTCCATTATCAAATCCCCAACCTCAGACCTTTCATTCAGAAGATTGTGTTCCTTGCAAGACTTCCAAGTTGCTTTCTGAGTAGGTTTTCCTGTAAAAAGATCATAAAGATTTGATAAATAAGGCTTTAAGGCTTCTTGTGGCTTCTTCAAAAAAGGAATTCAAGGTCCCTTAAAAGTTAGAACTTAAATAAACCTTTATGAGAAAGTCTTTTGTATAGAAGAGTCTTTTCTTTCAAAACAGAGAAACTTGTTAGTGAAATGTCTTTTGCAGTGTTCTGTTTGCTGTGTAACATCCTAGAATTCAGTTTAAGCCAGGTGTAATAGCTTCCTGTCTAATTCAGAGATATGACTGAAGTCAGGACTTAGTGAAGCTGAACTCTTTGTGTTCTCTATGATTTAAAAAAAACAGTTTAAAAAATATTTAAATCTGGCTTCTTCTTTGACCATTTTAAGCTGAACTACATTTGCTCACCATGAGGCATGTTCTAGGGATGTCAGAAGGAAGGCTCTTGGAGGTTGTGCCAGGTTTATTGCGAAGCACAGGAACGTGTTCAATGTGACACTTTGTTTGGCAATGCGAGGATCTTGCTCCATGGGAAAAGCTTGTTTAGTGGCTTCCCCTATGAGATAAAATTATCTTGACTTGGGAGTTTTCAGTACTGTTATCTGGTAGCATCCAAGATAGTTGTTAGCAGTTCTGTAGAAAATTGCTCCTAGTATAGAGGCTTTTCAGACCTTTAGATACTGTTAGATCGTGCAAAAAGATTAATTATTTTCTCTTTGAAACTTTTGGTTTCTTGATTCTTTGATGTCACATTATCTCATCTGTAGGAGTCAAAAGCTCTTGAAAAAATGTTTTCTCTGAAAGCTGCTGCTGCAATTTGTATAACCTACTCTTGGTGCCTTTGGATTCATTTGTGCTGTTGGACTTGGTGTGCCTGTGGTCAGATTAGGCCAGAGGATAATGGCTTTGGAAAGTATCTTCAGCCTCACCTTTATGTAAGAGGACTTCCCTGCTCTTGGCTCCCTGTATGAGCATACCAGTATTTGCAAGAGATGATGGCAAGGCTTGTTTGGTAACTATATGAGAAGGAAAACCTATTTTGGCAACTGAAGCTGCTTGAGCAAAAACTATCCTTGTGTTAGTGTGGATTATTTTGGAACCAGCCAAAGAAACCAGGTTCTCGGGGAGGGGCCTTTTGAAGTTTTGATTTGTACACTTCCTGAGACAGGAGCTCCAGGATGCATTGCAAAACCTATCTCGGAATCTTTGGCCTTGCTGTTGGTGGAAGTAAGTTTCTGTAATAAGAATATGATAATCTGCTTTTAAGGAAGAGGAAGGCTAGTCACATTAATAAGAAATTACTCTAGTTTAAAAGCCCAGCATATTCTCATAATACACTTCATTGTGACTGATTTCACTGACACAAAATCACTAACTTTCTAGAGTTCTTTTTTGTGTGTGTGTGTGTTTTTGTGATACCTGAGCTCATTGCCAATCTCTGCTATTGACAAATCTGTGTGAGTTACTGGATACCAATTTAGATTTGGCAGATTATTACTGAGGCAAGATGTGCTGGATTGCATGTTTTCCTAATGTGCACCAGATTAATCAATCAGCAGTAGTGTAACAACTACATGGATATACTTTACTTTCAGTAAAATGAATAATTGCAAGTAGGGGGTTGTACTTGAGTAGGAGAGGGAGGATTGATAAATCACTGGCTAGATTAAGAGTTTTACTGCTTGATTTCTTTTTAGGTACAGAGTGTTTTGAAACCCAGCCACCACAAGGATGGACAGGAGCTTAATGCTTTGCTGAATGCGCCTCACATGCAGGTAAAACAAAATGAAACTTCTAATCTAATGGATATATTTCTTGATGTTGTTTTCAGTGTAGCTTATTTTTTGCCTTGGACTGACTGGGCAAGGATGAATTTTATTCCTCAACCCTCATTTTTCTAGGATAAGGAATTTGAAATTTCCAGAAACTAAGGGAACTTTTAAATGAAGCGTAGTGCATGATTGTATTCAGCCTTTGCTATGGTCTATATGTATTACATGGTAATTTGCACATAAACAATGTAGCAGTAGGTCAGTGGTAACAGGGCAACACATGAGCTGCTTTGCTTATCTGTTTCTACCTTTGGCAGTTGTTTCATGCTTACTGTAGGGTGCATAAAGGAAATTTTGTTCTAGGGTGGTGATGTAAAAGTAGTTTTCACTGCAAAACTTAGTCTGCAGACACATAGATAGTAAACCAATGTCTGGGTTTTTTTAGTACAGATAAAATACAAGTACAGTTACAACTGTGTTCAAAATTGCTTTTTTATTTTTTTCCAGTCTGAAAGTTTTAAAAAAGAGTAGGTGCTACGTAGCTGTGATAAATTATTTTTTTTTATTGCTTGAGTCAGTTTGCAGTGTTCTATGACCTGCAGAGACTGTTGAAATTGCAGAATATCATCTCCTGTTTTGTATGCTTATCAAGTGTGATATTTTCTGTAACTGAGCTGATTTTGTTTAACACCAGGCACTTCTACTGGCTCATGATAAGGTTGCAGAACAAGAAATGCAACCAGAGCCTATGACAGATGAAAAGATTTATGAGAATGTTGGCGTATATGGCGGGGAGACAGTTAAAATAGTTCGCATTGAGAAAGCTCGGGATATTCCATTGGTAAGTACTGGTGCTTACTCAGTTATATGTAAAGGAAGTAAGCCTTTTTGTCCTTTCCAGACTGCTATGAAACATTTGGAATTCGAATGTGAAGGTAATGTTTAACTTTAAACACTCTTCCTCCCTCCAAAATGTGAAACAGTCATAGACAGTAAACTCGTGTTTAACTTTAATTGGGCAGTAGCCATACTACCATGTAAAATCCATACAACTTCTGTCACCTCGGGTTTTGACAGACCTTCTTGGCATGAGTCACTATCCCAAACCTGCTGCAAGGGAGCTTAAAGCCTTGTGCCAACCAGGTGTAGGTTTTTTTGGTTGTCTGTTTTCTGGTTTTGGGGTTTGTTTAGCAGTTATCATCTGCTAGTTGCATCTTTCAAATAAAAATTTCCTTAGGACTATGTTTCTAAGAAAATAGTGAATCTTACGGTGTGGAGCAGTTAAATTCTTCAGTCTTTAATGTAGGTTGAAGGAGTTAAGCAGTGGGTTTTTTGAACTGGAGCATTGTGTTTATACATCCAAGCTGTTACTTGCATTCTCTTTCAGCATGGTTTTTCCACTGGCTTGGAATATATACAATAGATGGCTTTGAGTTTCATATATGTAATAAATTCAGAATGTTGCTGCTACACAGGGTGCTACTGTTCGCAATGAAATGGATTCTGTTATCATTAGTCGAATAGTCAAAGGAGGTGCTGCAGAGAAGAGTGGGCTGTTACATGAAGGGGATGAAGTTCTGGAGATCAATGGCATTGAGATCCGTGGAAAAGATGTTAATGAAGTTTTTGACTTGCTGGTGAGTTGGAATACTTCTTGTTTTCTCTGCAATAAATACTCATTTCATAAGTCTGAAGCCTGTTGACTCTGCTTGTCGTTTTACTCATTTAGTCTCAAAAGTATTTCCATTCTGGTAGCTGGTGTTCATATGTGGAGGGCATTTCAAGTTTTCTTTCTGATGCATAGGAGGATACTGACAAGTATAATGGCGGTTATCTGCAAAAATGAGGGTTACAAATGTGGAAGTATCAAGCTATTATCTTTAGACTGACTTCTAATGATTTCTATGGAAAACTTAGTTTAGCTCTGAAAAGCCATAATTTTTCATCTTTGTCTCTGGTTCAGTCCACAGTTAATAAATATGTGGCTGGTTTGGAGGCAGTTTTCTTCATACAAGCTTACAGGGTGCTGTGTTTTAGGCTGGGTTTAGACTGAAACAGTGTTGATAATGCGCCAGTGTTTTAGCTGTTGCTGAGCAGCACTTGCACAGTGTCAAGGCCTTCTCTGTTTCTCACTGTCCCCTGCCTGCAAGTAGGCTGGGGTGAGCAAGAGGTTGGGAGGGGACACAGCTGGGACAGCTGACCCAAATTGACCACAGTGACATTTCTTGCCAAGTAACGTCAGGCTGAGCAGTAAAATCTGGGTGGTGAGTGATTGCTTTTACATCACTTGTTGGATTGGGGTTTTTCCACTTCACTTATTTGACTGTCTTTACTTTGACCCATGAGACCTTTTTCTTGCATTTGGTCTTCCAATTCTCTCCCTCATCCTGCTGGGAGAGAGGAGTGTGTTAGGAGCTGGTCGGTGTTTAAGTTGCTGGCCAGACTTTACCCACCACAAATTGTATCACAGGGGACCTTTATGTGACTAGACTTGTTACTCTTTCCCTCCTGATAAAAGCCCTATTGTCTAGCAGTTTACTTGCATAGATGTTTTCTTGTTTATTACACTGTTCATGACAAAATTATACTTCAGTTTAAAAACAGCTAGGTGAGAAATCCATCAAGGATTAGTAAATGCAGAGGTACTCACTCTCAAAAAGGCCCTGTGAGACAGAATGTCAAAAGCTGGGACTTACCACGAGTATTCTCTCTTGCCCAATTGCACTTCTTTCATGCTTTTCCCTGGTACCTGCTTTGGATCAGTGTCCAAGACACCTGGAACCTGACTCTAAATCTTTGGTCCGATTGCAGCAGGCAAGACCATTCTGTCAAAGCGAAAACAGATGAAAATGACATTTTTTTTAGATGTTGATTTATAACTTTGGCACAAAACATTGTAAATATCAACTAGGACTTAGTTAGTAGGGGCTTGGGGGAAAAAAAAAAAGGACAAGAAACATATTTAGCAAATCTTCAAATTACTTAGTAAATTTATGCTCTAGAGACAAATCAGAATCAGGACCAAGACTTAGGTTCGGCTGTAGGAAAATTTCCGTTTTCAGTAGGACTTTTTTGCTGAAATTTGGTGATAAAAGTTTTCTTCTATTTCACACAGTGAGATCAAGGGGAAGGAAGTAGAGGCAGAAATGTGTGAGGTTTAGGGGTTTTTGTTCTACTGTTTTTAAACCGATTAGAAAGATGCTTACAATTCTCTGAAAAGCCTTGAATGTCCGGGTTTTTTGAATCAGAACTGTCTGAGATTCATCATGTTTTGTAATTGTCTCCATTGCCATCTGTATTTTTTTAAAACCATATTTAACTAAGTCCTGTGCTTCTGAAAAGAGTGTTTTGTAGGTGATTAACAGATAGTTCAAGTCTGGCAGTTTAATTCTCTGCAGAGAGCTTATTCTGCTCCTGAGCAGCTCCTGCAACCTAGGGTAAAAAAGCAAAAGATGTAAAGCCACAATACATTAGCCTAAGAGAAAATCACTTGCTGAAAATTAAAAACAAAATAAACACAACCTTGTGGATTTTCAAAATATATTTTTAATACAACTAATTTAAAATAATACTTTTAATTCTTTATTTTACTTGTTATTTATTTGTTATTTATTATTATTTATTGTCATTTGTATTTTGTAATGTGGAAATGAAGTTCTAAAGTGTTTCAGACCCCCCAAAACACTTCAAGCAAGCACAGTAGAAGGAAATTACTTCCCTCCTTAGTTTTGCCTCACTTCTTGCTACTCAAGTGGTAATAAACTGCACGTGACTTTTAGACTAGACTGTTCACATGATCTCTGTGAGATTACAGACATTCCTCGTGGAACTATGCATGCTGACTGAAAATCATGGATTTTCCTCTCTTGCAGCCCCATCTTGCTATGTTCAAGTTACATTTACTTTATTTAAGCCTTAGTTTTCTATTTTTTGAGATACATGCATTTTCTTGTTTTATACAGGATAAATTGTTGTGTTATGTTTTGTAGAATGGTGTATAGGAAGTGGAACACCTGTAAACCTTGTCACAGGCTGTCACTTGCACTTTATATATTTTTTATGTGTGCAAACACATTCTGCATATGAAAGTATGTAAACAAAGAATATGAAGACGACATTTATTATGTTCTACTTTCTTAGCAAGGGTGACTACAGTATTGGTGTTGATCACTTTACATATGCAAGATCTGAGTGTGTTAGCTAAATTTTTAAATGGTGTTTTGTATTCTTTACTAATGTTAACAGCATAAAATCATAGTAGAAATGTTTAGATTTGAAAACATTGTTCCATTTAAACAATTTCAGGAAAATTACAGTTTTAAAAATATATTTCTTCATTCCAGCGTAGACCCACTTGTTGAACAGACCCACTTATTTTTGAACAGAATAAGAGAATATTATTATCCATATCTCCTAAGTCTCTGCTTGACAGAATGGCAGCTGCTCCATTTCAAATAGGAATAGTTTATATTCAGGAAAGCTAGGCTTTTAAAATCTGGATATCAACATTTAGCTTTGTAGTCGGACTGAATCACTGCATCTGTATCTGTACTATATATTTTAGACCAGCTAAGGGGTAGGTGATGCGCTGTTAGGAACAACTTTTAATGGGAATTTTTAAAGCATTTTCTAAAAAATTTATTAAAATTCTTAAGCCATATTTTGATACTGTGTATGAAGAGTCTGTTTTTCTTCTCAGGCTGACATGCATGGTACTTTGACTTTCGTATTGATTCCCAGTCAGCAGAGCAAGCCACCTCCTGCAAAGGAGACAGTTGTAAGTAGCTCTACAGGTGTTCTTGTGCTTGGTGATATATACTTTGTTTTACCAGTAGTATGTAAAAAGTTCTCCTGCAGGTCCTTTACGTTGTGGAACAAACCCAAAACGTAGCCATTTAAACTGATTTTAATTGTTACCAGACTAACACCTGAATTAACTGTTGAAAATTATTAATGGTCTTAAACTGAAACTCTTAGTATGATTTTAACTCAGTTTCAGAAGAAATTGTAAAAGTAGAACTTCCTGTGGTTCTGAGCTTCTTATTTGGAATTTCTGGGGGTTTTTTGTGTGTGTGAATACATATATATATACGTATGTATTAAAAAGTCTTGGATTGTTGAAACTTGGAAATATGCTTTGGGAGGAAAAGATAGCTTTAACAGTTTGAAGAAAGAATGCCCAGACATTAATGATTGGTGACAAAATACTTTACAAGTCAAACGTCCAGGAAAAGGATTTCAGTCTGTGTATTTATTAGGTACTTTAGCCAATCAGAATACCTCTGATAATTTTTGAATGCAGAGAACTTCAATCAGTAGCTGGGGGAGGGGATTGTCTCCTACAATGGTGAGGAAATTGCATGTTAAATTCAAGCCTAGGTAAAGTTTCCATTTTATAGAAGCTTAGAGTTTTTATATATCCTAGCTCCAGTGCAATCACAGGAAGACAAGGTTTAATTCTTCAGAGCTCACTGGGGTGTTTTTCTTCTGTTTTTACATTTGATCTCCTACAGATACACGTGAAAGCTCATTTTGACTACGATCCCTCTGATGACCCTTACGTCCCCTGCCGAGAGTTAGGCCTGTCTTTTCAAAAAGGAGACATACTCCATGTGATCAGTCAAGAAGATCCAAACTGGTGGCAGGCTTACAGAGATGGAGATGAAGATAATCAGCCATTGGCAGGCCTTATCCCTGGTAAATAAAGCTCTAGAAAAAGCCTGACAGTCAAGTTATTTATCAGGAGCAATACTCAGGAGCAATACTCATATTTTCAAATACGTGTACCCTTAATGTACCCTTAAATATCCATTGCCTTAAATACATCTGTGTCTTTGAACCATTTGCAACAGAGCCTACTGTTGGGCATTGCAATGCATGGAGTTAAACACAGAGTAAAGCTACTGCTTTCACTGAACCTTTCAGGAGCTACTCTCCTCTTCCTTTATTCCTGCACCATGGGGACTCTGCAGATTCAGAGTTCCCTCTGCTGGCTGCAGCAGAGATGTGGGACTGCAGCCCACTTGTTCTCTGGAGATGGGCACAGCTCTGAAGTTTCTTACCTTTTCCAAATAAACTACTTGATACAGTACCTTTCTTGTGGCCACTTTTCAGCAAGTTTTCACGTAACAAAGGGCTTCAGTTACTTGTAACAGGCTTCTTTTCTTACTGTTGGGGGCCTTTGGGTAAAAGGGTTTTCAGACACGTAAGTCTGTTCATAATTTTTGCATTGCAATATGTATTGCAGCCTAGTTCATTAAAGATCTGCTGCTCTGTTAAACACAGTGAACAAAAGACTTCAAATTCCATAGAATATCACACTGTAACTTTATGATGCTTGAATAATTTGAGAGAAACACTGATTTAAATATAGGCTAATCTATTTTAAACTGAAGTTCAAAATATTTAATATAAATAGAATACATGTGACATACAAAAATAGTTAGAAAACCACATCATCACAGTGGGGAAACGTCATCTTTCCTGCAGTTTCACTTTTCTAGACCAAACTGTCTAGTATAATACAAATGCTCTACAAGTCTCTCTTGATGAATATATTTTTTGAAGTAATGAACCAGTTTTGCAGCAGTTTTGGTTTCTCTTTTAAAATTTTAATTTCTCTTTTTAAATTATTTTTGTATGTTACATTCTACTAGAACCTTCAGAGATGGAAAAGCTTAGGAAAAAGTCAAATTACTAAGTCATTAGAAAAAAGCATGGAAAAGGTTTCTAAATGTTAATGACTCTTTGCTTTTTTTTAATGCATCAAGGAAAAAGTTTTCAGCAACAAAGAGAAGCAATGAAGCAAACCATAGAAGAAGATAAGGAGCCTGAAAAATCAGGTGGGATATATGCTTTCCAAGTTTAAAAAAAATCTCTTATAGTGGTGTTAATTAGTATTATATGGAACCTCTTCATGGTGGAGTTGTAGAAAATTCTTGTGGTGTGGGGTTTTTTTAATACTACAAGTGGGATGATTCTTTGAAATTCTTCATGTAAATACAAGTCTGAATTTAACACTTTGTTGTATAAATCAAGTGGGTTTTTCACAACTATGTGCGATGTAATTAGGATGATGTAGAGAATCTGGAAAGCCCCTTTTTTCTTAAAGAATTTTATCTGCCCTGGCTTGGTTGAAGTCCTTGACATTTACTTAATACACCGAAGCATTGTAATCAACAAAAGGATATGATGCCTTTTAAAAACTGCAGACTAAATTCTCCATTTTAAAGATCCAAAAAGTGGGTGGAACAGGAAGATTTTTGTTCTATGGGTGTTTATTTGTCATTTTTATTTTGGTTAGGAAAACTCTGGTGTGCGAAGAAAAACAAAAAGAAACGGAAAAAGGTTTTATACAATGCAAATAAAAACGATGGTAAGGAACAACTTCTGCCCAATGTGTATAATTATAAACAACTGTAAAAGATTCTGCAAATAGCCTTGTGAAAAGAATGCTGAAATTCAGGATACAATGTTAGAAATACTAGCGGTAAGTTCTGTGTGAGAGCAATACTATGTTGTGTTGTAGCATTTAGTGAAAGATGTAAAACAAGTCAAAGGATGTAAGGTCATTTGTAAGGTCATTTTATGTTTTTAATAAAGACCAGATGATAAGGGAAAAAACCAGATAGCTTTTTAGGCATAGAAGCACTCATAATTTTACAATGATTAACCAATTTATTATGGCTTTGTAATATCATCTCACTTTGCATAATTAAATTTCATAAATGGAAACTTTTTTCACAGAGATTTTATAGGCTATTTATACTATGTTCTTACAGAAGTACCTTGGGATTGGGATGATGGTGGCTGCCGTTTGGTATGAAGTGTTACTCTTGTACTAGAAACTTATTTTTTGGCAAAGAAGTTGCTTCTTGTGTTTATGCTGCCTGTTATATGAGGAGTAGTAAGTGGAAACATTTTTTTTTCCCAAGAAAGGGAAAAAAATTCTCATCTTACTGGGCACATGATGATCTTTGGGCTTCTGTTGCTTTGGTGACTCAAATGCTGGGCAGAGAGTCCAGAACTGCCTGAAACCTGATACTGCAGGACAAGCAATACATGGAACTGGCAGTAGAGTATGTTGTGACTGTTTTATTGTTCTCTCTCAAGATTATGACAATGAGGAAATTTTGACCTACGAGGAAATGTCACTGTACCATCAGCCAGCAAATAGGAAACGTCCCATAGTTCTGATTGGCCCCCAGAACTGCGGCCAGAATGAGCTGCGGCAGAGACTGATGAGTAACGAGGTGGATCGCTTTGCCTCCGCAGTGCCCCGTAAGTGTGACAGGCACATAAGGTTCCTCATTCTAAACCTTGGCTGCAGACAAATCCTATTGTGTTGGAAATAGTAATTAGGAGCTTGGGGGTTTAGGGCAGGATATATTGAGCTCTTGAAAAAAGGACAAATAAAATGATCTCATGTGTGGCAAAATAAAGCTCTGGGAAGTTAATACAAATCCAGTGTTACACACATAGTGTTCTAGATGTATTATAAGACATGCATTTATATCAGTTGGAATAAAATTGGGGTGAGTTACAGAAGTTCAAAAAAGAAACCAGTATATTGGGTAAAAAATTTTTAACCAAATGTTCTGCATAAATTTAGGTGGCTTTAATGCTCTCCCAAACCACTTATATTTCAGTGACTATTATATTTTTAATTATGTTTACAAACAACTTAGCAATATGTATTTGTTGAAAAACTTAAAAGCTGTTTTCACATTCAGAACACAACTGCACAGTTAAAACTATCCCTTTTGTAATTTACTAATTTTTTCCTCTAGATAATGTAAAAGAGACTGCTGAATTAAGTTTGACAACTTAATCTGACCAGGGACATTTATTGTAGAAAATAAAATACACAGATTTCTTGGATATTTCCTGTGTTGGGTTGGAGGGGGTGGATCTTGCGTGATTGGCAATATGCCTACTAAGAGAAATACTCTTTCTTTTCTTCCATTCTACGCGTGTATCACTGTCTGGATTTCTTTTTTGTCTGTTATTTGTAGATACTACTCGGAGTAGGCGAGAGACTGAAACAGCTGGCAGGGATTACCATTTCATCTCCCGACAGGCATTTGAGAGTGACATAGCTGCAGGGAAGTTCATTGAATATGGAGAGTTTGAGAAGAACCTCTACGGTACGAGCATAGACTCCGTGCGGCAAGTCATCAACTCGGGCAAGATATGCCTTTTAAATCTCCATACCCAGGTATGGCAAAGCTCTTGCCTGTCATGTTTTAATTGTAGAAGCTACTGTGAATATCTATAGAGCTCTATCTGGTTTATAAAATGAGTGTGTTTTCAAGATCGATATTCATGTTTATGCCAAGTTTTCTTCCAGTGATGCTCAGCTGACTCTATTCAGTTCCTTGTTTGCAAATATGCGCACCTTTATCTGTGCTGCGGGTGATGGGGCCTTAGTTTTCACCAGCTTTAAGTATCTGGATACCATCTAAATTTAAAAATTAATTAAAATAAGACTTGTGTCTCCCCATCTTCCAATTACTCTGTGATCTCTGGGGGTTTTGAAGATGGAGAGGAAATTGTGATTATACTTGGAAATTGCACAAACATTCCTGAAATGCAGTTTCCAAATACAGTTCAGGATTGAAGTACATCGCATCAACAGTATTGCAAAACTGTTGAGCTGTGAACTTTTGGTTATGAAGAGAAAAACTATGCTTGCATATCTCAATTTGGAAATATAGTGAAACATGCTAAGAGGCAGAGTCCTGGAACGCAACCTGTTGTCTGATACATATATGTATGAGGTCTGCTGCTGTTGCAGATGCTGCAAAGGAAGCCCTAAAACTCAGCCACATCAGTAAAATCTGGTAGTATTGAAGCTATCATTAGTCATCAATTAGTCATCACCCGTAAGGGACCATGTGATACTTTACTAGCATAGCTCGTGGGTATTGCAAAGCATGTCATGAGATGAAAATTCATAACTTTTAAAAAATTTATCTAATTCTGTGGCTATAAAAATTCATCTCCAGAGCCAAGCTGGTTGTCCCAAGACAGAGAGGGAGCCTTTTGGAAAAATCAAACAATAGTTTGATGCTCTTCATTTCCTGTCCCTCAATATAAGTGTAACCTGACAAAACAAAAATGCTACACGTACACATATAGGGCATCTGATATCTTGTATTTATCTTCAAAACAGAAAAGGTTAAACTGTTGTTTTTCAAGTAAACTGTAATATTTATACACTTACTTCAGTGTAGCTGACCTTTTTATTGATTTTGGATACTAAAAGATATGTTCCTTCAGTTTAATTATGAAGAATATTCTTGAACAAAAGTAAATATTTCAGTTTCATGAAGCTGAAAAATGTTGGAATATAAATTTTGTAGGTAATGGTTTCTGAACTCTGAATACTGTTACAGTTAATTATATTGTTACTAATATATTGTATAGTTGTTGTGTTTAAAGAGTATATTATCAGTTATAGCATGTGAATAATGCATCATTAAATGTCCTTTTCCTGGGTGGAACTGTTAAATATTTAACAAATCCCGTTTTTGCAGTCACTGAAAACACTACGTAACTCTGACTTGAAGCCATATATTATATTTGTTGCACCACCTTCACAAGAGAGACTACGTGCTTTATTGGCCAAAGAAGGGAAAAACCCAAAGGTAAGGTGTCCTTCACTTCTTCTGAAGCCATGCTGGGTTTGGTGAACAAATGCAGGTACTCTTTCTTTGGAACTGGGATGCGGTACTGGCAATTACCACTGCAGTGAACCAGCGTAGCTGTGCTCCAGGTTGGTAGGCAGACCATGCTAAGGGAAGGGTCCATTCAGGATGCTTTTGCCTAAAGGGATGTGAGAGGTATTAGACAAGGGAATGCATTGCTGATTCATTAATCTTGGGGCACAGTGTCTCTGCATTGGGGTCCCTGCATTTGGGTACAAAAAGATGACCTTTTATTTCAAAACTGTGGAAAACCAAGTTTTGTAGTTAAGTAAAACTGGGAGTAATTCTGTGGAGCAAAGGATTCCTGGTTTTCATTTGAGAACTTACCTGCCCTTGGAAAAGCATTTACTTGAAAATCCAAAACTCTTCAGGTAAAATTATTTTAATGCTTGATACTGTGGGATCACTTTTCATTTTTAACCAGGGTTGTGTCCAAGATCTTAGCTTATCCAGTTCAGATTTAGTTACTCAGAAGTTCTGCAGAATGAACTTGAAAGCCAAAGATTAAACCAGGACATCTGAAAGCTCGGGAAAGTTCCTTATCAGGCTATGATATACAGAGTGCTTATTGCTCAGGCAATGGAATAGGTTCATCATCAGGTTTTTAACTGAAATCTGCCCCTGATTGGTGGGAGCCCTTTGCCACCACAGTAATTCAAAGTGCTAATTGAGCATAATGCAGTTCATACTGAGGAAAATCAATCTTCCCAGCGTAACTCAAAGTTATTCCTGACACGACTGTTGGTCAGGAAACATAACTCACTGTGTTCCATGGCTGTGTTGTTTTGCTCTCCTTGTTGGACGCAAGGGTGATTTATTACTTGTGTGCAAGATCTCAAAGTGCATTGAAGTCCAAGTGTTAAAACAGAGGAAATTTTCTTTTTTTCCTTTCCTCCCCCTGCCCCCAAGTCAAATATAATCATAGTCTTTAAATGAGTATGTTTCCTCCTTCATGTTTATGCAATGAAGGAAACTTTGTTTTATATAAATATTGCATCTTACGTATGTTCTGGATTTTTATTGCAGTAGTCAAGGAATCCATTTGCAAAAAAAAAAATGGAATGCATTTCTTGGTGTTGCACTGTGCCTGTTTTCTTTCTGATTAATTGTATTGGAGTTGTATTTATTTCAGTTGGGTACATCCTACTGAGTTAAACCCCTTCCCTGATAAAGAAAAGGGTATTTCTTTCATGTATGCCCTAATGTTGTTCTGATTTCATCAAGAGTGTATAATGACTAAGAAAAAAAATCCTGAAGACCCAAAGTCCCTTTTGAAATATCCTCCTTAGAAAATTAACTCAAAAATTATACCTGAATATTTCTTTATACAATACAAAAATTAATTGCAGAAGAGAAAAATAAACAGTTTCAGAATCTAAGTGTAAGAAAAATTCTGAAATCAAAATATTTCTACTTCTGCCTTTGTATCATTTACGTACACTGCAATATTCTTGCTTTTGACATCTACCCTTCCAGCTCCCAAATGGTGTTTTCCATATTTCTGCAATGTTATTCACCTGATGTTATGGTGATTTGGTCAGCTTAAATGTGTAACTCTTGCTGTGGCTCTCCCTGCTGTGTATTGGACAATTGTCAGCAGTGACAGCTTCTCGTTTGGCTCTTTGGTGTTGGTAGTGCCAGTGGAATGCTCTCTTGTTCTGCACTGTTCAGACTTCATCTCACACCATCTCTGCCATCTCCAGTCTCCTTCAGTGAGATCAGCGTTGTGCAGTGAGCAGTGCTAGATCTTCCTCATATTCTTCAGCCTGGGGCAATTACTTACTCTTTACCACTCGTAGCCAATCAGTCAGGATTGTATTGAATGCCCTTAGCTTTCAAATATGCATCATGGTTGAGTGTTCCTGTAAACTTTTTGACAGCAAATAGCAACACCATGAGAGTTTGTGTAAAAAATGCAGCTGTTCCCTTTCCCTGCTGTTACTGTGGGAGGGAGGCTTACACACCTACACTAACTCTCTGTTTCTGATTGCAGCCAGAAGAGCTGAGAGAAATCATAGAGAAGACAAGGGAGATGGAACAAAACAATGGCCACTACTTTGATACAGCAATTGTGAATTCTGATCTTGATAAGGCATATCAAGAGTTACTTCGGTTAATAAATAAGCTCGACACAGAACCCCAGTGGGTGCCCTCCACCTGGCTACGATGAGAACAGATCCAAGGGACAAATGGACTTCAATACCTTTCCAAGCAGATCCTGTGTAGGTCTGCCCAATTCTAATATAAATGCATGTGAGCTCTAGACCTCAGTGGCTGCATCCTTTGCCGGCGAAATTGCGTATTACTAAAAAATACGCTGATCAGCTTGTGAGCCAATTTAACTGATCTAAAGATTGTCCAAGTTTTCTTTCTCTGTGGTCTAGAAATGGAGACCATGTCAGTACTAAATTCTAAAGCTTTAGATAGATTTTTTTTTCCTAGGAACTACTTTTATACATAAATCCACCTTTTTAAACTTAGAATCACCCTTATGACAAAGATTTTAAGTGTGTTTGTGTGTGTATATATATATAGTCCATGCTGTCACATAGTTATAAATATGAACGTTATTTAACACTTAACTTAATGACTTTGTGGGACATGATGCTAGTTCAGGAGAATAATTCTACAGATCATTGGGCAGAGAAATAATCTACGTATGAAAATGTCAATCAGAAACCTCTCCTGTTCAAAAAATACATAGAATGAAGATGCTGCTCTGGACTGGAGCTGCCCTGTGAGGCTTGAGTTAATATTTTAATTTTCAAACATTCCACTTTCTAATAGCACTGTAATTGAAAAATGTGTATAATGTAAATATTTCGATCCTTGTGTCTTTTTAGTCAGACTTTTAAAAACAGATTTGACTGCACAGTAATTTTAGGTCCAATCAAAGATGACTATTATATTGAACTTTTAGATGTGATATTTTTATGGTATTTTCTTTAAAACATACTGACTAATTGGAGCCACTGTTTTTCACAGATCTGTAGAGATAGAAAGACAGAGGTTATATTTTTGTGAAAATATATAGTTATAAGACATGCTGCTTGAAAGTCAACTAAAATTCTCATGTTTTATAACAGAATACTGACTAATATAGACTGATGTGCTGAACATTGGAAGACAGTGGGGTTTTTTAATCTCTGCAAATGGTTCATGTTGTGGCTGTTGGACTAATGGACAACTAACTGGAATTAAAATAGCTGAATGTAGCTACTGTGTTATGAATATTGTAATTAACTAGCTAACCTATTGTCCTGCATTTGCTCATTACTGCAGTGAAAATGTGTAAAACACTGGTAACTGACTGAGAAGTCACAAGAAAGGGGAATATTTTTAATGGTTAAAACAAAAAAACTTGAAACAAGGGAACAAAAGGCAAGTTCTGTATCCTAATGCATTCTGCAAAGCAGATGGGAACATCTCTGCATCCTCAAATGATTCTGGCTGTGAAGGTTTGACTACTGTGGCTGTGCATCTGCAGTAGGGCTGTTGTTGCTGACACTAAATGAATAGTAGTATCTTGGCTGGTTTGGGTTTGGGTAGCACAAAGAACCTTAACTGTGAATATCTCTTTTAGCCATAGTGTTTCTTTGTTCTTACATATAAAACACTGGAGTTATGTCAATGTGTAGTTAGTTCACTCCTGTCTAATGTTGAAGGATGAAAAAGTAGTTATGTTTTCCATTCTGTCTTGCATATATTCTTCCTTAAAATGTTAATGGAACAAATTCACACCCAGAGTTGGAGAGCTCAAAGTATAGAGCAGATATAAAGAATTTGTCAGATAACTGTACTAGGTACTGAACTAATAATCAGTACAGTTTTGTATTGAAAAATTGAAGTATCAAGTACATTCCTGTCTTGTTAGAAAGCAAAATTATTTGGTTTAATTAATATCTAGGGCTGAAATGCAATTAAGCAATTAGTGGGGATTAGCCGTGACCCTTCAGAAAGAAAATGGGGTGGAAACTTTAATATCTTAGTTCAAGTCAGTGTTAGAAATAATACTGTACTACTGTTGGCCTAAGGGCTGGATTCAAAATTACGGCTTTTTGCCTCACATTGCAGGCATGTTCTCAGTTTCATCCACAGTTTATGACAACAACAGTGTTCAGGTATATTGGAAAAACTGTATTGATTCTACGCTTTTTAAAGAAAGATGATTGTAGATATATTATGCTTTGGGGTACTGAATGTTTCTGGACAAGAAGGTGGAAAGCAGTAAAACAGGTTGAGTTAGGTTAGCCTAGCTCAGCTATGTAGGTGCTGTCCGAATTCTGCCAGTCACAATCACCTCAAGGTGGTTGCTGAACCCCCTTAGGTATTCAGTGTTCATAGACAACATCAGTCTCAGTAAATCATGCCATTAATATTATTTCACTCATGTTTGTCTCCCCAGTTTTTCTGAAATGGTGTACAGAATCTGTTTTTATACAAATGAGCTCTTGAATGTAGACTTAAAGCATATTGCTTGAAGTTCAGCTGTACTCTCTTAATTCCCAAGGCACACAAAACTCCCTGACATCCATAGAGAGGTGCTATGATAGCTTTTAACCAGTGTTAGCTTTGTGTCCTGCTGAAAGGAAGGCCTTGAGCAGCACTGAAATATGTACCTGGCTGTCCATCTGCTGCCAGCTTGGACCTGAACTACCTTGTGTAAGAAATTATTCTGTCTTGTTTAATGAAGAATGTGTGCTAGTTCCCTCAAGAATAAAAGAAAATACATAGACTTCACTGGTGAAACTCTTCCACCTTATCACAGGCTTTGTAGTGAGCTGTATCAGACTGAAATGAGGGTATCTGCATTTTTACCAGTCCAGACTTAATTAAAAATAAATGTTAGCTGAATTGCATAGAAGAATTTTTGAATGTAATTAAATGGGACTTTAAAAAATATTAGATGGGGGGTTCCATGCCTTAAATAATTAAGGTAACTTTACTGAGACCTGTGGTTAGCCCCACATTGTACTTTTATACATGTATCTGCACTCTGTATTTTGAGACATCATGAACTGCACACTAATGTAAAAATGTAAAATATTTCTAGATTTAAAATAAATCACTGTACAATTTTACTTCTTTTAGTGGATCTTGAGAGTCTTCTTTCTGCCACTTTGCTGAATGTGTGAAACATGCTGTGACCCATCACTGCCCTACAGGATGTTCTGTGCACCTTCTGACACCATCCATCCTGTGGGAGAGGCAACAACAGGTCTGCAGAGCTACAGTGTCTCTCTTTCAACCTGGACCTGTACCTTACAACAGACTATGGACTTACTATTCAGTTCTGCTGTCTGCAGCTTCACAAGAGAAAAGAAATAGCCTTATTACTCGTACAATTCTAAAATGATTTCTTAAAGGTGTTTATAGAAATTTATTTCCTTGCACTTACCCTGCATCTGCAGTTAAGTGCTGGATCATGTTTAAAACAAGATGCTTTTACCTTGAACAGTCTAGACTTGTAGTAGTAGAAACATTAACTAGCAGTGGTTTTGGGGCATGTGTTCAGTTTGCTGATTGCAAACCAATGTCTTCAAGAAAAAGAACACAACCAGTGTGTTCAAGGAATGACTGGACATGGCACTTAGTGCTGTGGACTGAAGGTGGTGATCGGTCAAAGGTTGAACTCAATGATCTTGGAGGTCTTTTACAACCTTAATGATTCTGTGCTTCTGTCTTTAGGAAAACAGCTCTTCAAACTGAGCAGGGTCTAGTGACAGCCTGCTGATCAGCCACTCTCCTGGACTCCACTCAGCCTTGGACATGAGAATCACAGGAAGGATGGACTCCTGTACATTCAACCCTGCTTTGCTTGCCAGCCTACTGAAGCAGTGAAGATTTCCAGCAACATGTAGCTGGATAGTTGTTTCTATATGTTTTTGGCAGGAGGGAGCCAATTCTACATGGTTACTTATTTAAAGGAGTAAAGATTAAGTAAATGTGGGCACAGGCTGTAAGAGATGTGCTCAGTGTGGTTTCCAACTCGGGCACAGGGTGAAGCAGAGGTTTTATTTTGAAATCAACACAACAAGCTTTTAAGACTGCCATATTTAGCAACTTGAGCCAGACACCAGGTATTTTAACAGGTAAAATTTACACTTGTTTCTAGCACAGACAGTATGCAAGTTGGCAGAACCTCTAATTAAAACGATAGATATTTTAAGCCAATGGTAACAATCGTGCAACAAAAATATATCACAGAAGACTGTGGATTTCATGAACAGGTTAGAAAACTAGAGTTTACTTTACAGGCATTTGACTTCAGCTGTGCTAATACTGGCTTTAAGCAACTTGAACATTAATAGTTCAGCAGCAAAGAACATCACATACATCTTCCTCCCCAAGTAACATTTTTCCCTGCTTGTACTAGGAAGGGGAGCAATTAGACGAATCTGATTAGGCAAATCCAGAGCCATCCTTCAAAAAAATATAGTTATCAAATATAGCTTAGTCATTCCTACTAAGTGAAGAAATAGGCTGAACATGGAATAGAAGGCTTTCCTGATAGTAAAGCATCTGACCCATTTCTGTCTTTCCTCCTATGCTGTAGTCAAGTTCCCAGATTTCTAATCTCCCAGGAGAAATCCACAATCCATTCAACTCAAGACTTGGACACCAAATGAGAAGCCACATAAGTATCTTGGAGGCAACAAGTCTTGAATTATATTGCAACTGGACATTCTGTACTTTGGGTCCCCTGGCCCCATATACAACAACTGTGCAGGGTTACTCGAAGAGAAGGTCTTCATCCTTCTCTTCTGCTAAGAGATTGGCTGGCTCACTTTCCCCACCAGCAGCCCTCCGCAGCTCCCGTTCTTGATCAGATTTTTCTTTCAAGACTTTTTTCTTTTCCTGGATCTTTTTTAGCCTGTGAAGAGAAATGCAGCTTTATCTGTGAAGCAGATATGTTTTCCTACAACAGGTTAGCAGCTAAGATGCCATACAACTTGGATTTGATAAAGCTGCCTGGAAAAAATTCTGTAACAAATATAAAATTTGGCAAAATGGCAAAAATAAACGGCTTTTATTGCTAGCTGCTGCCAATGAAAAACTTAACCAAACTATACATTATATTCTTAACCCTAAACACTGCATTATACTACTCTGCTTGTCTTTAATCAAGTTCGTTCCTCTTTCATTTGTTTCAGGTTTGACTTTTTTTTTTCAGGTAGCCCAGAACACTGACTTCATTGGCAAAGGTCTCCTTAAAGCAGAACACCTCACTGTACTGTATCACGTCATTCCCTCTGGAAGGACAATGACACCTATATACAACTTAATGGAAGGGATGCATTTATAACTTCCAGACAAGTAACTGGTGAGCTCTGAGTGCCCAGCTCTGAAATCTCAACATGCAGTAAGCATGAAGTCATGTTTAACAATGCTTGCTGCCAGATTTGGTGAACAATTCTCCTAATTCCCCTCTGAAGAATGGTCTATTTTAGGAAGAGACCAGTCTAGTCTTCTGATATTTACCTGTAGAATTCCTCTCGTTCTCGTTCATCCAGTTCTGTGATAATGTAAGAAAGAGTACGCTCGATCCTGGGAATAATCACTAAAAAATATATAAATAAGGAAGTTGTTGGGACTGCTGTTATATTAGCCAGGAAGTTATCTAATGTAGTGCACAGATGTTGTTTGAAGTCAATCTAGTAATTCTTTTGACTAGGGGAAATGTATATCTTTCATGGAAGATCATGCTATTTCCTGATGGACAAATACACAAAATATAAAACAGTCCTGAGAAGTGGGAAAAATTTAAATTAAGACTATGTTCTTCCATCACTTTGGGTCAGAAACTTCTGTTCAGTATAGCACCTTTACTCAGAATTATCTCCGTTTAAAAAGGCCGTCATGAAAACAAGTATTTAAATACAACACAATCACAAGAGAAAAGACAAGACACTAAACAGCTTTAACACCAAACTGGGCAAGCTCTGTGTCAGAATCATTTGTTCAAAGAAGAAACCTGTTATCAGCACTACCAAAATTTTCTGGAAGGCTGCAGAGGAAACCTTTTCTAAGTCAAATTCTCAGTGATAAGCTGCATTTAAGGCCTGCATGTTCAAAGAAACCAGTCTATGAAAAACTGCTGAAAAGGATGATTTGGAAACATGGACTGAAATCTGTTATTGTGTACATGCAAAAATTATTAAATCCAGGACATCAAAATTCAGAAAGCAACTTGAAACAATCAAAGCACTCTGGACGCTGCAGCAAAAGGAATGACAGCCAATGCTGGGATTTAGTATATCTAATATATATTTAGTAGTAGTATTTAAAAAAAGGCATCAGAGGGTAAAACAGTCCAGAACATGAAGGATGAAGAATTCAGATCAAAGGAAAATAGCAGGGTGTTGATGTTAAGGACTGTTCCATCCAAAACCAATAGTCACCAGCTATTACAGTTTTAAAGTTTATTAGAGTAATTTAAAGGTAAATATATTTTAGTTATTTGAAGTTATTATGCTAGCTATTGGAACATCTTAACACATAGAAACATCGTATCTTTTGCCTTTAGTCAACAGGCTTGACCAGTTAAGTGAAAGTCACTAGCAGGGATTCCAGAATGTGAAACTTTTGTCCTGTAGGTTATCAGTACAATTTCCTGATTACTTTCTCATGCTTGCCTATTCATTTATCTCTTTGTCCTCCAGTCCATTCCACTGGACTTTTAATTTTTTTCTTTCTTGCAACATGCTTTATTGTAATGCTTTCTAGAAAGAATTCTTGAACTGGTGAGAGATTTGACTAACAACCAAGAGAAGAGTGGCTTCCTTGACCCTGCCCCTCAAATCTTGCATGGAGGAAGAAAAATGTTCTGCATCCCAAATGGAAAAATACTCACCATGTTCAATTGCATTCACACGTCTGTTTGTTATTTTAATGGCTTCATCCAAAGTAATAAAGGATGTCTGACGGAATGGGATTAAATAATTAATACATAACAAGAAAAATTCAACATTTCCATCAATTCTGTACAAAAAACCAAGTAGCACTTGAAAGCCAAGTCTATAATGTAGCTTTACAAACTATGTCCTTGATAGAAGCAGAGTGTTTTCTACTATTGTCACTAGCACACTGAATACTGAACATTAGCACTTAAAAATACCAACTCTCCCAAAAAGTGTTTTCTTAGTATTAAGGAATAAGGATTTCTCCAAAGCAGTGATATAGCTAAAAAAGGTTGGCAACTTTGTACAGCACTGGGACTAGGTTAAGCTACAAGTACTGAGAGATGGTACTTTCATTTCAGAAAAGCGAGAAACCAACGATCCTGTTGGTTTTTAACTCCCACCAACCTGTAACGAGGCCAGTTCCACAAGCAGCTCCACTGCTTTGGCATAGTTCCTCTTCAGCTTAGCCAGCTGTTCTCCACCTCTGGCCAAGCCAGTCAGCTCATAGCCTGAAAAAAAAAATTGTTACTATTGCTACTATAGTGTTTTCTTACTAAATAAGAATTAATACTTTACAGGGATATAAAGAGCTCATCAAGTAAGACGCTAAAGCCTTTGCCCATTAACAAATTGTCTTTAAAGTGGTTTATGTTGTGCATGTCCCTAGTAAGACTTAGCAGTCTCAAAATCTGAAAATACAAGGTAAGTCTTCTCCTCACCTGAAAAACTCACTGATTTAGGAAAGTAGAATCTATTACAGTCCCTAATAATCCCTCCATGTCACAGGACCAGGGCAAAGCATCAAAGGAATTAAGTACCTCTATGCCTGTGATGTAAATTGACTTACCATCAAGACACAACAAGTATTTCTGTATGAGCCTGGACTAGCCATAAGAACATAAAGACAGGAAACACTTGGGTTGTACTTACTGTCCCCTCCTTCCTGGTAATGCTCAAAAACTGGCAAGGTTACACCTGACAAGAGTGAACAAAAATGCATGTAAGAGACATAAAGGGTTATAAATTTATTACATACAGCTCACTTTTACCCCATTTGCTTCGAATTATGTAATGCCAGAAGCTTTGTTTACAAAATATTCCTCTCTAGCTTGGAATGATTAAGTCATGCTGGTTCTGACACTTAACATGGAACTTCAGAATTGTGTTGCGCTGACAGAGATCAAGACCCATGGAAAATTCAGGTCAGTATTCCAGTTTATTCAGTTTTACTACATTTCTGTTTAGTCATATGTTCCCTTTGCTTAAGGAATATTTTAATCATGCAATCCTGATTTATCTATCTTGTTTTCTTCATCGACAATTGTGGACAGACAACTGCATGAAATTTTTTTAACTTTGGGACTTCATTTCCTCATCTATTTTCCAGTAAAGCTCTACAGAAGTTAAGCTTTGTCCAAAGATACAGAAATTGGACTGCAGTTTACACACATTTTATTTTATGAGAGGTAAATAACAAAATACAAAAATCATAAGCTGTATGTGAAAAAACCAACAAATTACGAGTGTTCCTACTGTTAGATAAGTAAGAAAAAAAGGAGACAGTGTTTGGATACATTCCTGCCTATTTCCAAGTCTACCCCCACAATTCCCTTATGAGTTGAAATACTCGTGGCCTGGAAAAGAATCACCTGCTACATTGTCTTTTTTAGCTCTGATCTTGACTTGTGCTTTGTTCACATTTTGGATCACAGTGGTACTGTAAGGAAGAAAACATACATCTTAATCAGGAAAGCTGAAGTGGTTCATTAACTCATCCTTATATACAAGATGAATCAGTTATCAAATAGCTGCAAGGACCTGCAAAGTGTTGTCAACTCAGTTCTCTCTGCAATTCTTTGCACAGTCTTCAAAGCTAAAACAGAAGCTTTGACAGAAGTAGGTTTCCAGCAGTTTGGAAAAGATGCAGAGTCTATGAAATGCAAGTTTAAAAATGTCTTAGACCAAGTTTACAAAGCATAGCTAAAAAAACTAGCCAGTTATCTGGCAAACTATTTTAATAACATTGAGTCTAATCAACCTGTGAGATTTCTTTCATAATGAATATGAAGGAATTTCAAGGCTTTATATGCAAACCAAGGCCACAACATTTTGTTCATTTTAGTTTCTAAGTATTTGTTCTTATAGACCATTAATGAGTTTGTTTACCTACTAACTACCATATTAACAAACTTGAACTTGTACAACAATTCATCTTGAAGCATTCTAAAGTAACTTAAGGTCTTCCAAGAACAGGTCACTACAGCTAACTCCTCTGCTGAAGTCCAGTTTACTTACAGGGTGGAATCTGACTTGTTTATAGCTAAACACTGTGACTGGTTAGGACAGGAGACAACACTATATCCAAATGAAAGCACAAAAAGACTTTTCTTCAGCAGCACACCGATCCCTGTGTCTGATCACTTGGCTCTTCCCCATTTGTTGGTAGCACCATCAGCTGAATCTTTTAACATTTCCCCAACTTTATTCCACAAGGTCCATGCACACTTAAATGAATTACACAAACACCCTAGACAGAACTGTAATTTATTAAAATACAATTAAAGTATCCTGCTGGAGGAAAAGGATTTGTTTCCCCTCTTGCATACAGCCCTCCCTAGCCTAGTGAGTCATAGGTCAGTGGGGTAAGAGATTAGAACAACTGGTAAAATCACTGTGACTTACTGGCAGAAAAGAGCACACATTGTATCTGTCCCTCAAATTCACACGAAAGACCAAATTAACAAATCGTCCAATACTCTGATATAAATTCTCGCCTCCCTACATTTTTTATTCCAAGCTGCAAAAAGCAACACCTTCTGAAATCAAGGACTATGACAGAAAGAAAATTCTGTTAAACTTTCTGCTTTGTTTAGCTTCCAATGGAGTGTATGTTTTCATCATGCAAGTTCTCTCTCTCCTGCAGTGATGCCTCCCACCTTTACGTAACAGAATTCAGTTCATCCTGTCCACTGTCATCTTCTTCTTTTAAGTGCATTTAAGAATGTCACTATTTTTTTTCCAAAAGAGAAAATAGTTTGTTGATAGCTCTTTCCCATGGGTACAACATCCCCATGCAAGCCCAGCAATCCTCACCTGAAATCTCCTGCTGTGAACTTCGCCTCAGCAAGTGAAAAGGCAGCTTCTCTCATCACCTCACCCATTAGCATCTTAGTCTGTTTAAAAAACATAAAAAGGCAGCAAATACAAGGCACACTGTTACTCCTTTTCCAGGATAAATCATGAGCAGCATAAAGAGAAGAATGAAAAATTGAAGGGAGTGAGAAAGTCCTATATCCATAACTTACTCTCAACTGCAAATTGTAATTCCCAGATGACTGGCAAAAAAAAGAAATACTTCAGCTATTTCACAGTATAGAACTCATAGAAACAGCAAAAGACTTGTTTTTCTTAATAATCATAAAATTCTATTACATGGGGGTGAAATCACAAGAACAAAGTGGCTCAGTAGGAAAATACTCTTCTTTCACATTATATGGAATACTATGAGACAGCTGAAGTTGTTTTTGAACATACAAATGTACGCAGCTTTGTGAAGCTGCACTCTCCTCCCACTCTGTTTTTTCCCAGTTTTTATAGATTTGTAGCCCTTGTAGCTAAAAACCATGCTATTGAGAAACCCCAGCCTTTGTGTGTTAGACAGTCTATAGGAAACAATGACACAGAGCGACCTACAGTGAGAGCTTGCCTACAGTGTGGCAACAAAGGACTACTGCTAACCACGGACACTGCAGCAGTTGCAGCTAAAACAGCACAACTGATCCCATCTGGTATGGCAGAACAGAACAACACCTATTAGACTCTACTGACTATCTCAGATTTGTCACCCATGTTGCAAAGGAAGAAGCAGGACTCTGTGTTTCCTCATAAAGGAACAAGTTCCATCTGGACAAAACTGCTTGCTAGTGTACCTAGTCATGCAGGAAACATTACAGATCCGCAGTACTCCCTCAAGCCAGGTAAAGCAACAAAAATGGGGCTACAGAACATGTTAATACCATTCCTAAACTATTTGGCAGCATCAGAGCAAATTCCCTGTAATATAGAAGAGATGATAGGGAACTTGGGACATAAAAGAGAGCAGAGTCTAAGACTGTCAGGAAGGAGTTGAAGAATATTAACTGTTCCAAGTTTCTGTATCATGGCAGCCAAAAAACCGTAATTCTGATCATGTGTCCTCAGCAGTCTCACTTAAAAGAACAGGTTATCTAGAAAGTTGTCCTATATTCCAGCCTATCTAATGAAGTTAGCAGAACAGGAATGCACAACAGACAGAACAGACAAGTATCAAGTAAAGTGAGCCAAGCAAAGGAAAATTTTATTTTACCTACCTCAATAATTTTCTTAAGGATTTGCCTGAATCGAAGCGTCAAAGCATCAGATTTTTTTTTCAAGAGGTTACGACCTGTTTGGGCTCCTTTCAAACGAGCCTTCATGATGGTCTGAGCCCTGGTAAGCAGAGGAATAAAGAAAAAACATCCTGCATCATCTGAGGGGATTAGGAAAAAATCTTATGTGAAGTTTTCTGGCATGCATATGACTGAAATTATGAAGCAACAGAGAAACACCATTGCAGTAAAACAAGATGGCCACTTCAGGAGAGAATTTTAAATTCCCATTTAAAATCAAGACAATTTATATTTATCTCCATCATCAATGAGAACTACAAGGTTGTTATCTGTGAAGTCAAAGCTCATGAAAAAATTGTCATCTATCTATTCCATAACAGGAAATAAGAGTTTTCATTTTTCTTCATGACTTAAAAGTACCAGAAATCAAACTATTCAAAATACCCACTGTCAGTGTGACACTGGTATTGCTTTTAAGTTCTTTTACTGCTATGTCATCTTCTCAAAATCAGACAACACAGCAAATTCTTCATGTGATTATAACTGTTGATGCCATGTTCTGATTTTACAGAGCAAGAAGATACAGCATTTGTACATTCTGGTTTTCCTCACCTCCATATGCTGCATAGGAGATTTACAAGCTATTAAAGACAACCAAAAGCAGCAGCAATTTAAAAGGGATATTAGTGAGTTAGCTGTAGCTTTGTATACCCTTTACTTCCAGCAGCACACTTATACATTTCTTGTATGAGATTAGGAACTGTGCTACTTTCTACATGCAGCCACTGTGCACAAAGGACAACACTCAAGTCCATACACACTTCCTCTCTGACCTTGGAAAAAGTAAGTACAATTAAGATTCTATCTACACAGTGGAATCCATTACTGGCCACATCTACTGGCATGTGATGAGAATTGCTCCATTAACATCTACCAAATATGTACAACTGAAAACCATGAATACTTTACGAATATTTATGATTAAAAAAAAAAAAAATCAGAGGGTAAAAAGGCAACTTTACTTTCCCAACAAGCAGGTGTCTGTCATCACCTTGAACTAACTTGTTCACTCTGTTCACCAGCTGCCAGAGACTGGCTGGTCTAGTTCAAGCAAGATCTCACTCGCTCTGAGAGTGCAATAAACAAAGTCTTGTTTACTCAAGGAAACTGAGCAGCTTCTGGAATTGAAGATACCCAGCACAGAAGAGGCTCATATTAGCAAGCCACTTTATAACAATAAAAAACTCCCCAAACCAACATAAAATGTAAACCTTGTGAAATCCACTTCTGTCAATTAACAAAATTAATTGTTGCAGAGACAGGTCATCTTTATTTTGCCATTCTAACTTATATTCCTTTGGGAACACCACCCACATTATTGTCTATCACCTCATTTGAAACCAGGCTTGTAAATATTAGGCCTTTGTACATGACCACCCTCATGCCAGAGTAACACATCACCCCACAAAACCAGATACCTTTCAAAAGTGACTGAAGTGCCCCCTCCTTGGACACCTAAACTGAATGAAAAGAGCACTACCAAAGAGCAGGAGTGAGACCAGATGACTTAGTGTATGCACTAGTTTATTTCTAAACTAAATTTCAAACAGAACCTTAATGTATTAATCTTTCCATATAAACTGTTACTTTATGTCCTCAGCTCATACAGAGTGAGTAATTATTATTTCATGTTTGAGGTTTTCTGTCCTGCAAGGCATCCTTTTTATTCTAAAGATTATGTGCAGACATCAACCCACTTTTATGCAAGAAGATTTGAAACAGCCTTTCGCCTTAAAACAAAGTCTGTCTGTCCTGGAGGATTCCAAATAGAAACTGAACAACATTATTAAATCAGCAATTTTAATCAATTGTTTTTGTTCCAATGTTGGCAGCTTTTTAAGCCTTCTCAGGAGACGTGATTTCATGACAAATAGTTTGCTGTCTGGATCTGGAAAATTACCTGACTGTCCAGTACAGTGGAAGCACTTTACTTCCTTCTTTTTTAACACTTTATGGACAACCTCTCGCACAGCAGTATCGTCTGTTGCAAAGTTAAGGGAAGCTGTGGTTCTATTTGTCCATTTTTCCTACACATACATTCTCCAAATTGTTCTTTTTCAAGTGAGGTTTGCGTAATCACATGACTTTAAATCCTACACCCGGCATCTCGGTGCCGGGCCCTGGACTGACAGAGCTGACGTGGAGCCTGGAAGCAGAAACTGAAGTTTAGGACTAGCGGCCCTCAGCTGTTCAATCAGAGAACCGGGGGAGCCTCACTCGGCGGCGCAGCGCGCACACAACCGGCGGAACGACTCCCAGCGCCGAGCCCCGACTTGGAACCCTGAGCGCCCCGAGAGCCGCCGCTCCCGCCGTCTCGGGCACGGCACGGAGTGCCCGCGCTCCCCCCTCGGCGCTATCCCGACCCGTCCCGGCGGACACTCACATCCGCGAGGGGAAGATCTCGATGCGGTCCTTGGCCGACATGGCTGCGGCGGGGCGCGGGGCGCAGCGCGGCGGGGCCGGCTCGGGCTGTCACCGCTGTCACCGGCGGGGCCCAGCCCGGCTGCCG
>VZRQ01009069.1:589678-679395 GCA_013397975.1 Machaerirhynchus nigripectus
CCGGAGATGGGCTTTTCCCGGCCCCCTCTCCGGTGCTGCAGCGGACGTGAGGCAGCGCCCGTGTCGGTGGTGCTGGTCGGGACTGGCTCCTTTTCCGCAGACGTTGTGGGGCCGTGAGGGCCTCGGCTGAGGCGTGTCCAGCCTCTGGAAAAGATAAATTCCAGCTTCGGCGCGGTGGGCGTAGTGTTGCTCCTGGGGATCTTCCATAGAAGGCCAAAATAAAAACGTTGTGACTGTGGAGAGAGGAGTGAAGGGATGTGTGTGCTGAGCGGTGTTTGTCCGCTCTTGCTCGCTGTGGCTCGAGTTTGTTGCTTTGCAGTGCAGCTTTCTCATGTACCACATAAGTACCTGCAGGATTGAGCAGAGCTTCATTAAGTGGACTAGAAAGGCGAACTGTAAACTTTTCCTTTTTAACCTTGGAGTTCTTTGTTCAACTTCAACTTACACCAAGTTAGACAACACCTTCAGAGTGTTTTTGTAATGCTTTGCTAGTCTGTATTAGCCCCTTTTTAAAGGTAAGAATGGAAATAAGGATGGACATGGTCTTCTGAATTGCGTGGCCACGTGTGCATAGCATTTGGCATTACCTTCCTACTCTGATTTTAGATTTTCCCGTAGCTAGAAGGCACCGGCACTGATGTAAAGATCATGACTGAAACTTCAAAATGGTGACTAAAACAAACCTTCTGAAGGAGTGATGCATTTGACTCGGCATCTTAGGCCCCTGCTGCTGTAGAAAATTTTCTGTGTGAAATTTCAAGGCATAGACAAAAAGAATTAAACTAACTTTGTTAGATCTTTAAGAACATGTGGATTCATCATCATAAAAATAAAGCAGTTTAAGCATTCCTTCTTACCACTACTTGGTTATGAAATGTTGGTTTTGCCTTTTTTTTTTTTTTTAATGTATAATGAAGGAATTCTGATTTTTTTCATGTGATTTTGTTGGTTTTTTTCCCCTCCTGACTAGCAGTCTTTTGGGGGGTGCTTTTTTTTGTCTCTTCGGGAGTACTTTTTTTTGGTCTTTTCAGTACTTCAGGCCAGGCTAGTTCTGTTCTGATTAATGCCTTTGCTTTCTTTGCTGACACTTGACCTCTGGAGCAGGTCTTGCAGGATTGCTCTGAACATCTTGTGCTGACTTTAAAAGTCATCTTCTGGAGTCTGCTTCTCCTCAGTGCTACAGAAGCTTCCATCTGCCTCTTATTTTCTTAGCCTCACATGCTGTCTTATTATGTGCATACGAAATCCTTCATGAGCACTGCAGGCTTCTCTCCTATGTCCTCCTGCTTTTATGATCCAATTGATGATCCTTGAGAGTCCCTTCCAACTCAGAAGATTCTGTGAGTCTGTGAAAATGTTACAAAGTCTCATGAATTTAGATGTATGCAAGGTGTGCAGTGCCACCTTTCCACCACTTGAAGAAGCCTTTCCAGTGTGCTGTGTATAGGTAGTACAACAGTTGAAGTGGATAATGAAGTCCGGGTAGCAAAGCTTTTTCTACGTTAATGCAAAAAAAAAATAGCATTTTAGAAAATGGTTGTGGTAAAAGTACTTAAAACACAAGCTAATTTATTATTTAATTTCTGTTAAAATCCAAGCACAACCTTATCCTGATTGCTACTTTTTCTGTCACTGTTGCTCTCTATCCTTCCCAGTCATTGCTGATTTATTGCAGTGTTTGTAGGAGAAGGCAGCGATGTACTGTGAAATAAAACCTTTGTGTTTTCTGCTCAAATTCCAGAATGCCGGGACTAAGCTGTAGATTCTACCAGCATAAATTTCCAGAGGTGGAAGATGTAGTGATGGTCAATGTTCGGTCCATCGCTGAAATGGGCGCCTATGTCAGCCTGCTGGAGTACAACAACATTGAAGGCATGATCCTCCTCAGTGAGCTGTCCAGGAGACGTATTCGTTCCATAAACAAACTCATCCGCATCGGGAGGAATGAATGCGTTGTGGTCATAAGAGTTGACAAAGAGAAAGGTATCTGGGGATATGGTGGGCTGGAAATGCAAATTAACTAAGCAGGTGTTTGTGGGTTTTGCCAGGGCTACTTTTTTTGGGCATTGAAGTAAAATAGAACTTCACTGACCATACCTATGATCATTCTTCTGTTCCTGTGTCCTTTGGGAATTGTGTTAATGAAATTAAATGGCATCAGTAAAGATTTAAGTGGGTTGTCACCAGATCAGTCACTGAACTATAGTGAAATGGAATTTTCTTTTGATATCTATGTAGATTTTCTAAGTCAGATGAAGAGAAGGCTCATTTACTGTAGACATAGAAATCTAGATGCAAAGCATTTAGTGCTCATCATCCATACTGTTTGTTAACAAGTCTCAAACCTTGCTGGTAAAGGTGATGACAAGTATGTAACCAGTGTGAATTTTGTAGGGTACAAGTTAAGATTGTACAGGCAGTTTTGGTTTTTTCTGTCTTTTGACTGTTTGAATCTTTGAAGGTATTTTAAATGTAATGTCTATTGAGAACATTTCAGATTTTGATCATACTGTTCCATGCAATCTCTAAAATTTATATCCGGCTATACAGAAATAATAAACACTGAGCACATCTCCTAGGAATGTTACTGTTGGTATGATGTTTCTCGGGTTATATGCTTTTCTAGAATACTTCTGAAACTGCAGTTAACCCCAAGAATAAATAATGAATGACAGGATAAGGAAAAGCAGAGATGAAAGAAGGACAAGAATAAACTTATTTCAGATAAATCTGAAGTGGAATAAGTTTCCAAACACCTTTAATGAAATTATACTTTTACAAATTAATTTTGTTTTCATATTAATGGAAAAGCACATCTGTAATTCATCTAGTGGTCTTTTATTGAACTTATTGTAGAACCTATCATTTGTGAGAAATAGGTGGAGACCTTTTCAAATTTAGAAGGGAATCTGAAAGAAATTTTTTCACAGTCATTTCTTTCAGGCTGAGCTTATTTTATTAGGAAACTGTTTAGAGCTAAACTAATGGGGTGCCAGCCTTGAATGAAGTTGCGTTATCACTACAAAAATATGCATTAAATTTGCTTCTTTATATGCTGGGGTGATTTTTTTTCCACAAACTGTTTACAGAAACAAAAATGGATCAGTAGCTGCTGACACACTGGTTTGCAGAGAAAATATTAAGGCAGTAATTTCAAAGAATGATGGTCAAAAAAATTGCTATTGTTAGTATTTACAGTTGAAAGAATTTTGTATCCTAATTTGGATCATAATTCACTCAAATTCATCAAGGTTTGGTTTTGTTTCTCTCTGTAGCAACATACGAGGATACTGTAGGCCAGGGGCAAATCCTGAGCCAGAACATTTGTTCTTCATGAATTTCTCTTGAAGGAGTCAGACTTGGATTGCACAATGGCTGACACTTTTAAAATCGTCTTCTCCAACAGGTTATATCGATTTGTCAAAAAGAAGAGTTTCTCCAGAGGAGGCAATTAAATGTGAAGACAAATTCACAAAATCAAAGACTGTAAGTTGTTTTTATGTATTAAGGCACTGTGTATTTCTAGCTTCTTTCTTGAGCAACCAAAATATGCAGACATAAGATAAAAATAAAGCCTTGTGTTCATGTATTAGGCATATTCTGATTCTCATTTACCCATGCAGAGATACATAACGAGCTCATGTGTCCATGAATGCTACATGATAAGCTGCTTATTAATTAATTAATTGATCAAGAAAGATGTCAGTTGAGAATACATGATGTAAAAGGGTATATTTGAATGATCAGAAATCCAAAAGTACGTGCTGGTTTAGCACACCGTGGGCAACTTTTTATTGAAAAGTCATGCAGGTAGTTTCAGGCTCCCGTCCTTACTGCTGTGTGGTCCTTAACACTTCCAAGTAGAAATTTTTGTCTGCTTTCAGTATTTGGTTTGGGGTTTTTACCACTCCTGTATTGCAGGTTTACAGCATCCTTCGCCATGTTGCTGAAGTGTTGGAGTACACCAAGGATGAGCAGCTTGAGAGCCTGTTCCAGAGAACTGCCTGGGTGTTTGATGACAAGTACAAAAGACCGGGATATGGTGCTTATGATGCATTCAAGCATGCAGTCTCGTAAGGACTTCTTTTATGCTTCTAGGGGCTTATTTCAAATTGCAGAGAAGTATTTCCTGTAGTAGATCTGTCACCACATTTTTTCGGGTTGTATCATTTGGTTTCTTTCTCAGAGTCAGTGTGGAGAATATACTGGTCAAGTAAATCTAGTAAATTTTGACATCACTCTTCCAGTTGCTTACTGTGAGTTTCTCTGTCTTACTTTTTTTTCCAAGTTCCCAATGCTCTTGAGAAAGAAGGCTCAGAGGTGATGTGTTTTTATCCATCTTTGAGTCTGCCACTCTGTGTATGTCAGGTTTTTAAAAGAAGTAATTGAATCTGATATGGAGAAATACCAAAGTATCAGTGAAGAATGTTTTAAGTACAAAAGAGACAGATGAGCCTGTGACATTTCTAACAGAGGAAGAACCACTCGTCTTGGTTTGTCTGTCAGAATTTGCCTGGTTTTAGTCCCAGACAGATTTTATCCGAAATATCTAGCTCTTTGACTGAAGACATTTCTACTCAGAGCTGAGTGTTACTCTTCCACTGCACAGGCAGCTTTTTTCTTTTTTAGATGCAACAAGCTGGCTTGTTACTTTTTTCCATTTCCAAACTTAAAGAATGGGATCATAAACTTAGAGAATGAATTATGAACAGAAAGAGGTAGAAATTGTGATGCTAAAGTATGCACTGAGATAGACTGCTTTTATTTTTTTAATAGAATCTGATATTTTCATTTGCTTTCAGAATTAAAGTGTTTTGTTTCCCTCTGAAGAATCTACCGTGAAATTTTCAATCCTAAACTAGATTTTTCAGTAAACATTTTCAGTTTTGCTCTTTTGTAGCACCTAAACGTGTGGGTGATGAACTGGAGTTGAACGCTAGATGGCAGTAATAAGGCTTTTAGAAATGGCGTTGACTCTAGGAAGCGGGGCACTCCCTAGTGTTTTTAATTAGCTGAAAACCAGCTCTGCGTTTTGGGGGAAGAAACAGCTTGTGTCCTCATTTAGAATGAAAGTGTTTTGTTTCATATAATAATGGTTATTTTCTGGTGAGAGCAGATTTACTGGTAAAGGGCAAATCTGGACATACTGCTGTAAAAGGAATTCCAAGGGCAAATCTGGACATATTGCTGTAAAAGGAATTCCAAGGGCAAATCTGGACATATTGCTGTAAAAGGAGTTCCAGATCACTCTTAACTGATAAATACTTAGTTAAACACCTGTATAATAGAATTTTAGAAAACCCTTGTACTTACACTGGCTGTTTTAGCTTCACTTGTATACTGATGAAAAGTCCTGAGCACAGGCCTTTTGTTGCTTATTTGCTATTCAGTTTGGAGCACAAACTTCTGAAGCTGTCTGTTCTCTAAACATCTTCCCATCAGTAATGCCTTAAGATTTCTGACAATGGACTGCAACTTTTATTTGTTCCTATTGTACTCCTACATAAATGTATAGCTGCCTTCCTATTCTTGCTGTAGTGTTGTGTGAGGTTTAGCATTCCCTCTAAGAATTTGACTTCTTATTCCTTTCTTTGAACTGAGGCTTGGTGTTTTGGAGTTTAACACAGTATGATACCTGTGGCAAGAATTGGACAGTATATTTACCTTCTAATCAGTAAAAATTAAACATTGGGGACCTACCAAATGCTTTAACAGGTAGATTTAACAGGACGGTTTGTAAATAAAGTAGAATTTGTATGTCTCATAAATCACTTCTGCCATACAGGTTCATATTTTGATCTGTAAAACCTGTCATATTTCTGGGTTCTGTTTGCTTGTTTGGCCCTTCTACTCTCTATACTTATATAGAAAAACATGAAAGATGATGTTTTATTAGCAGCAGAGACCAGTCTCTAGTACTGCCTCTGGCTTTTGGGTCATATTGTTTCACATTTTCCTGCTGGTAGTATTGTAGGTGATCTGGTATTTTTTTTCAGAAAACTGTGACTTTTATCTGCAGAACAGGAACTGTTTTTGTGTGGAGTTTTTTGGTTATGGTCTCTGTTTCAGATAGATTTGGGATAAATTTCATACAGCAACAGAAAATTGACACCACTTCTTCAAAAAAGAGCTGTTAATTTATATTGGTAGACAGCAGAGAAGTTTGCTTCTATAATATCTGAATTTGAAACTATTTGCTTGGGATTTAAAAAGCCTTTATCCTTCCTTTAGCCAAGAATATAGCCAGCAGATAAGTATCTTGTCTGTGATCCAGATACTGTTAAAAAGAAGTACAGAATAACACGGAATGAGTATGGGTAACTTTGTAGAATGACAAAAATCTTGTGTTTGAATGAAACGTTAAAACCTAACGATATCAAGAAACTGGATACTTGTCACATTCTATTTATCTCATATGAAGGGAGCCAGAGAGAAGCCACTCTTTCGCTTTAAAAAAAAAAATATTCAGATTATTCCTTTCAGGAACAGATTGAGTAAACTACTTACCTGCTGTGTTTACCAATAGAAAATACTTAGAAAATAGATGTGTTTATTTTCTTGCAGTGTTTCAATGGGTTCTTAAGAAATTTCCCTGTTTTCTTTGCCTAGTAGATATCTAGGATTATTTGGAAGAAATAGAAATAGTACCAGAAGTTCATGTGTGTTGTATTCCTCTTCAGTATAACTTCTGTAACATTGCTTTGCTTGGCTCAGAGACCCTGCAATCCTGGATAGCCTGGATCTGACAGAGGAAGAGAGGCGTGTATTGATTGACAATATTAACAGACGTCTGACACCACAGGCAGTCAAAATCCGAGCTGGTGAGTTCTTCTCATGTGCTCCTTGAACATATCTTAGGTCAAGATAGTGTGTCTTGTTGCAAACTATAAACTCAATTAAAACTTAGAGTTCATAATCCTGATATTTGACTGGAACTGTTCAGAATTAAGACACCTTAATCAAGGATTCCCTTCAAATTGCCTATGTGGATTCTATCCCAAAGTGCAAGATTGCTTGGAACACAGACTGGTTGTCATGATAGGTAATGCAGTCTGTCATTTTGCATTGGCACACAATGAAATTAAATATTTTATACTTATTACTGTATTTACAGTATTCTTTTTCATTGTTCAGATTTTTAAATTCATTGATTCCCTGGCAGGATGATTGATCTCTGTCAGCCCAGCTACAGCATATGCCGTAGTCACTTGTTCATAAACATGTGAAAATAGTATTTCTAACTAATGGGTTGGTTGCAAACCATTCGATGGGATATATCAGCTCAAGCCCAGCACATTTCTAATGTATGAACTAGTTTATCTCTTATTAATTTAGTGTGGGCAGAAAAAGTGCATGACTTAAGAAGACGTACTTCAAAACTGTAAATCCGGCTCTACAGAACAGCCTAAAGGCACATTTACCATTAAACAGATAGTGTAGCAGAATCACGTTTTTAACCAGATTGAGAAATTGCTTCTGCTCTGCAAGTGTAAATTGAAGAGCATTAACACTTGTTGATTTCTGTGGAAAGAAAAGCCTTATCCACATGACACTGAAGTCAAGAAGAGAGTACAAAAAGTAAGGTAATGTAAAATTCCTCTACCTATTGCTTTAGACTACCTGGAGTTAACAAAGGCTTCAAATACTTGATTTGATTGCCATGAAGAGTGAATTTGCTAACATGAATAACACTTCATCAATTTTGAAAATAAAGTTACTTGATGAGCACGTCTTCTTACTTCCTTCATGCTGCCTATTTTGTTCTGATGGTCTAAGTCATTAATTTTGTCATCAGCGCAAGTGTAGAATCTTGCCATTGGCTTCTGTTCTAATCCTGAGGCTGACTGGGATGGTCTTCTGTGAATTTGTTCCTGATAGCTCAGAACTAGCAGATTTTTGTGAGTCACCTGGAAGTCAAACCAGTGGCTTTGTGTAGCTTAGTCTTGTGCTGTTGCTATGCAGGTAAAGAAATCTTTGTCTTTACACTGGTCAGGGTATTACAGATATCACCAGCATTAGTTTATGCCTTGATTTTCAAACACCTACAAAAGGTGATAGCTAACTATAATCCTAACCATAGGTTAACCTTATAAAAATATATTCCAATGCTCCTCAAGTGATGCCTCTCTGCTTGTGTCGGAATTGCTGATGGAATTCCATAACTTTGTGGATGTGTTCCTTTTCAAGTTTCACTTTTCCTGATCCTTCATTTTCTCTGGTATTTATTGCTTTTTTATCTTCATCTCTCCATGTGAAATACATAATTATTTGTGTTGTGTTGTATTTACTGAATGAGAAGTGAGTGAATATGGGAGTATCATTTTGTGTCCTAGCTTTTCAAAGCACAGTGTAAAATGTTGTGTGTCTAAAGAATTTATAAAGACTTTTACCTCAGCTTAGAAGTCAAGCAAATGTAATACCTTCCTCAGATTTGGGAGCTACTGAGGCTCTCATTGTGGATTAACATTGGTTGCTAAAAGGATTTATTAAAGCTTAAGTTAAAAAGCTTTAAATATTTTGCAGCTTTTTGTAACAGTAAAATTTTATTATTTGTATTGGTCTGTCCTAGATATTGAGGTGGCCTGTTATGGTTATGAAGGTATAGATGCAGTAAAAGAAGCTTTGAGAGCAGGCTTGAACTGTTCGACGGAGAACATGCCCATCAAAGTGAGTGTCAGTCTTAATAATGGAACCAAAAGGAAAGTTTTCTGATGCCCTCAGGGACCAGTAGTATGCAATTGCACTGGCCACATCAAGCCATGTGCCTGCTTTCCAGTTTTTCTCTAGCAGGTCTGTAACACTTTTCCTTTCAGCTATGAGAGTCCTTCCTGTGGTTGTGCAGTGGCTTTCAAAGTTCAGGAAGCTGTATTTATTCTGTTCAATTTGTTAGAGTCTAGTATTGGCACACTACATAACCACTGTTCCTTTATACAGTCTGAACTAGGGAGCAATAAATTTTATTTTCAGGTGTAAGTTTGTGTAAGAAAAGGAAAGTTTGCTCCACTTTTGAGTGTTGGTAGAATGACTACTGTACCTAGGCTTTAGTACAGGTAGTACCCTAGGTACTACTGTACCTAGTTTTTCTTCCCCAGCAGTTTTGGGATGTTAAGTGAACTACTGAGTAAGTGTTTTTAAAAAAAACTTGGAAGTACTCTCTCCTTTGAAAATTACTTTTTATAATAGTCTCTTGTAACAAAAGAAAAAGTTTACTTATGCAGTCATCATAAAAAAAATAAAACATATAGATTGTAATGCTTTTAATTGTTTGGTCTAACTAGGTATAATATCTTTTCCTTTGTTACTGGGTTTGCTTTTTTCCCCAATCTTTACAATGTGGTAGATTAATCTGATAGCCCCTCCTCGTTATGTGATGACTACTACAACACTGGAGAGAACTGAAGGACTGTCTGTTCTGAATCAAGCCATGGCTGTAATTAAAGAAAAAATTGAGGAGAAGAGAGGAGTCTTTAATGTGCAGATGGAGGTAAGAGCAAATTACATTCTAAAATACAGCATTTTTCTTTGCCATATTTCTAAAGTAGATCAGTAGTGCTATGAGAAATCTAAGCCAAAAGTTATTAAGAAACAAAAAAAAAAAATCTGAATGTCTGTGTTCCTGAAATAAACAAATGGCCAAAAAATCTAATTTTGCTGGGTTTTATTGTGTGACTTCAGGATGTATTTTATCTCTTGCTCTTTATGTGGAATCAGAGTCTACAAATACATGTGACCTTTCTTTATGACAGTTTGTCGTGTTCTGGTTTGGTTTTTTCAGCCTAAGGTGGTTACCGACACAGACGAGACTGAGCTTGCAAGGCAGTTGGAAAGACTGGAGAGGGAAAATGCTGAAGTGGATGGGGATGATGATGCCGAGGAAATGGAAGCCAAAACAGAAGACTAAATGTTCTGTGATACTTAGAAGAGAGACCATATGAAAAATTAGAAACCCCATTGCAAACACTCTGGACTAAACGTTTCCAGTATTGAAAACTTCAAAAACAAATATTTGAAGAGTTTTCCTGTTTAAAAAGACCAAAATGTAACAGGCTCTTTTAAATAACATTTGGTGCAGCAACTTACCCAAATTGAATCCTTTGAAAGGAAGGTGCCTAGTCAAATTCAAGGCAGAGATCTGGCCAGAAGGAGTTTGCAGGCTCATACTTAACACTTTCATACATAACAATTCCAAATTGGTGATTGCAGCTCAGTGCATCTGGTAATGGTCTTTCCTGGGAGCAGCAAAACCAAGCAACTGGAACAGAATGTATTTGAGCAAATATTCAATAAATTTCTGGGCTATATAACACCGAGGTTTTGGGTTTTTTCCTCCTGTCACATGGCCTAGAGTGGTGTGAATATAAAACCTGGAACAGTGTGATCAATGGGTGACTCCTCTTTAACGTTGAAAGGACTTTCTTTTGTTTGCTTTAAACCAAGCTGAGAATGAGTGGAACAAAATGTTTTACATTAATGTTTTACTTGCAAGTTTGTTGATGCAGACTTGTTTAAATTAGCATTTCCTTTGTTTATCATCTGCTTTTAGGGACTGAGAACTTAAAAACTTTGAAAATAGCTTGTTTCCATTCCAATAAACATAGCTGATGAATGAAAAACTACATATAGTTGCACTTTGCTCTGATAGGTGAATATAGCAGGAGCTTTAATGAACTTACATAATTCAAAATTGGCAGCACTGTCTGTAAGCTCACTGCAATATGACCTTCAGTTCTGCCTACCCTATATCCCATTTACACTGGACTGAAATACTCACTCTGGAAGAAACCTGTTTATCTTCTCTGATGAGAAACAAGATGTGCTTTCTAAATTGGAGTTAAAAAAAAAAATTTAAACATCCTGTTCTCCTTGTCAGTGGGAATTGAGGGGAAAGAGTTGTGCTTTTTAAGTAACCTTTCCAGCTTGCTAGATTTTTTAATCTGTTGGTATTTTTCTTTAATTTTCATTTCCCATACTGCCCATTTTTTTCTTACTATTTTGTGATGCTAGAGGGAAAATGCATGAAAAATGAGGCTTTGAGCCTTAACTAGGCATTCTTCTTACTGCCATGGTACAAACTGTATTATTGCTACATGGTGTTGCCACAAAAGCGTTCTCAAAGGGCATACATATTGCAATGTGTTGCTTGTCCATGCTGGGGTATCAGAGAAGTTCATGTGTTCCCAACTCTGAGAGTTAAGCGAAGCCAAAAAAGGTAAATAACTTTCAGTCTTTACAGAATATTGGAAAATACTTGAACGTGCCATTGCAAAATGAAGAAAAATATTTTTTAATGGTTTTCTCAAATTGTCTTTTCAGCAGTTGTGTATGACAGCTTTGCATGGCTTGAAGTTGTGATAATGTCAGTTTTCTGTTTGAGCAGCTCTTCCAACTGTGCCCATTCACTAAAATGGTGATTTGACTTCCATTAAACGCAATAGATGGGTACTTGGAGTACAAAGCAAAGTATTTTAAAACTCCGTCACCGTGTGATCTCCATGCCATAATAATTTCGTAAAGTAAAAAGCACCGAAGAGTGAGCCACACATGCTCCAAGGAAGGAATGAGTCCAGTGAAGGGATTACAATTAGTATAATCTGTGAAAGCTGTTCTGGTGTCTTAATAGGTGAGCATTGTTTCTGTCAGTAACTTAGGCAGAAATTCGTTAAATTTCTTCAGTGGCTACCAGAGCATTTCTAATTAGAGCTGGTGGGCAAGAGTCTGAGTTGGTTCTGAGTGCCTTAAAAAAAATTACCAAGATGGTGAGGATGATAGCAAAGCAGGTTCTGGTAAATACATTTCAATCACTTGTCATCTGGCAGATAAAATCAGGCTCTCCCAATTTGTTCTCCTGAGCATATTTCAACCGAGAATAAATAAAAGTCACGAGACAACCTGGTGGATCCTTCTCATGCATTGCAGAAATGGGAAGGAGGAGGTATCAGATGGGTGCTTTGGAGGCCTGTTAGTGAGGGAGAGCTGGGACTCTGCTGTGCTGCATCACTTAAAGACCTTTAGGAGTTTTTGAGCTTAGTCCTTGTGTCTCAGCCTGGCACTTTTTCTGTTTGTGGAGCTGCCTTTGCTTACCAAGTGCTTAAAATAAGGGGGTTTTGTGAATGTCTTTGTTAAGTTGCTAAATCCGGGCAGCACATTCCTGCTGTTCTTTAGCTACTGTTTGCTCAACTGTAATCACAAGGCCAACATCTCCACTTGCACTTGGCATAGTCAGTGGAAGGGAAGAGCATGGGTATACCTATGGACAGGACTTGGCCTGATACATTAGTTGTAAGGGTCTCAGTTTGACTTTTCTACCCCAAATTGATTTTCTAATATTGGCAGCTTGGAAACAGTTTTACTTATAACATCTGGTAAGGACTCATTAATGCAAAAATCCAACCCAAAGGGTATACTGGCTCGGATCAGGCACATAGTCTGGTAACACACAGCCCAGTATCCTGTTTCTCATGAGGGGAAATAGTGGTTTCTAAAGAAGGGGTGCCCTGCTTCCTTGGCTGTTGTGATTGGTCTGGTTCTTGATATAGTGACAATTTCTTGCTCTCTTCTCTGATTTTGGCCCATGGGATTTGTTTTAGGTGCAGTGGAGGTGGTGTGTTGTTCTTCATAGCAGAATCTGCACTTTGATTTTTAAGAGTCTAGGCAATGAAACAACTGTTTCCAAATACTTCTACCTTTCTACAGTTAATTTTTAAATTGCTGTTATGTCAGAATACTACTGAATGCTTGTTGTCTTTCACTTTTATCTAGAAACGTTTCATCATACTTTATTTTGATGTGGTTTGTTTTCATCACATTTCCTAATCCACTAAAGGAACTAAATATTTAATTGGAGTGCTACACTGGAGGGCAAAGTCCTAAGAAGCTGCTTTGAAAACTGTGGTGCCTGTAGTGCCCCGATGCTGCATGTGACATGATGGTACATGTTGGGCACGGCAGAGCATGGGACGGGGTTTTCCTTTGTGTGGCTTCTTGAAGGACTGAGTGGGAGGTATCAGCAGTGTCTGCCAGCTGAAACAACACAGCCTGCACTCTGAACTGCGGAGGCTGCTCCTCCCTCCCCTGTAACCCTGAGTAGCATCCTATGGCCATCCTCTTGAAGCCAGCTCTTCCTGGCCATCTATTCCAAATTCTATAGCATATAAAGTATTTGGGGGTCACTCCAAAGGGAAGAAAATGTCAAGCACTCAACTGTTCTTTTTTTGTTATACTACTACACTGATGTGTGGAAAACATTCTGAAATGGAGCTGAGGAAATGGGTACTATTCTCAGTGAGTTTTAAGTCCCACAGAAGATTTGATGTAGAGCTCCTTATGTTTATACAGATCGAAGCATGTCCTTTTCCACCAGAAGAGTTCAATGCCAGAACTTGCATTCCCAGCCCATGCGTGAGTAGGACAGCCCAGATCTACTGACTCATTTAATACTACCTGACCCTGAAAGATCTGTGTTTATTCAGCCTCAGGGAGCAATACAGGGGCAGTTTTTCAGCCTTGATTAACTACAGAATGAAACAGGGAGGAAGGGGTGTGTGTATGATAAATATCCGAAGTATTGAAGAAATACTTTGAGCTGAGGTATTGCAGGAAGTGAAGGCTCTATATAAGAAGTAGTTGATACAAAACCTGTTATTTAATGACCAGCTCAAGCAAGGTTTGCTTCACCTTTCACCAGAAGTTTGACAATAGAATTCTTTGTTGCTAATGTTAATTTTGCCAAGATATGTCTGCAGGGTTGTGGGTGGTCTGCATGCTGGAGAAAAGGAGCTTGTCTTCAGCAAGGATGGCTTATGGAGCAATTCTGAGATCACTGTCTGAGCGAGAGCCCCCTGCAAGCTTCTACCTGTCCTCCCTAGCATGAAATAGCACCTTGAATAAATTGCCTGCAGTAACAAGCTAAACAATGTGAAGTCAAACCTCAAATACCAAGCAGTGGAACACTGTATTCCTGAAGCTGGTTATATAAAGAGTGCATGTCCAGGAAATGCATGCAGCAGTAATGTCTCTTGTGTACCTGGTCTCAAGTTTTCTTTTTTTTCCCCCTCCAGTGTAATTCTGATGTACAAAATGTGGTGAGCTGAATTTTTTTTTTCTGTTGAATTTATCAGGTTTTTTTTTTCCAAGATTCTGCTTCTGAATACAACTTTTATGTACAAAATGTATGTGTATATATATATCTGCATATATATATATACATAGATGGAGATTATTTTTTCAATTAACAAAAATACATTTGGTTAATTTCTGCTTTATTTTAAGGCTACAATAATATTTTTAAAAATTACAAAATTTTCCATTGGTAACTTTTAAAATATCACGTACCAGCAGCAAAAAGTGTTCTGTTACTGTGCTTCCTTTAGGTGGACTGAAGAACGAACGTACTGGGATATGACTTAGTGAGCCAGTTGCCTCATGGCTCCCTGCCTTTTCCCAAGAGGCAAAAGTTGTACAGTAGGAGCTACATAGGTAACTTCTGCTTTTGAAATCTCAGCCAGCATGTTTTCTCTTTATACAGAATCAACTTTTCTAATTTCCAGCAGTGTTTGGTCTCCTGTTGTATTCTCACAGGCTCTGCAGGACTCTTCTCTGGGTTGTCTGCAGTACAATGTTGGTTTCAATTCTTCAGTGTCTGGCTATTCCTAGCTAAAAGTTGTAAAAATGTATAAAGATAAAGAAATTATTTGTTTGTTCCTTTTCCTTGGTGCATGAAAGTGTGCCCCATGTTATTTGAGTCACTTTGTCTTCCTGACCTCTGGACTCTTTACATAGCAACGAGTGCTTTTGTTTATTTGCTATACTCTACCCTGTATTTCTTATCACAGCCCATAGCTCTGCCCACATAAATCACCTTAATTTTAGTGAGAGTTGTGGAATGCTGACAGTACAGCAAAGGCTATTATTTCTGAACAGCAGCACTCTGAAATATTAATACTGGTTTACTTCATCAGGACAAGATTTGATAAATCTATCAAACAGATTTGTCATGGTGATTGAAGTCTTTAAAAACACAATAAACATCTGAGATTGTATTTAGACACAAAAGACACTGTTTCAGAGGTGTTCAGGAAGTACAAGAGGTCACTGCAGTGTTCATGGATCAGGCTGCTTTACTAAAAGCCTGCTTATGTAGAGATTTAGGATATTAGGTTGAGAATCTGGGTTTATATACCTAGGGGTCACTGGAAGTAGAATGGACAAAGGTGCTTTGGAGCTTCTCTGGGGAAAAAGAAATTTAACAAAAGTCTCCTTGAAAACATAATATCCTATATGTTACAAGCTGTGCAGATCTGTAGAACTCCTGAGAGATGTGTTTGTTAGATGAGAAATTTTAAGTGGTAGTTGTTTAGTCTGAAGTTTTGAGGAATGTGGTTTTAAAATTCTGCTTCCCCCTCCCATGCAATACCTGATTTGTCATTTTCTAGCTGTTTATATTGGCCAGCTCACTCGGTGGTGGTTTTTTGCTCTACTAAATTCTGTGAAATTCTTTTAAGATCCTTTTTAGACATCCCTTTGTTTTACTTCCCCGAGGGCAGGTAATATATCGGAGCCAGCTCGCTGTTTAACTAATGTCTCACAGGTAGGGAGGGAGGAAAAAAAAACAGGGAAGGGAGAGCGCGTCACATTGGAGGAGGAGGGGAGCAAAGAAAAATGAGCTTTCTTAAACAAATCATGTGCAGAGGGACAAGCTGCCAGGGCTCAGGCAATTCTCTGCGGAGGCTCTGCTCTTTTCCCTGCTGGCTATGATGGAGGAAGAAGCTGGAGTGCTGAAGGAGGGCTTCCTCGTCAAACGGGTGAGTGCTCTGCAGCCTGCTGGGTGCTGGGTCTGAGGGGCTCCTGCCTGCTCGTGGGAGAGGAGCTCCTCCAGGTTTGTGCAGATGCCTGCCAGGGGAGCTGCATGGACTGCAGCTCTTCGCTACCCAGCCACGAGTTTCCCTGTGCTGGCATTTCTGTAGAGGAAGGTGAATTAGCCATCAGGATTACTCAGGGGTTAGAAAGCCAATATGTCTGTCTGCACCTCGCACACACCCCTGCAAGGAGCACGTCCGTGGCAGCAGTGGGGGCAACCAGGGGAGGATGGATGGCGAGACGAAGAAGTTTGGACAGTCGGTTAAGATAGCTTGTGCATTCTTCAGTGACCCTTCTGTGCAGGGTTTCCCATTTCATATGGAAGAATGGAGAACAGATTATTCTTTTTGAAGGGCATCAGAGCAATGCAAACTTAAAAATGTGTTTGAAATTATTTCTTTTTTCTATACTACTCAAGCAGTGCTGTAAGAACATTTTAGCCAAAATGTGGTGAAAAGAGCTGACAGATTTCAACCTTCCCAATACTTCTCCCTGTAGGACCCAGTCAGTCATTGCTGAAATACAATGAGGCAATTTAGCAAGGGACATAAACTGCTTTTAGTATCAAGACCCTGTCTCAATGATCAATATGGTCCTTGATTTCATAGAGAAAAATGTGATTCAGAGGTTTGTTCAAAGCTTTGCCACGCCTTGGGAAATGCTTTTCTACAGTACGTGGCAGTGTTTCTGGTGCTAACATGAAGGTAATCCTGGTCAGGAGTTTTCCTGGCAGGGCTCCCAGCCAGCTGGCCGGCCAGCCACTGGCCATATGAAGTTTTATGTGGAGCAAGGGCAGAGCAGTCCCAGGTCCCAGTCTCCTCTCTGGGCTATAGCTGTACTTCTTGGCTCTTAAGTGACTACTGAATTCAAATGGGAAGCCAAGGCACCAAGTGTGTGAGAGGAACAGGTTATCAGCAGCACACAGAGCCATGACTCCCACAGTCTGTACAACATCACCCAGGTACACAGCTTTGTAGGAAGGAGACCATAAAGAGGACGACTAAAGGAAACTGAGGGACAGGGAAACCTGGGATTCACAGAGAAAAAAGGAGGAAGGGATGGGATCAAGTAAAGAAAATAGAGCTTTCTTAAGAAGAGAACAGAAGCAAGGAGAGGATCTAAATGCATTATAAATGGCAGAATTACGTACTGTAATGCATTATAAATATAAAATGAATATGTGGAATTCAGGTAAAGATAAAGAAAAAAAGGTAAGGTGACCTCCTGAGAAAAGAGAACAATTTCCAGAAGGAGAGAATAGATCCATAGCAAAGAACATACAGGAAAAATGGCCAAGTATCTTTACAACAGGAGAAAAAAACACTGAGGAATGCGAAGGAAAGGAGAGAACAAACCCAAGTTAGTTAAATTGTATTTAGTATGGACTAGAAAACATTGGATCTATAGTGCCCTGGATTTTAAGAGACTCATTACTCCACCTTTACTTGGAAATTGCTGGGTTTCCCCTTTATTTACAGAGAACTAATGAGCTTTGATTCATGGCACAACTGGACTTCACATGTTTCTTTCTTCTAGCCATGCCCGCCCTGTCCTAGGTGTCAGAGCTTTCTTTACCCCCTGCTTTACCTGCTGGCTGTAACACTCCATCACCTGTAGAAACACAAGTGAGCTCCTTGCACAGCAAAGCTGGGCCAGACACCATCAGACAGGACTGAGCCTGCCGGTGCCAGCCCTCCCTGGCTTTGCTGTCCTTTAACCAGACTAAAGAGAGCTGGGGGCTGTTTATAGAAGGAAAACAGGAGGATTTGGCTGTATTGTCATATAATCCATGAGGCATTCAACAGCAGCCTTCATTCAGTCTTTTGTCATTAAAAAGCGTATTTGCTTTACAGTAAACACGAGCACAGGGAATGTTTTAGCCCAGGAGATTGGAGGCAGGTAGGATTGAAATTAACTTCTCATTAGCAGTAAGTGCGGGATGTAAGGAAAATCCAATTCACCCAGCAAAGTGTTTGCAAAACCACTTGGCACCTAGAGCCACATCAAAATGAAAGAGAAGAAGACACCACCCAGGGTCACCAGAGAGGAGGAGCTGGTTGCCAAGAGCCCTCACACATTTCGGATTTAGCCCTGTTGCTGCCTTTGCTGTCAGCAGACAGGTGTGCACCCACACCAGCTCTTTGGGGTAATTCATGTGAGCTTTTACATGAAACAGTTCTTGCCAGCAAAGAAGTTCTCCTGGCTGAAGAAAGAGCAAAGCACTTTTCTATTCCTCCATGATTTTATAGTGATGGAGCTGTGCTATTTTGTTACTTAAAATGTGAATTTCAGGGAGAACAGGACTCATGATGACTTCTTGTGCTTCTTTTCGTATGAGAAGCCAAGAAGAAAATACGGTCATGTCTCAATGGTTGTGTTAAAATAAGCCATGTGGATTTCTTCCCCTCCAGGGACATATTGTTCGTAACTGGAAAGTGAGATGGTTCGTTCTGCTTCAGGATAAGCTGCTGTATTACAAAATTGAAGGAGGCAAGAAGGAGCCTTCTCCAAAGGGCAGGATCCTTTTGGATGGCTGTACTATTACTTGTCCATGCCTGGAATATGAGAACAGACCGGTATGACTGGGAAAATGTATCTCTTCTCTATGTCACTCACTTTCTAACTTCTTCCTATCTTCTCCTCTCCTCCTGGCTTCTTTGATTACTGTAACCATACCACCTAGGTGCTTCCAGAATTAGGCCCAGCCAAAAGCAAGCTGTCGCTAGCAGTGTAACCAGGACAAGCACTGAACTCCCTCATTGTGTCTTTGCTCTTCCCTGTGCCCAAATGTGAGTCACAGCTATTAACAAAACAAAACAAACCCCAATCACTACTCCTGTGCACGCAGTGAGGAGAAAAAATGCAAATGCATCAGCCCAACAGTGTGTGAAGAGAGGACATGAACAGTTGAATAAAATCTGAGGAGGGTGGGGGAAAAGGGAAATATAATCTGTAGTAGTTGTCTTAAATCGTGGGTATCCATGAGGTGCTCCCAGGCAGCCAGATCAGACTGTTTTCCTTCACCAGTGGGATATTGCTGCTGTAGAAAGTTTCCAACAAGACAACTCCGGAAGAAAAAGTGCCTCCTCTGTTTCTCTGCTCACCCAAGTGTAGCAGCAATGCAGATTTCCCCTGTGTGGGGCCACAGTGGAAGTTGCTTTGGGAATTGCTGACTGTTTCAGTACTTCTCAAGGCAGAAAGAGCCAAGTGAGAGTTTGTCGTTGTCGAGACCTGGATGTGAAAAGCTCTACAGTCAGCAGCACACTCCAGTATCTGTGTGGTCTGCTCTCTTCTAAGTACCAGGAGCTCCATGCACGCAAACCATGTTTATCTGAAAACCCAGGGATCTGAGGGGGATAGAAGCCAAAAAAAAAACCCAACAAAACAAAAACAACCCAGAGTTGTGCCCACCATCCTTCTGAACAAGAATTGCTCTGAGCTGCTCAGGTGGGATACACTGTCAGACTTACCTGTGTCACTTGGGCTAGTGCTAAAAACAGCAAAATGCAAGGGGAGGGAAATAGCTAAATGATGTTATTGCTTTGTACTTCTTTCTCTACAGCTACTCATCAAACTAAAGACAAAAACCAATACAGACTATTTCCTTGAATGTTGCTCCAGGGAGGAACGTGACTCTTGGGCTTTGGACATCACTGGAGCTATTCATGCTGGTCACCCAGTACAGGTACAAGAACTTCACAGAATGAAGAACTCTTTCAAACTGCTAGAAAATATCAGTCTCCAGTAAGTGTATATGATTTCTCCTTCTGTTGCTGTAGTTTGCACAGTGCCTGAGTTGATGGGTGGGGAGGGTCAAGGGAAGCTCCTTTCTTCTTCAGATTCACAGATCTGCTCCCACGTGGCCAGGAACCTCTAAACTGGCTGTCCTGTCCTAGGTTTGCACATACTTTTGCCAGGGAATGCACTTTTTCCTGACCATCATTGTGGTAGTTTGAGCCAAATTTAAGGGAAACGTTCAAAAAAGACACAGCATAAAGTCACCCCAAGACAATCATGTTTTGGGAGTAGGTGGGTTCTGCACAGGCAGCTCACTGCTGGCTTGAAGACCTTCCTAGTCAGCTGCAAATGTTCTCATCGGAGAGATGGATTACCTTAAAAGATGTAACATCAGGGAAGCACTGAGTGGTGACTTTGTGCCTTGTTGGTGAGTTTTCAACCAACACGCTGCAATCCAGATGAGGATTTTTAGGGTGCATCATCCTAAATAAAAGGAAACAGATAATGGATTAAGAAATAGAAAATTACAATTATTTGATTTGTGTTGAGGAGGTAAATCAGGCTGATTACAGAGTAGTCTGAAGTGCTTTAAACTGAAGGATACTTTGTGAGGCATCTTGTTTAGTACTGCTATTGGGAGAATAAAGTTTTCCTGGAATGTACTTAGGACAATGCTTCTGGGGGAGTACCTAGAATACTTCCCATCTTTATGTGGGTAATCATGAGGACATCCCAGGCACTGACAGAAGTATGCAGCAATTTCTGCCTGTCTTTTTCATCTGCTGATGTTGTGCTGTGCTCTCGTTTGCAGCGACATAGTGGAGAGAATGTATGACAGCAGTACTGGAATTAAGCTGACCCGCAATTTGGATCAAGGCAACAGATATAAAGAGACCTTCACAGGTACACTTACTGCAGGCAAAGAGTCACCTCACATCTGATATGCCACATTGCAGGGACAAGGGAGCTACTGTACTGCCTTCATAGTGGGATAAGCTGTGGGATAACCCAGTGGAACCTGGCAGTGCAGCCAAGCTCTCCAACACCTTTCTTTCTTGCTCTTTGGACATAGGGAAGCACACTTAGAACTCCACACTTTTGGTCAACTCTGCACTTCTCTGACAATATTCAGGATGGTTCCAAAATGTTTCAGCAAGTGAAAACCTGTGTGGCAGGAGACCATCTGCCTTTCCTCAGAAGAGCACACTGTCTTGGTATGAGAGCTGCCTTTCTTCCTGCAGGTTCTGCCCTGGTGGACTGGCTCATCTCCAACAGCTTTGCTGTGTCACGATTTGAGGCTGTCACCTTGGCATCCATGCTGATGGACGAGAACTTCATCAGGCCCGTGGGAGTCCGCAGCACTGCGGCCACGCGCTCCAGCGACCCCTCTGAGAAGTTCCTCGATGACTCCACTGCACTGTACATGTTTGTAAGTGATGCAGCTGCCGACAGAGGCACCTCCTCTGGCCCTCGTCACACACTTGGTTTGGGGTAGTGAGGGGGGGACATGCACAGCATGCAACCAAAGGCAAATGTGCAGGCTGAGAAAGTAAATGCAGAAGGAGCAGCTCTAGGCTTTTAGTAGTACTAACACTGGCACTTCTTCTGGAGCCAAATAGCTACATGGATATGGAGGGATCTACAAATTACATAATTAGGCATTAAAAGAGGTGTGTCCCTGGAGTGCAGTGCTGTGTCTGCATGTATTGGAGGCAGTGCTGTAGTTACGCTACAGCTCAAGGCCACAGTGCTTATACCCAGCATGTACAGCTTTACAGCTGTAATTTGTTGCCTGTGAATCTTGGTCCTACAAGACTGAGCAGCAGAGCTGTGGAGTAGAATTTAATCAGGCTATATAAGCTAAAAATACCTAAGGAAAATAAAACGGAAAATAAAATGCAGAATTTTGTACTTAAAAGTCTGTTTAGATTACAAAGAAAAGTAAAAATGTCTTTTCCCTATTTGCAGGCTGAGAGCAGTAAGAAAAATACCAGTTCCAAGGAAGAGGTACATTTTAACATCTCTGAATTAAGTGGCAAAATTGTGAAGCAAGGATTCTTAGTGAAACAGGTAAGCATAGTCTTGGAACCTGCCCCGGGAAACAAGAAAAATTACAGCTCTTAGGGTTTCTTAGAGAGTAAGTGTGACTTATATGATCATGGCTGGAGAGTTGTGCCCAGCAGAACTTGCCCATCAGTACTTGAGGTCTTACAGTTAAGAGTATCCAGTTACAAAGAAGTGAACTGTGGAACTTGCTCAGGCAGGATTAATTGGATAGTCTGTACATATTGAGCATATTCTGAAAGGCACAAAACAGTATCACAAGCAGAAGTCCCACACAAACTTCAAATCCTACCAGAGGTGTTACATTCACTTCCAAGCAGAGCCACTATTCCTTTGGTTCAACCTATCCCATCCAGGTAGCATGAACAGTGATGATGTTTTGCTGGCCACAGACAAATTTCAAAGCTGAGTAGTTGATCTTTGTATGAAGTGGACATTTACTTGTGGGCAGTCACTCATGTACACGTGGGTGCTTTGGTGGTGGTGAAACCTGGTTTTTGGGCACAGTTACGTGTTGGCAATAACTGTTTCCAAGATCTGACCCTTGGTCTGCAAGACGTAGTTTCCAACGCTTGCTAGGAACAAGATGAGGGTCGGTCATGCTCTTTCAAAGCATAACACAGCCACCTGCAAATGGAACCCTACCTGCACTGCATGGCCACACTCTTACTCTGGAGCCTTGTACCCGGAGCCCCAAGTTCAGTGTTGTGCGAACTGGATCGTCAGATGCTTCCCAACCCTCCCTCCTCCAGCTGCCAGGGTGCCATGAGGGTTGGCAGGGCGCTGTGGGATCCCCACAGGGTGGCAGGGCAGCCCCCCATCACCACAGGACACAAGAGCTGCCCAAAAGCTTTTGCCCGTGGTCAGCAGCAGCCGGGGACAGCCCCCAGCAGCCCCACGGCCCTGAGCCCCAGCACCAAACCTCCAGGAGAGGGAATGCTCGCGGGGCCTGGCACAGGCCTGTCAGCAAGGAGAGGGCTGCGGTGAAAGAGTGAAGAGCTGCAAAAGGACCTGACATAAGCCCCTCAGAGCACACACAGCATGGGCTTTTCATCTGAAACCCATATTTAATCTGAAATTAAAAGCAGGAATCAGGGATATAACCATTTGTTCCTGTCACTCTGCTTTCTTAGTTCTCAGCACAGATAAGGAAGAGACGATGGAATTATCAATGTATGAAGAAGATAAGCAGAAGATGACAGGAATTACCAAGATGTTAGGAAATATTTTTCCCTTTTGGGTCCAAACCCTCTTATTTTTGTATCTATTTATGTCTCCCCTACAGCCTATAGGAAAACGGTCATTTCAGGAGGTAGTAATTTTAATTCTTCCGTTTTCCAGGGGCACAAGAGAAAAAACTGGAAGGTGAGAAAATTTGTTTTGAGAGCTGATCCTGCTTTTTTGCACTACTATGATCCCACCAAGGTATGTGAGTGGGAAGTTACCATCCCCAGAAATCCTTTTAGAGACATAAATGTTATAACGAAGATACAATTATGCTGTAAATGTTTCTGTCACTCTAGGTTCCTCTATCCATTTCCTGGGGAATTAGACCTTTCTGGCCTTACCCTAGGAGGTTGTCCTTGTAGGATTTTGTATCCCTGCATCTTCTATCTTGTCTTTTTCCAAGTGAGATTCCTTTTCCTTAGCCGAGTGGCAGCAGTCTTCTTGGGGTTGGTCTTTTGCTGTCCCCTCACAGTGTGGGATCACGGTCCTGCAGGATTTCTTCCTGGGTTGTGATCTGGGCTGAAATCCCACCACTTGAGGATCATACTGGTACTGGGATTTTTTACATTCTTATTCCAGCACTGAATAGAGTCTTCTTAATGCCAAAGTATTTACAGGAATTTCTACTACTCAGTTTTAAACTTTCTCACGGAACAGTAAAATTTATTTTCATGAATATAACGGTCAATGTGAGCAACTCAGATATTGAGGGTACCACAAAGCCCATCAGGATTGCAAGAACAACATGTATAGAAATGCTTTATATGACTTTTAAAGAAAACAGAAACAACATACCAGTGAAAAGAGCTTATGGAGCTGGTTTGTTTTTTGTTTCCTGTTTCTTAATGGATTTTTTTTTCACTGAAACTTATTCTTGTAATGCTATAAGCTGAAACTGCAGAACCTGAATGCCAGAAACAAGAGTGCCAGCCAACTAGGGAAAACAGTCAGATTTTTCCCATTTTCAGTCTCAGTGAAAAGCAGCAAGCTAAATACTTGCATTCAATATGTTGCTATTGATATTCAATTCAGTATGTGTTGTTATTAATAAAACTATACATACCTTTGAAATGTGATTCCCTACCCTTGTGCTTTTAACTGATCTACACCCAGCTACATCAAAGAAACATCTTTGAGACTGAAACAATATAGTAATGTATTTAACTACATGTTCTAATTAATTTCTCTAGTGACGTGGATGTTTCATGCCTGGAAAAACCATCATTATGTCTCCAACTTCATAAAAGAAATGCACGGGCTCTGGGAAATTATTTTAATGATTACATTTTCCAGCTAAGCCTTGTTTCCTTTTTCTTTGCAGGAAGAAAACAAACCAGTAGGTGGATTCTCTCTTCGTGGCTGTCTTGTCTCAGCTCTGGAGGACAACGGAGTCCCAGCAGGTGAGCACAAGTCTCTAAACTTCCATACATTTATATTTATGCCGTAGCAATACAGTCTTTGGGTGTGGGTTTGTATTTACAGATGCTTGTACACACGAGTGGGCTGGGCTTTCATTTCCCTTTGCAAGCAAGGGAAGAGGCATGTCACAAATTCCTGTACTGCTGGGTTGTCCACACCAAAGGGGATGGTTTTTTTTTAGCATAATTTCCACATATCTTGGGTGTTCCCTTTACATGGGCTTTTCTTAGTCATATGATCTCTGAGACAGTCGTAAGACTGATTAATATTCCAGAGTTAACATACAAATAGAAAACACCTTCTTTTTGGGTATTGTTGAACTCAAAGTCTTGAGGCATCCTCTGGAGACATCCTCTGATGCCATCCCTTTTCTGTGTCCTGCTACTTAACGCTATTACCTTTTCCTTTCTGAACTGCTAGAACCCAAATATAGGGGAGACATAAAGACAGAAATAAAAATACAGTTCTGCTGGAGCATAGGCTTAGCTCAGGCACTTGTCTAGAACCTCAGCCTCACAGGTAGTGTTTCTGTTGTTCAAGCAATTTATTTTATGACAGTAAGCACAATGTGTAGATGCCAAATTCAGAACATCTTTCTTAAGAGAAGGTCTGAAAAAGCTTTGGTCTGGGGGCAGGGGGACGTGATGAAGAATAGAGCTCCTTGGTAAGGGGAACCCAGCTATGGGCAAAGGAAAGTCTAATCTGCTGTGCAAACTGGTAGGGGTTCATCATTCCAGTGTGTAACTGAAGTAATAGTCTTCACGTAAACAGAGACTATTTTAGATACGTTGTAGAGTGCACAATAGTTCATACAATCAATGGCAGGAATGTCTATACTATATTTTCATAGAACCACAGAATCACCAAATGGTTTGGGTTGGAAGGGACCCCAACGATCGCCTAGTTCCAACCCCCCTGCCACAGACAGGGTCAACTTCCACTTAAACTGCTTGCTCAAAGCCCTATCCAACCTGGCCTTGAATACTTCCAGGGGTTTTGAAGAGGGAAATCCAAGAGACAAGAGCTTTAGATGTCTTATCCATAATAAAAAGGAAAGATTTGATTCCCTAATTCACGAAATTAAAATTCTTCTCTATGAAGCTTTGTATCTGCCAGAAAGATTTTCTCTGTGCACCCTCCTGATCTGTTGGGGTTTTTTTTTCTCTGCAGGAGTGAAGGGCAATGTGCAAGGCAACCTCTTCAAAATCATCACCAAGAATGACATTCATTATTACATCCAGGCCAGCTCCAAGGCAGAGCGAGTGCAGTGGATTGAGGCAATCAAACCACTGACATGAGTAATGTGGACTTCATGCCGAATGACAAACCATATTTGTGACTAAGCTTCCTGCTCTCATTGTCTGGGAGTGTTGTTTTCCCTTGATAGTCTATTTTCATTATTTGAATCACCATAACACCTACCAATTCCTGGCAGACCATGTAAACCAAATCATGTAGATCCAGAATAATTCCCCCACCTTGAATTTACCATCTAACCAAGAAACCAAAACAGGTGGATACAGACAAATGGGGCTTTACAAAGAAACGACGAGATATTCCAAGAGGGAAGAAAAGGATCTTTTGTACAAGTATTCGGTCTATGTCTGACAGATCCAGGTTGTGCTTTATCTTAAAGCAGAATTGTCTTGCTCCTTTCCCCTTTATAAAGGGGCTCATAAACTTAATTAGTTAAGACTGAAACATCTAAGTCATGAAAGGTGCTGGTGTCTGAGACTGCCTTTCTTGGTATACCATGAGAATCTTGTGCTAAGCCACAATCCAGCTGCCAGGATAATATGCATTGTAAAACAAACAAGGGGTCTGTCTGTCCATCCATCTGCTCTACTATTTAGTTCTCTGTTAGACTGGAAAAGAACAAAGAATCTTCCTCTCCACCATATAGGTTACTCTCATGCTACTAATGTCCTACAGGAGAACAGGATCCTGAGTATCCAATCAGACCAGTGGAAGTTCCAGACAGTTTCTGGTGCTGAATATATTGGAAGAAATAACTCATCTGTAAAAGAAAGCCTTTTCCTTTTGATTATTACTCTAAGTTCATATATGTTGGAGCACCATTTGGACAGAGAACTATAGTGGCAGTCCTCACTATTGCTTTTTCTATCTTAAGTCATTTTTTTTTCCATTATTTGTCTACTAAACTTACCTTTGATACCATTAAATATAAGAAAAAAAAAAAACAAACACCAAAACCAGTGTATTTGAATATTCTATGCTTTTTAGAGACATGATTTTTCTCAGAGGGTAGTTTGAGTATATGAAAAATAATGGTTTCATTCACTGTAATTTTAGATTTATATATAAACTGAGACACCAGAGGGTAAAATGGTATGTAGGAAATTATTCAAACACCTGATCAGCCTGCTGATACACTATTTTCACAAAATTCCTTGTTTTATCTGAGTACCTGTATGTGACAGCCAGACTGCAGAGCCTTCAAAAAGGCAGCGTGCTATATATCTTCCCTGAAGTCATAGAGGAATTTGATAGCCCACTATCCACAAATTCATCTCTATACAGATGTTTTATTCTCCAAGTTGTGTACTGAAAAGAAGTCTCTTCATCACCAATACATGCTTGTTTATTTATTAGAATAGCCACGTATTTATGATTTCCCTCAAAAGCTACAGCAATGAAATAACAGCACATTTACATGCATTCAAATATTTAAGAGAGCTGGTGAAGAAGTTTGCCAGCAAAGGTGCAGTTCTAATTAGATGCAAGAAAAAGAATGGGCAGTGCAGTTTCAGCTACAGATACCATTTTCTAGGGCTGGTCCAGAGAAGACTGTGAAATCCACAGCTGTTGAAACCTTTCAATTCCGGAAAAACTGCCTGGAAGAGACAAGGATGGTGGTAAGTCATTTATTGCTCTCTGTTGGGAAGCACAGATGGTTTTGTGCTGACTGATCAGAGCTTACAGAAAAAGAAATTCCCTCCTGATAATGTGAGCATTGCTGGGGCCCATCAGACTCCCTTATTCATTTACAAGAAAATCTCCTTCTTCTCTTTTCTCAGAACCACCACCTGCATAATGCTCAGTTCTAGTCACAAGGCTAACAACAGCCACCCACCACAGATGACGGAGCTCTGCCACCTGGCATGCCTGAGGGGGTAAGGAGGCATAAGGATGTGAGACACTGTATAACATTATAAATCTTGTAGTTTGGGAGGCCAAAAGTGTATTTCAGCAAAGGCTTTGAGATTTATCCAGACAAGCCATAGCTCTGCAATTGCTAAGTGTGTATGGGGAAAAAAAAGTGTATCTCAAACACATCAGTAAATTAAAAAGATACAGTTCCCACTCTCCAGAATCAGCCAGGGGAAAAAGACAAAACATTTATGAGACAAGAAGTACATTTTCCTCTGTCCTCTGGGGATATCATGGTCTCCTTTTTTCAAGCCACTTTGGTAAGCTTGATGTCCCCTGAGATCCGCAAAGCTTTCACCAAGTTCAGAGGCTGAATGCGGTGAGTGAAGTCACAGAGCTGCCGTCCATCAAGCAAGACTCGTATTTGCTGGTGTTCGCATAAGAGCTCCATCTGCAATGGAAAAGGACAGGGAAGGGTGTTAGAGATCAGCAGCAGGGCTGATTTCAACAGCATGGACTTAGAACGAAATGTTATGGGGATAGCAAAGCACAAAGTCTAGCAGTTCTTCTGAAATGCCCCTAATAAATAACCTACCCTCTTCTGAGATGATACTGCAAAGCTCCAGTGAGTACTCTCACTAAGATTAGAGAAAGGGATGCATCTTCCCTTCAGGGCTTGAACTGTTGCTGTCTATGCCATACTAGACTAGTCAACCTGGCAGCATCAGTAGTTAGCTGTTTGTGGTCATATACATAGCCTTCAGCCTTTCTCCCCTCCTTTTCTCCACCCTATCCATAGTATCCTAACAACTACCTTGAACGTGTCGCCTGCTGTAAATGGAAAGTAGGGAATAGTCTTCTCTTCTTTTCCCCATTTCCCAGCAATTCGTGCATTTCGGGTGATGGATTTCTCACTGAAGTTAACTGTAAATAACAGTCCAACATCTTTGTTTGCATCCACTGGATCACAGAGCAGAGTCACTGAAAAGCTGAAAAAAAAAAACCCAGTTAAATGATTGGAGCTTTCAGAAATGTAAAGGACATGGTGAACATGGCAGATGCTTATAGAGACTAGAGATAGCTGCAAATTTCATGTCAGACTAAAACACAGGAGTTTACAGGCTTAGAAGCTGGAGAAAGGGATGAGACCCAGCTGGCTTTGTTTCCTGCCCCAGTGCCCAGCAGAATGCCAATGATTCCTGGTGTTGTTTTCCCTCTCTCGACTGAAATCAAACCCTTCAACATGCACTCATTTGTGTCTGAAAAGAGGTTATGGCATACTCTTCACCAGTAGAAGCAGTGGAGTTGATAGCTGTAGATGAAAAAGTGTGTAATGATAAGCATTATTCCTGTTATCCAGATAAAAGACAACAATGAACCTCTACCTCCTGTGCCAAAACTGTTTTTTTAATGGTGTTGATTCCAACCCCCCACAGACAACCAAGATTCAGGTTGAGAATTGCACCTCTTCCTGGAGAAGAAATGTCACTTGTGTGTTCCCTCCAGTTCACATTAGATAAGGGCAAGAAGTAGAAAATCTTGTCAGGGCAGTCAAAAAGGCAAAACTGAACTCCCTGACCTTTTAACCTTAGTCTGAATGCAGGAAAATTAAATAAAGCCATAAATTGTTAATCTGTTTGACTTTCTTCCTTCAAAGAGCGCATACCTCCAAGAAAGTGTCTGAATTTAGAAGACAGGTAGGAGCATGTATAACAGGGTGAAGCCCCCAGCAGTCCCTTCACCTACCTCTTGGGTTTGGAGTGTACCATGCCTATGACTGTGAGTTTCATGGTTGGTCTCAGGCCGCCTTTAATTTCACCAACATACTGCTCCACCTGCAGGGAACAGTGAAAACGGCTGCAGTTGGTCATGCTGTGGGTAAACCAGCTATAACAGCTGCTTTGGTCGCCTGATATAACTTGGGTTTATTTTTATATGTACAAAAGAAATGGAAAGTATTTCCAGCCTAAAGTACTTCTCGCACTCTAATGACACAATAAATCTGGTTGCAGCACTCCAGTTGCTCTGGATGCAGTAGATGAGAAGCTTTGTGGCAGCATGATGTGTGGCACAGACACTGCTTGAACCTACTCTGCCACCTCAAACTTGCTAACAGATTTTGGTGTGCTAACTTGGCACCATCAGGCCTTGCACCAGGCCAGGCAGCCTCTGCCCTCCACTGTAAAAGCAGCGTAGATGCTGCCCTGCCATGCATGTTGACCACATCCTCACAGGCAATCCTAATCACACCTGTCCTGTTGTGACAGTGACTTTGGAAAGTCACACTTTTTCAGAGGCAGAAAATGGCTTCTTGGTGGATCTACTTTTGTCCTGTTCACAGAGACCTGTAGTTGCAAGCTCCACACAAAGATCTGAGCTACATTTGCTTTTTCCAAGCAATTCTCTAACAGCTTTGATGGTCAGTGGAGAAAGTAATACAGGCCATACTTGACATGGAAATACTAAAGAGAGACCTTGGAAACAATTGATAGGGATGTTTTGAGGCTTCGTTTTCAGAAATGGCTTTAAAATGTAAATGTCAGAATGCTGCAGCATGTAATCACTCCCCAAGCAAATTCCCTTAGAAAGAAGCTGCTATAAAACACTAAATGTTATTAGCAACTTGCGTAACACTGATAATATTCCAAGGCAATGCATAGCAGACCCCGTTTGAGATAAAAAGAGCTTTATCGTTCCAGGGTTTCTGGCAGTTTTGCTAAAAGACCTGCACAATATATGCACACAAATTCAGGATAAAAAAATGTTTTGCCTATACCTCATTTCCTAATTTCAATATAGTAGTTGTATCTTCTGCTAAGATGACCTTATACAATTTATTTTCCCACTTTGATATTCACATCCAGCTACCTTTAGAGCTTTACAGATGTATTAATAAATTTCTAATTCCTAACAAGGTCAATACTGGAAGAATAATTTAAAAAGTACCTTAAAAAATGACAGCAGTACTACTGATTGTTAAAAATGTACGTTTACTCTTGCAGGAGTAGGCAGGTGACTCCAGCAAGTATGTTTTGAACTTTGTAATGAAAGAAAAGCATCAAGCACTTTATATGTCTTACATAAGGAAACGGCTTGTCAAGTAAGGAGTCTGACCCTAGGGAGTATTTTAAACTGGATAAAGCAATTAGAGAGTGAGTAACAAGCATAAAAGATATCAGGATAAATTAAGTTCATGCTTGTACAGGTCTCATGTCCCACTAAAGCTTCTTCCTTGCCTAGAGAAAAGACACAAAATACTACCCCAAATTGAAAGTGCACATTTGAGAGATTGTTTGTGCAGAGGTGCACCATAGCAAGTACCATTACTAAAGGCACAGGCTATAAGAACTGAATAGAACAAATGACAACCACATGGTCTCAACAGTTACAGCTCATCCAGTGTGGCTGGAGAAAATTCAGAGGCGTGACTGCCCACACACCATTTATCTGTGGACACCTAGTTAACTGTACAGGTGAAAAATACTCAGGAAGCTGTAAGAAGTAATGGTAGAAACTCCTGCAGTCCTCATGTGGAGTTGATTGGTGGGTCCCAGCATATGCACACAGGCACAGATCCCATCCCGTATTTTGAGCTCAGGAGCCCTGGGGACTCACTTGGTCACTTACTTTTGCACACCTCTCCTCTGTCATCCCCGCTCTCCCTCTTTCACTTGCCTCGCCGCAGCAGTCCCCAGAGGAGTTTTTGTTTTGTGTGTCGGGACAAAAGCAAACAAAAAGCCCGGAATAAAAGGGAGGATGTTGAGGGGGGTCTTATCTCTGCCAAACACTGGCTGGACACCACCCAGCCCAGCAGCTGAGTCACGGCCCTCTGCGCCCCGTGCCTCTGGGGGAGGCTCACAAATAAGGCGGTGGGAGGGCAGGGGGCCGCCCGGTGAGCTGCGTCTGGAGCTGTGCCTGGAGCTGCACCTGGAGCTGCACCCACACATTTTTATACAAGTGTTGAGAACTCCGTGTGAGCGTGCATAGCGCACTCGGAACATGCTCTGTACTACGTACACGTGCTTGTATATGTAATACATACAAACCCCAACTCATTTATTTATTGATACCAATTCTCTCCTCTCTCAAAGGCATAAATACATATAAGTGTATACATATATATTTATACACAATTTACAGCCTTATATACACACCTACATGTAGGTCCATACACCCTATACATACACCTATATATACTGTATACACTGTAGATGTATATATATATTTGTATATATGTATAGGGGGTGTGTATATATATGTGTATATATGTGTATATATATGTGTATGTATGTATGTATATGTGTAGCGGAGTGTTTCGTAAGTACAGGGTTATGCAGCTGTGCAGGGGGTACATATACTCACACACACATATGTACCCTGAACGTACACCTCCACGGGTGTGTGTAGCTGTATTTACGTGTATGCGCGCACTCACAGCCCGCTCGGGCAGACGCCGCACTCACCGCTCCCCCACGAGCCGCCCACCGCCCCCTCACGGTCCCCGCGGCCGGCACGGGGGCGGAGCTTCTGGCGAGAGCCAATCAGAGCCTCGCGAGGCACAAACAAGGGGCGGGGCTGGTCCGTGGGGGCGGAGATGGGCGTGGTCAACGTGGGGGCGGGGCTTGCGCTGCCCGGGCTCCTGCGGCGGCGGCATCAGGTGCCCCAAAGAAAAATGGCGGTTTATTTACATTCCGCCCCGGCTCGGCCAATGGGCGGGCGCCTTGCCCGCGTGCCCGGCCGGCGGCGCGGTCAGCTGAGGCGGGGCCCAAGATGGCGGCGGCGCGGGGCGGTGGTGCTGGGGCGGTGCTGTAGAGCTCAGCTCTGCCGGGGCCGCGCCCTGCCCCGCCAGGGAGCGCGGCATCGCCTTCGTGTGTGTCACCCCGTCCCGGGTCACCCCCTCGTCCTGGGAAGATGCATTCTTTTGGGAACGAAGAAGCGGACTCTCTGGAGCGTCTCTTCGGGTTTTTCTGTGAGTGCGTACGGCGTGGGCACTGGGAGCTTGCACAGGCCTGCGTGCCCCAGCTGAGCCAGTGGCACGGGGACGGCCCCGGGAAGGTGGAGGCAATTCTTCAGGCTCTGGTAGCTTGTCCTGTGGGGGCAAGGTAAGTAAGGTACTGCTCTGGTTCAGTAGACTTGAGTGTGAAAGGGGGAGGAGCAATTAGTTTAGTGCTGGCTGTGGGAGACAGGTAGAATCAGGGAAGTAGCACTTCAGTGCTGAGATGTCTTGTGATGCTGTTGTCTGAACTTTGATGTTTTATCACTGACCAAGAACTTAGCAGGCTGCCCATCCCACCGGGATAACGACTTGTGTTCATTAACGTAGCTGACATGGTGATTGATAACAAGATAAAACTACTTGGAAGCATTTCAGAACGGATTTTACTAGATTTTACTGAAGGAGAAGGACCGTCTCTTGAAATTACATTTCTTTGACACTGAGCTTTGGTTAATTTAGAAATGGAACCACCAAGATCAGCACTATAGTTACTTAAAACGTTCTTTTGTTTCCAACTCTTGAAAAATCTCCTAATTTCTAAAAATGCAATTCTAAAAGGTAAAAATTATGCTGTTGATTTCGTATTTCTCTCACACTGTATTTTGGAATGTCATCGGTTTCACTCAATCCCAGTTACTTTTTATCTCTGCTTTTCAGTTAGGCACATATGAAGGGTGACTTTCTAGCACTTCAGGGAACACTGGTATTCCCCCTGTCTAATCACATGATCATGCTTCTTCACATTAAAGTTTGTGTAACATTTTAGTAAAGGTTCTAAGGAACAGGTTACACTGACAGCAGCTGAAGGAAGGTGTGCATTTGGTTAGATGAATATTACTAAGAGCCACGTGATACATAAGCGTTGTCAATCTTTTGATCTTTGATAGCTGGGCTATCACATTTAGTTAGTAATGCTGAGATTTTTAAAGGACAGGAAACTGTACTGTGCTTCCTCTTTTTCCTAGTCCCTTTGACACTACTGAATATGTTCCTAACCGTACTGGAGCACATGAAACACTGATGGAAATTAGAAGGATTCTTTACATAGTACACTGCTTCACTTTTAGTTTGGGCATAGAGCTGAATTTGGGCTGCTGTGACCTAAAACTTAGTTTCATGTTTTGGGTAGAAATAGGCAGAACAGGAAATAGCACTGTTTGGCAGGTGGTCACATTTCAATGAAATCTGCTGAAGTGCTCAAAGAGAGCTATACAGACAGAACTTTGGACCACAAATAGATTTCTTTGTTTTGAGCAACTATGCCAGTAGTATTTGGCCAATCTAAAAGTGGTTATTTGCACAGCAGAAATCACTGAGTTGATGTGCAAGAACACCAGTATTCTGGTTTCCCTGCATTCTTTTCTCTTGTCTTTGGTCACTTACTTGTCTTTGTTTTTATCTTACTCAAAGAAATACGAAATCAAAATGATCTCTGTCAGTGTTTTCCTGGATCTTGGAGATGGAGAGGACCTTGTATAATGCACTGTATATGCTTCTTGCTTTTGTAGATGGGGACAGAATTCTAGCCCATGGAGAACTGCATGGCTTTGGCTTCTTGTGCTGGAGAAATGGCTTGCCAGGAGTCAGGTATAGAAACATCTGGTTGACTTCTAAATGCACTTTATAGCTCTGACTCCTAACTGATTTCCAAGTGCAGAATGTCTCCCTAGTTGCTTATTTAAATTAGGCTTTCCCACATTTCATGGAACTAAGTTCTCAAGGTATCGGGAGACATGCACTACTTTTGCATTTAACAAATGTATCAAGAAAAAACTGTTAATCTTCACACTGAAGAGAAAAACTGGGGTTTTTTAAAAGATGTTAGAAGTTAACATTTTAGCTTTGCACATTCATATAAATGAAAAACACACGTTTATCAACTTTGTGTAGCACCTCTCTTACATTAAAGATAAAATAGCTCAGGCATCAGACAATTTTTATAAGCTTTAGATGGTGAGGGATGTGCAGACTTCTTTTTAAAATTCATTTGTCCTCGTCATTACTTAGACTTTCATTTTTTCTTTACATTCTGAGGAATTGATGGGTTTGTGATTCTTGACAAGGTGACATTTGTCTCTGTTTCCAAATGTACGGATAAATTAAATCAACTGGTGTGAGAGTATAACCTGACTGAAATAGCCTTTAATTGAGGATTAAGTTACTTCAGAGAGATATTTCAGTCTGTCTTAAAACGTTAATGAAATAGCTATGATGAATTTTGCATGCTAATGTAAATAAAAGTTTTATTGACTAATGTATTTCCCGTTCTTATATGGTTTCAGAAAACTGTTCCAGTTGTTCTTCAGAAAGAAACTGAATTTCTATTATTCTTGGAAGAACTACAGAAAGATGTCTCTGAGGAAGTCCTAAAGGTGAGCTAATTCTGTGCCCTATTTCTTCTTGTTATGCAGTATGCCCAGCTTCATCAGATCAAAGTTAATGCTTCCTGCTAACTGCTTGAGATGTTAATGTGTTATTAATCTTCTAGGCAACTGAGACAGAGTGTAATTCAGATCCCTTTGGGAAGTTAATCCAATGTGCCTACAAGTGATTTCTCTGGCTAGAGTAGAGGCTGCAGGCAGACAAGGAACAGGTTTTTCTACGTGCTCTTTCTAACACATGTCAGTCCTGACTACAGCTGCTTGCCACAGTCTTCAATCCATAGACACCTGTAATAATCATAAACCTACAACCTGCTGTGAGCCAAAATAAACTATAGTCAGTAAGCACATTTTAAAAATAAGTTTATTTTCTTTTTCTTTCTTTAGGGATCCTAATTTTCATCTCCTATGCACCCCTTTTCCCCCTTTCTGGAAATTTTTGGATATTCTACTATTACTGCTGACATTGTCTAGTAATTGGTATGATGTGCATTCTGAGGTCCAGGATTCATTTTCCATTATGAATTAAAAGATGCAGGCTGATTTATTTGAGAAGCATGTGGAAAGATGCAAAGATGGATTAATATCAAAAGCAGGTATAGAGCAGGAAATCAGGAAAGTTACTAACTGTAGAACTGTCCTAATTTGGTGTTAGTTACAACAGATTTGGATCTGACGTGGTGTGTGAAATGTCATAAGATGTTGCTTCTAGTCCTACAGATTCTAACTCTTTAAAAAGATATCTTTTTTGGTTTGCCTTTTTTTTAAGAGGAAAATGAACACTTATTATATTCAGAGGCTATTTCAGCTTAGGAAAAGTTGTTCAATATTTCACTAAGGATACAGAATTAGAAATTACAGGATGAAAACAAGCAAGGTAAACTTGAATGTTGATTAAAATAAATCTGCTTGAAGTCTGTTAATGAATAATGAAGTTGGTGCATGTTATCGTCTCACCTCCAAGATCATGAATGGTTCTGCCATTGTCCACACTGTCCATGAGTGTTGCACAGAAACATGAGATTCAGCAACCTCATATCTTTGTCGCAATTACTGTCAAAGGCGTGTTGGTAGGTAGAGTTACATTTTGATCCAGCAAATAATAAAAAAAATGGGTATTGTGGACTTGCTTTCCATTCTCATTGTTTATGCACACCAACCACCTCTCCCCTACATAATCTCTGAGGTGTCTCTTTGAGTCAAGGGCAGCACTTGCTTAATTCCAAAAGTGCCAAAAGGGCTGCTTAAGTGTTACTCAACTGGCTTGTCCCTCACCTCCCCAACTCTTATTGGGTAAGCTAATTGGGGTTTTTTGTTTGTTTGTTTTCTCCTTCCTAGTTCTGGAATTGTAGATGTGCTTCTGATAGGTAGAAAAATTATTATTGCTTAAGAAAAGTTTGTGAGATGGCTTCTGAATATGTTGATCAGTTCTAGTCAAATTTGAAAAATTGATGAGGATGATGTAGTTGGTAGATAGATGGTACAAATCTGGAAAAGTAGGATGAAAAAAACCCCGCACTAATCATTATGCTCTTAGCGACCTACAAAGATCCAGTTACATCAGTATATTGCTTAGAGGTAGAATATGGCAGTGCTTCAGCCATCCCATAGGGACTGCTATGGTAACTTGCTTGTACATGGTCCTTATAGTGTACTTGTGTATTACAGGATTCTTTATATTTTGTTACATATTCAGGCATATCCACTCTTCTAGTAAGGATATTGGACAAGGTGGACTGTTATTAATGGATTTCTTAGGTAGTATGGTGTTTCCAAATTGATTTATCTGCTTGCTTTCAAGTTTCTTCTATTTTTTTAAATAATTCATTTTGTATATTAATGTAGTCTAAAAGGCTTACTCCTTTATTATTTCCCTACCAGGAAATCTTTGAAGCATTTGAGTGCACACAGAACAAGCACATCACAGACAGCAAAAGAAGAGATGACTGTTCTCACAAATTCAGTCTGGATGTTGTTTCAGCTCTCCGGAAGCTTTTGCTGCGGGCTCCCCAGAGGGCAAAAGCCCTGCTGGAATTCTTCCAGGGGGAACAAGGCACACCAAGCTCCTCACTCCAGCAATATCGCTCTCTACAAAACATCTTTGTTGAATTTCTTTGTGACTCCTTAAAATCTCTGCAGAGGCTTCAGAGCAGTTCTGAGATTTCAGCTGAACTAGATCAAAGAGAACTAGTAGATACAATTTATGCTGCTCTCAGTATAGTGACTTTTGAGCTGGAGCATCAAGCGGATGAAATAAAACACTTATTCAGGGAGCTCTTGGATGTATGCTGGGTTGAGGGGAGCCCACTGAGGGAAGAGAAGCTACTAAACTGTATGCTGAGGAAACAGAGCCATGGCCTGTTAAATCTCTATAGCAGTGTTCTCACAGAAAGAACAAGAGAAAAGTTTTTGTTGTCAAAATCAATACAAAAAGGTTTGTTTCACATTTTGCTTTGTACTAATCTCCTGTTTAACAAAACATTTAATGCTGTTAAGGCATTAAACAGACGACTAGGCAAGAAGTCAGGCAATGTTCCTGCTAAGGTGCCTTAACAAACCCTGGAGTCTTTAGAAAGATGATGCTAAAATGATCCTTAAAGCAAGGAATTGGCATAGGAGCACTGGTTCTCTTCCCTACATTTCTGCAGTCTATGCTGTGTTTTGTGATCACTTCCTTTACCCCCCCCCCCTTGTTGTGCTCTATTTTAATCTGCTCAGCATTTCTCTTGATGAAAATCTTGCTTGTAACTAGAAGTTTGATGCTCCATATGTATACAGTTTTGATTTGTTCACCTCCAACTCAGGGTTGTTTGTGCTGGAGTATGTTCCATTTCTGGCCAGTAACAGTTCAGTCACCTTAATGATCCCAAAATGTTCAAACCCCTTAATACTGGAAAAGAAAACTTCTGAAAGTGGAGGGAGCTGTCGAGTGGGCTGATAACCCAGCAGGACAGAAGATGCACTTTGATTACCTGCTCACTTGCCAGAGCCCAGCTGTTGGTTTTGTGCCAACCATGACTTCACAGCCTCTAATTCCCTATGACTGGTACATTTAGTTGTAACTCGATGATCCTGATGGATCCCTTTCCAGCTCAGCATATTCTGTGAATCTATGAGGATCTCAGATGAAACTGAATGGCAAGTGATGCCCAAGCCCTTGTCAGTAAAGTGGCAAGGAGGAAAAAGCTAGAATGCCTACCCTCTTTTGCTCACCTCTGTTCACTGAGGTGTAAGTCAGTGGGGTTTGTATCCTCACTTCTCCCTTCATTCAGGGATTGCTGAAGGGAAGTTCAGACTGGTGTGGCAGACTCTAGAAATTCTGATCATAACTATAGTTAGTGCTTCCTCATGGGGGAAGAGAAATGGAGATCCACATACCTTCACTCTCTCTGGGAGTAGTTTGGGTCTCACTTTGCACGGATCTGAGATGTTCCAGTGCTGGACAAGTCTTTGCTAAGGCCCTGCAAAGTAGCACAGTGTCTCCAGCACAAGTGAAAATTCATGCAACTCATAGGTAAGGTGTTCATGGCTAAAGAAAGTCACGTAGTGTGACCTGGGCTGATGCAAACAACCTGTGTGCTGAGCACGCTTTTGCTATGTTAATGATTGTCAATACAGTTTTTCTGGTTTTCTATCTGACCTCTATCAAATTTCTCTGCTTGGCCCTCCTGTTACCCAGTAACAATATCCAAGAGTCTTAGCTGGTAACATGTAACAGCTGGTTGGTGCTTGAGGAAATGTTGAGTGTTTCCCAGTTTAAATTAGTAGGAATTATGGTTCTCTCAAAGGTATCCCTCTCTCCTGGAAGGTAATCTTGTTGTGATGTTTTTAGGTTCATCTGAGCAGCTGGATACAGAGCGAACTGTGATGAGTTTGTTCTCAGATCCCGAAGAAGCTCCTTCTTGGAAAACAGCCTATTTCTACTGCTTGAGCAGCAGCAAGCACTTTCTGGAACAGATTCTGGTACAGCCATAAAATCATTAGCAGGGAAACCCAAAGGAGGCTAAAGTCAGTCCCTGTATTGAACATACCTCAGAAACATTTTGTATTCAAATAGTGTTTGCCGGGGGTGATGACTAATAGGAACAAGGAGGTAACGGTGATAACTCCCCTACTTGCAGCTGTGCGATGAACATAAAACTGCTGGTGAGATTTTTGGAAAAGCTCATCTGCATGCAGACTGAAGAATAAATCTTCAGGGTTTAAGAAGTCTCATTTTCTGCTTGTAATTTTGTTGGATACACCATTTACCTCATGACCTTAAACTTGTTGCTTTCTGATGCTGGTAGATTTGGGGCAGTGAGACTAGTTTGCGTGGTAAAATTTATGGTGAAAATAGTCTGTTATGAAGTAATTGATTTTTAAATATTTACATAGATAGAAGAAATAAAATACAGGCGGGTGGTCACTGTTAAAATGTGAGGTTTTAAGATGAAAATATTTCAGCTTCTATGTAATGTGCTTCTAGAAGTCTTCTACTTGATGCCCTCGGCAGAGATGCAATCAGTAGAAGGAATGCAAAGATAATGTAGAGTGGAATGTGAGTTGGCTCTGTAGTAAGCATTTGAAATTATGTTTTTTTCCTTGAGACAGCTTTACTGATGAGTATCCTAATGGCTTGGACAATGTAAGTTTAGGGAAGTTCTGGATGCAGAACTTCACTCTTCTAGTGAAGCTAATATTGAAATGGCTACTTGCTTACATAGTCTGCCAGGCATTATGGGTCTCCACATTTTGGGAAAATTAATACTTCTTCCTTTTATTTTCTAGGTGACTGCATTAGCTTTGCTAAAAAGAGAAGACTACTCAGGCCTGAAGAACCTGTTGAGGAGAGAATTCAACCCCCTTAGCCGCCTCTTGGTGTTGTTAGGATGGACTCATTGTCAAAGCTTGGAATCAGCAAAAGCATTGCTATGGACTCTGCACAAAACTCAGGTAAATCAGCAGAAAGCAAGTGGCAGTATCCCAGTCTGAGTGCAGATAATGCAGTTGGTTTGCAAAAACAAGTAAAACCAGGGAGTTTTCAGTGAGAATGTCAATCTTCCTCAAAATGGAATTTAAAAAACTAAGATATTCCATTCGTATGTAGGTAACATTATGGGACACTTGCCTTTCTTCTTATTCCTTGGCCGTGGAGTATGACTGCAAAGGAGACTCTGAAAGTTTCTCTGGCATAAACTCATAAATAGCCTTTGCTGTTAACATGAGAAAAAAGACAGCAGTGGTTGTTGATTAGTTTTGAAGAGAGCTGGGACATCTTTCTTTCATGTAATTTCCTCCAGTCAGTCATCCCCGGACAGTGACTAATTCAGGCCTGAGGTCAACAACAGGGTAGCTTGGAAATTCCCCATACTCATTCTCAAAGTGAAATGATAAATGACAAGAGCTGTGAGCAGAAGATCCACCTTTCTTGGGGGTGGTCTTCTTCTGTGCAAAAGAGACAGGGTTCCATCTCTGAAGGTGTAGTTGCACTTAGATGATGCTTCTGGCTGGCTGAGATGTCAGAGATGGGGAGACGAGGAGCCTTGTACTGCTGGGTCACAGTGCAGACCTAAGCTGGTATTGCCTTAAGGGAGTTACTATCTGTTGGTAATATGCCCAAAGTCTATTTGGTAGCTTCTGCAAAGTTAAACTCTTAAATCTGATTTTAGCAGGCAGTCATCTGTAGTAGAAAAGTACATGGAAAAGGAGAATAACCATCTGCTACCCAGTATGTCATCTTTCTGGTACATGATTAGTTCTAGAGATTAGTTTTAGACTGTTACTAAGAAGCATTAATTTGTGTATTATAAGCTAATCTTGAAAAGGGATGTAGCCACCTTTCCATGGTCTGTAGATGTGTCAAGGGGAGGTTGACTGACTTTTATGTTCTGTCAGAATAGCCTTCCTTTGCTGGGTTTGTAATAAATCTGGCAATTTTCTGTATTTGAAATTTATTACCTAGGTAAAGAAGTCTTGCAAACATGCATATGTGACACAGGCTTGGTTCTGCTGTCTGGCTGGGGGATTTGTTGTAAAGAGATTCTTTTATTTGTCTTTCCATTTAGGATCTGTGCAATGATTCAGTATTGAAAGATTTTTGTGATGGGCTCTGGGCTCATGTGGAAGTTCTTGAATGGTGCATGCAGCAAAACAGGTAAAATGATCAGAAGGACCTTTTCCAAACTATGTTGCCAACTCTACCTGTTAAGTCAGCTTATGTATGCAAATAGAGAAGGTATTATTTTCTTGGCTAATCATCTAATAGTAACTGTATAAACAAGTTTTCAAAATTTCTCATGGGCAGCAGTTACACTATTTGTTTTTCTTTTTAATTGCAGTAGTTTGGTTCAATCAGAATTAGAGTGGGAATTATGTCTTTAAACGTGGTTGAGACTTAAATCTGTGTCACCTCTTTGTTCTCTCTTGCAGTATTACTGTCCCAAGGAAGGTTCTGTTGCAACACTTGCACAGTCTGGATTGCCACACTGTGGTGTACTCTCTGAATCATCTCACCAATCTTCTTGCACTGAATGAAGATGATGTTATTGAGCTTCTTCAAAAAGTTCCTGCTAGAGACCAACAGATGCACGGTAAATGCATAGGGTTGTGAGAACACAGAAAACTCACAATCCATTGAGTATCTATGTTCAGTACTTCTGCCAGGGTTTGTTCTTTTGACCTGCTTCTGTAATTGTGGAAGATAACAGTTACCAGCTGTTTTGTGGAGGAAATCTAGAGAGCATGTGGAAATTATTTTGGAATCCTTTTGGGGAGTAAATTGTCTTTCAAGGAGTTGTGAGATCTCTTTGATCTCACAGGGACAGATTTCTGAAAGAGCTTTTTCAAGATAGTAACAAGACTTTGCACATGCTCATGATATGTGCTGCTCATTGTAACTTCTGTATTGTGTAATACCTTTAGTTTGAAAAGGAAGTGTATGGTTTGTATTTCATTGCACTTTAATTTTAAATCAAAGAGCAAAACCAGAAGAAATTGACAATGTCTTGTCCTACCACATCTTCATTTTTGAAAGATATAAAAAGTGGAGGTTTTTTATTCCAATGTTAAGTGTTACTAAATTTAAATTTAATATTTAAATTAGTAAGGCTTAGCTACAGCCTGTGTTGACATCACTCCTGCCTCACTTCTCTCATCTTCACATGTTCCAGTTGGGTGCCCAAAATACCTGCAACTACTTAACACATTGGATCATTTAGAAGTGACTCTCCTTGGACACTCTTTTGGTTGCAACCTGTGTCCAGGTTCAGCTGCTGCTATTTTAATGCTGTTTTCTGATTGGACCTCTTAATAATGATACAGAAGCTCTGTTTTCCTGCATGTACTAGAATCTAAGAAGCTGCAATTTTTTGTGCCTTATTTCTTTTATGTTTGTGAATTTGGCTGTCTGTAGTTTCAACCTGAGTTGCATGGAGAGCTCTCAGTGATGGATCTTGCACAGATTTTTCCAGATTGCCTAGTGGGAAGTAGGTTTCTCTCCTTCAACTATCATACTGTTGTGATGTTGGTTTCCATTCCTACTTTCTCAGGTTTTGGTGTTAAAATTATCATGACACTTCTTTTGAATAATCTTAAAAGATGTAGTAATTGAGACTATATAGATCCTTATTTTCAGTGTCCTGCTTTCTGAAATTGTTTTGTTGTTGCTGGTGTTGTGGGATTTTTTAATCAGTTATATTTTAATTATTTTCCACCTTAATTCTGTCAAAGCCTTTCGAAAACAGGAAGAGGCAGCCCCATCATATCTTCTGGGGGTTGCATGATTGTAGCAAAAGAACTCTAGCTGCAGTTTCTCTTCTTTTTTTCCACATCGCATTAATTTATGGAACTAATTAATGGAAGACAAGCCCTCCTTCTCTTTTCAATCCAGCAATTATTGCAAAATTCAGATGATTCTATAAACACAGCTTAATAGAATCTCCTTTAAAATAATCTATTTTGAACCTTAAAGGGAAGAGAGGAGTCATAAACTTCTGTTTTGTTAGACGTGGTAGTGTTAACAGGCCTTTTCCTCCAATCACCGCACATGCTCCCCCCTCTTCCCCTTCTTTTTAGTACACATCTGTCAGCTGCAGTAGTGAAACCAGAGTAGTGGTACCGGTAGGCAATTGAGTTCAGTCTGTGCATAATACTGGTTTTGACCAGTCACAGTGACCAGCAATTTCCTCATGAGTTACAGTATTCAAGAAGAAGTTCTTAGTATTTCTGGCATAGGAAAAACAATGCCAGTAGTTAAAGGATTGTTCTTCAGTATTGGTACAAGGAAAAGGATTGGTTTAGGTACAAGTACTGACACAGACACACTGCATCCAAGTCTTTCCACATGTGAGGCAGAAGTGTATTGAACTTACTTTTGATTACCAGTATTTGTCTTATCTCCAGCTAACTATTTCTCTTTTCCAGGGGATTGTATTTGTCAAATCTCTGGCTTTATCTGCCTCTTAAGGCCTCTTAAGACAGTGGTACTGAGAGCTCCTTGGGTGTTTACATATTAGTGTAGAGCTGCTGAGCAACAGTAGAATTTCCATGGCCATGTGGCTTCTGCAAAGGATTCATACTTGGATGTCTCCTCAGTTCTGTCTGCTGTCTACATTATATTTTACATCATTGTCACTGTTTAGAATGGCAGTGATAGAGAATAACTGTTTTCAACTGTTATGCCCTCAGTCCTTTTGCCCTGGCTGCTCTGTAGTTTTCAGAAGAGTTCAGACTGGTGCTTTTCCTTGCAGTCGTACTCAAACTTTGTGGAGGACAGCACTGAAACACTTTCTAGGTTAGGTAATTCTGTTCAGTCCCAGAATTTGGATGTGGACATTGTCAGTACATTGTGCTTTGTATCAGGGCTTTGTTTAAAAAAACCAACTTGGCTAATGCTTTCCTTGTGTGACAGCAGGTAGAGGGACAATCTGTCACTTGTATAAAGAATACAGGGCAGTGGATTCCAAGCACTAAATTAACACTCTGTGTGGTTGTCGGAGTTTTTTTTGTTTCTTCCTTTGTTGTGAGGTACTTTTAAGCTTTTTACAGTAATTGGATAATTCATCTAAACTTACCATAACAGAATATATGACACTATATTGTGTTCCTGGGTGAAGTGGATGATGATGATGTGATTTTTACAATTTGCAGCTCTGCTGTTCTGTTGTACTAAGAAGGGATCATGTCTCTGGCACGTGATGCCTTTCCTCAAAAAAAACCCAAAGGGGAGGAGAAGTGGATGCAGTACTTCTCTAGTTTGCCTTTATCATAAATGTGTGAAGGAAACTGTGGGACTGTACTTCTTCTTTAATCAGTTGCAGATTGTATTTGATCTGTTGTGTCAGCCACTGTGAATCAACCATGATATCTATTTATTAGAAAAAATCTGAAGAAGTGGTACCCTATTCTTACTACAGTCATAGCTTGTCTACACTGTTTCCCTACTTATCTGCTGTGTACTAGAACACAAAATTCTAAGATGCTGAAATGAAACAAGATGTGCCTCTCTGTTGTAAATGCAGTAATATAGTTTAACCATACACTGCTGAGACTGACTGAGAGTCATTATGAGTGATTTTTGTCATTCTGTGCTGTAGCCAGGTCCTGTTACACAAGTTCACAGAAAACTTCCTTTTTAGAAGGGGATCCAGACCTGACTTTTCTGTGCCCATCTGTTGTGTATTGGGTTGTTTGGGCTTTTCTTCCAAAAGTAACAGTGAGGTAGATTAAAGCTGAGACCAAAATGACACTGGGGAAGAAAGACTGGCTAAATATTGCTGTGCGGGAACTGCAGGAGAAAATTAACTTGTTTTCTTGTCTACCTCCTACCCCCTGACTGCCCTGATTTCCCTCCACAGCAGCCACACTCCCTAACACCCTGAGCCAGCAGCGCAATCTGGCACTCTTCCGAGCGTTCTGTGCCATGAAGTATGCAATCTATGCTCTCTGTGTGAATTCACACAGGCATGCCAAGTGCAAGGATTGTGTATACAGCCTTCTTGGTGACATCCCTGAGGACGCAGCTTTTGGAAAATCAGCAGGTGATTGGCCTCCTTTCTCAGGTTCAGTAACATGTGCTTCTCCATCCAGTTGCTGGGCTCTGAATTATCACTTAGTATTGGGATGATGTTGTACTGTGTGTACATACAGTGTTTTATTCAGTGGGCTATGGATACTTTGCAAGCAAGTCTAATGGTATTTTTTTGAGGTGTTGTTATCTTTAGTAATAATAAATATGAATAAGCTACCAGCCTTGTTTTAAAACATTTAAGGTAATTGTACAGAAAATATAGTGCAAAAAAGGAAGTGATACTAGATGTAGGATGGTAGTGACAGGGATAATTTTGTAAGAGCTTATGACTTCCCAGAGCTGAAACTGATTTAATAGCTAGAATGGGTGTAATCTGAATTTGCACATCATTGAACAGAGTGATAACTGGCATTACTCAGAGGGAGGAGGCACACTACCTTTCTAAATGTAAAGTGCTGGACATATATTTACTTGGTGTTTGGAGGAATGATTGGGTCTGAGCCACTGGGCTAGTTCCCTCTTCTGTGATTTTCTTAAAAGGCACAAGTTGGAGCAAGGAATCCCTGAAAATGTAGTAAATGTTCTTTATTTTTGTTTTTAATTGTACAGAGTGCTCCTCAGTATTTCTTCAGTACATTGTGAAGTGTCAGCAGTTCTTAAGGAGTGTCCCCGTTCCTCTGCGCCTGGAGGTTTTGGAGAATATTTTCTCCTTGCTTTTTGTTTCCTATAGTGACCTCTATACTGAGACTCCTCTACCCGAGGACTATGCAGAGGATGAAGACCTTGACAAAAAGAGTGCTCCTCTGAGCGTAGAAGGCAGTGCCAGTCGGCGGCCTTCCACCTCACAAAGTCCACAGCACGTAATAGAGGCTGAAAAAAAATCAGAGAAGCATCTGCTGGCTGCACAAACAGTTCACACAGATACCCGAGATCTTTGTGACTCCACGTTAGATGGCAAAAGCTGTGAAACCTCTAAGCCAGGCTACCTGGATCTGAAACACTTCACCAGTGGTGTTACTGGATTTTTAGTGGATGACGTGGCCATGGAGGCCTTCCTCACATTGCTTCTCAACCACTTGGAAGAAATTCAGAATTCTCTCCCATGGGACTCCAGTAATGTGCTTCGTGAAGAGCTGGAGCTTGTTGAGTGCTTGAATCTTTCTGCAAGCAGAGATGCCTTTGGAAGTCGTGTGTTACAGTTTTCCAAATACCTTTCTGAAGCTCACTGGCGATACAAGGTGGTGATGAGTAACAGAAATGCAGGTAGGCTTTGTATTTAGCACTCTCTGGTATATTACAGCTGTCCACACAGTGATCTCAAGACTAAATTCCCTGAGCATCTTACTGAGGGAGCACATTTTGGCAGATGCTGGGAGATTGACCTACTTGGAGATCACCTGGTTCTTGCACCATTTTCCAACAGAAGTGATCTCTATTCTAATCAGAAAGTTTGGGTTTTTTTTCTTTTCCCTCCCCTTTGTGGATGCACTGCTTCTGTTTGCCTTTGTCCTGCCCCTTTGTCACAAGTCACACTGCAGTGATGTGAAGGGACATGGTGGTGTTGGATCCAGTGCAAGCCAGATAGTCTCAGCTCGTTCATGGACAGTGTTGATTTAACCTAGTCTGGAAACACGTTAGGAACATGTGTAAGAGGTTGTGTTATTCTGGATGGTTGTTGAAGTAGCTAGAACAACACACTCAGGAACCTGTTTCCCACCCTTCTCCATAGCCCATAACTTGTTAGCCCTGCTGTTACGAGATTTTGTCTTGTATCACGTGTAGTTTATTGTGTATCTCAGATCATGTAAGCTCCGTGTCCCAAGAAAGACTGGGCAGTCTGGACCTTAAATATTGCAAGTTTCCAAACTTGTGTTCAACTGATTCTCAAGTCTCCCCCTATAAAGCTATTTGGTAATGTTTTTGTTTAAATATTTCGCAGAACATCAGCTTGCAGCCTCCAGGAGATACTGCTCTTTAATCAGGTGCTCCAGCTTTAAGAAACGAAGTAGATATCGGAGGTACAAGACAGGTGGGTTGAAAAAGTGACTTGGAGAAGATGTTTCTGAAATGTGCATAATTTTGCTGAGCTCAGAGCTGAATGCAATTAGATTTCATGGCCTGGGAGTAGAGAACTAGATTTATTTCCTTCAGTTTTCTAAGTGGTTTGAAGTATCTTAGTCCAGTTCCACTTGGATTGAGGTTGTTTTCTAAAGCTCACCTGTACAAATAACTTCTTCCATATGTAGTCTTATTTGGGGCAGGGGAGAACTTCAACTAGAGTACTAATTTTTCCCTTTCTCCACTATGTCCTATGACTGTTTGGTATATTTTCATTACTATTATGATATTATCTAGGATGTGAATTAACAGGAATTTGTTGCATTAATTGGCAGCCTTAGGAGAAAGTTGTGTTCCTCACCTTTTTTCTATTTAGCCTTTGAAAGGCATGTCTGATTTTGGAGTGGCATGTTTCAAAATAAGAAGCTTCAAAATATCTGACGTAAGTCACTGATGGGCCACCCCAACATAGTCTCTAGCCCAGCATTTTCTTCAAATCAGCAGTTTTTGCATTCATCACGGATGTCAGTGGTGGCTCATTTATGAGGTACTCTTGAAGATCCTTTGAAGGTTGCCTAATCTGTTATTTGCGGTAAGTTTTAATTACCTTGTCTAGTAAAAGTGCATTTAATGTGCTGGTTTTGATTTGTTTCCTTTTTAGATGGGAAAGAGGGAACTCCCAGTCCATCATTAGAAAGTACAAGTAGCGAGCTGAGCACCAGTACCTCAGGTATTAAGCCACAAAAGTAGTATTTCTTTGTACTTTGAATGTCCATGATGAAAAATTTGCTTGATTAGTTAATGTGAATTACTGCTGTGTTCAGGACAGAATTATATCTTTTCACTTCTCAGAGCTCCCATTTTTGGATGACTCTTTTCTAGTCAGAATAGTACATGTGTCTTCTGGAATAAGAGAATTAGATTTTTCTTGATATCTTTGGCTTGCAGGAAACAGTATGCAGTGTAGTGACCTGCAAACTATCACAAAAGTTAACGAACTGGTAGCCATGTAAGATAAGACATGCTTAGGCATGCTGGACTGATTTAATAGGTCAGATGCTTCAGGCTTCTCCCTTTATCCATATTGAACCAGTGCCTAGCACTGTGTGCATGTTATATGGCTGCTGAACAGTGTTACAATGGGATGGATCCAAACGGCAAGTTCTGACCAAATAGTGAAATGTCATGAGAATTTATAATAGGATTTTTATGTTGACCTCTTTAACCTAAAACTTGCTTGCAACTCTGCTCCTATGTTTTTGTGTTAAATGTGTGAAATGCTGTTATCTGATAGGTGGCTGTTATTTGGGGAAATGTGTTTTCTCTAATAGTATACTGATTAATTCTGTCTTGCAGAGGGAAGTACCAGTAGTGTGTCTGGCGTTAGTGGTTTGGAAAGCAGGGGAAGACCACACCAGCAGAACTCCATCATTCCTATGATGCTTTCCCCACCAGAATCACTGTTAGTTTCTTGTGTTTTGAGAGGAAACTTTGTGGAAGCCCACCAGGTAAATGAGATGCATGTATTTCGGTTTTTGAATGAAATTCCTACTTCTTCTGCATTTAGCAAACATAGGGCTTCCAAGTGAAAGAATTACTTCAGAAGTAGAAGCAAGTAAAAGGAACAGAGATACTCCAAACCAGCATCCCACGGATGCAGGGTTTCTTCTGCCTTGTATAAAAATGATTTCTCTAAACCTGTGTTCTCAAAGTGTGCAAAAGTTTGATGAGAGCTAGTCAAGCATAGTGTTTCAACTGATTGAAGAACACAAAGAGCTCACAAGGTCTCATGAGGAAGCAGCATCTGAACTGTTTATTTATTCAGTTTTTCAAAACCATGACACTCTGCCACTTGTAGCCCTGGCAGAAACATGCAAAGGTGTTCCTTACCCAAAGCAGAGCCAAATTGGTGATTACATTTGTTTGAAGGAGGTATGTTTTGAGGCTAAATTTGTGGTATTGAAAACAGGCAGAAAGACTCGAAAATTTGACAGTGTGCATGTTTGTAGTTCTTTGCTCCCTCACAGCTTTGCATACCTCTCTCTGTGTGGCTTTTGAGCTGATGTTTTGAAACAAAAATCTTGAGGTGCATCAATGATTGGATTTTCTGTAAAAAGCTGTGACCTAGCTGGGTTTCAGATAGCCATACTGGAGCAGTTCATATCACTTAAACACTGCATTAACATCAGATTACTGCTCAGCCCAATAATTCTGTTTGATTACAGGCATGCCACTTCGTCTTCTTCCAAATTACAGGGCCAAAGAAGCATTTTGGTTTGCTTTGTTGCCTTGATTTTCAGTATCACCAATGATAAAGCACTCAAGCTTGGTTTTTGTTCTGTTGTTGGTTTGGTAATAGGAACTTGCATAGCTCTGCTTAGCTACTCTGTGTTTACATTTCGAGAAGGTATTCCTTGCTGAATAAGAATTTATTTGAAATAGTTTACTTTGGAGGGCACACTTGATAGATAACTCTCATTGCATTGTGCATTTAAACTATGAAGAGTCATTCTGAAAGGTGTGGGTTATGAAAATCAACTCAGCCCTAGCCCTGCAGCAAATAGTAGGTAAACTTTATAATAATAGTTGAAAAACATCTCTGAGGGCCTTTTTTTCTTTAGGCACTTAAAACTCTCTGGTAGAAAACCCCACCATTTCAGCCTGTTGTGTCTGTGGGGACATTTTTAGTTGTAGTATCTGTTTTATTTTATTCCTTCATCTCCTCCAAAGCCCCCCTCAAAGCTCGTTGACCTTTGAAAATTTAATTTGACATGCTCTGTAGTTACATCTATTGTTATTTTTGAAAGGTGGCTTTGATGTTTAATCTGGATGCTTCCCCTTGCTATGGTGAATTGGTTTTCATGGAGCGTTACCAAGAGGCAGTACGAGAAATGGCAAGAGTGGAGCACAATATTGAGAATCATGCATCGGATGGCACTGGAGGCATCAGGAAATCTAGCAGTGGCCGTTCAACACTGCAAGCTATTGGGAATGCAGCAGCAGCTGGTAAGGGCTGGGCTTTTTGAGATCTCACAAAGGGTTGGGGAGAAGTGAAAAATACAAGAAAGCAACTTGAATACTGTCAGAATGAGTGCAGTGTTTGTTCAGAAGCGTAAGTGGTCGTTCTTTGAGTTAGAAAGAGACTACGAATGCTGAAATTTGCTGTTGATACCCAATTAGTTGCATCCATTCTACAGCAATTGGTCCATGAAGCAGGCCACCTATGGGATTATTTTCTGTGAGGATTAAAAAATAGTTACCCATTACAGGATCTGATCTAATTATGCTGTTAACCAGTGATTGTGTGTTTTTGATGACACATGTAGGTATGGTATTTTATTCCATCTCGGATGTTACTGATAAATTGCTTGCAACTTCTGGAAGTCTTGCCCCTACTCATCAAGAAAACTTCTGGATCAGGAACATCCAGCTGGAGCATACTGATCCTCTGCGAGAACTCCTTGAGGACCTCAGTCCTTCAGCAATGGCAGCATTTGACCTAGCTTGTACTCAGTGCCATCTTTGGAAGACATGCAAACAGCTTCTGGAGACAGCAGAAAGAAGACTCTACACCAGCCTTGAAACTTGGGGTAGGCTTTTAATTTTTATGTTTATCAGCATGGGCCTGGGAACAGAAAATGCCTCTCTATGCTGTGTTGTTTTTGCTAACACCCAAGTCTTAATTAGATCTCATTTTGTACTTTCATGTTAGTGTCTCTTTTTTCCACTCCTAACTTTGATTTTGTCTTCCTTTGCACAATTACTGTTCCAGGCCACCAACCGGACTTTGTTTTACTGCACTCTGAAGGTGTAAAAGGTTTTCCAGCAGTTCTCCAGCAAATAAGTAAAATTCTCAACTATTCCTGCACATCACAAGGTCAATCCAGACCAGGTAGTATGCTTTGCTGATAAGGCTTTCTGTTGAAATGTGCTTAAATCAAATTCTTTTCTTCTGTTGCAATGTAAATTTGAACTTTCCATTTTTTAGCTTAGTATTTATAACAAAAAAAGCGAGGGGGAAGTGACCTGAGCTCAATTCTGAATAATCTGAAATGCTCTGGTTTTTAGTGTTATAATACACTTTTGGTTCTGTGGGTCGCCCTCTGTGCAAAAATACTTGTGTTTGTTATAGTTGCAATTTTTCTCCCTCTTTGTAGAGGTGTCAGATGAGAAACTAGGGAGTCATTTTCGATGCAGTATTATAGACCTCCTGCAAACTTGCTACCCCGCCTTGACTGAAGAAAGTATTACCAATGAAATTGTTTTATCACAAAACCTGGATCATATCCTAAAAACACTGACATGTGTTGAACGTTCTGTGGGTGAGTTATTTTTGTGAACATGAAGACTGATTGATACATGGATCTAAATTTTTGCTTTGGCCTTTCCAGACAGCAATAAATCCAGTCGTAATGCTCTTTGACTTATGCACAAATATATATATTTTAAAAATCATAAATGGAAAGGGTAAAATTTATCTGTAATTCTTATATTTGTTTTCAAAGCTAAAATTCTGAACTTGTCAGAGTCGTTATTATTTGTCCTATTTCTGTTCAGTCCTAGCAAGGAATTCTTTTAAGTGTATTTTAACATGGCACCTTATAGATAATTAGGTGTATTCTTACTCTTGCTTTTTTCTTAATTTTTTTAGTAACAAAATGGACATAAACTTTAAAAACCTTTGTAATATTATAATACCTTCCAATTTTCATAGGACTGTCATAAAACATCTTTTCCATGGTTGCTTTTTCTTACAGCTCTCTTCATTAGCTCTCTTCATAGCACTGGTGTTTCTCTTCTTCTATTCACCAAATTTCTAAATGGCTTCTTGGTGTTCTTAAAATATTTAATGTGCAAAAATTTAGGAGAGCTCTAAGAGCTAAATGTTACGGAGCTCAAGGACTGGTCAACACCTGTGTTTTTGAATAAATGTTAATGACACAGAACTAGATATATTTTAGGTCTGCCTTAATATAGTTCTAACTTGTCAGAGCCATAGTTACCACTTTAGATGAACTATAGTTTTATTCTGCTGTGAAGTTTTCTCTTGCTTTCAATTAAATTATAATGCTTATAGTGAAAATTTCCCTTGCTTTCAGTCAATTATAATGCCTATACTGAGGTCTATAATTGCAGAGAGGAAATTAAGCTAAAGCATTTCTTTCTTTCTCCCCTACCCCTCTGCCTCCTTTCTTCTTGACATTTAATCCTTGAATCTTGGATGCTTGGATGTACGTCTGTTCTCTTAAACCAGACTCTAAAGGGAGTCTGCTTGGCACCTTGGTGGAGCAGGGCTCTCTAAAACCGACGGAGCTGGAGAAGCACCTGGTTTGGAATCAAACACAGCTCCTGCTGAGAACTCTTGACCAGCATACCCAAACCATGCCAGAGAACAACATGCAGACAAACTTTGTGAGAGTCTTCCTTGACTACATCACTACGCTGGCTGCTGTGGTGTTACGAAGCCTGAATGCAGAGCTAGGTAAGGGGTTTCTGCTGGAAAGTCTGAGCCTAGGTGAAGATATTCAGACTGTGTAGTGTGGCCTAATTCTGGAAAGTAATTGTGCAAAAATGGTTCCTTGCCAAATGTTCCTACTACCTGGGCATAGTCAGGTCTTTTGATTTCAACTGATTATTACATTTTTTTCTTTTATTTCGTAATACCTAGGCCACCCACAACTAACATAAAAAATAGTTTATGTCAGTGGGAAGATGTGAACTGACCCAGAAATGCTAACTGACCCAGACTCTGCACTCCACTTAAGACAAAACGAACAACCCTTGAGGTCCAAAAATTCTTAGCACTACCCCCTGTAACGCGAGACTGATTTTTGCATCCAGTGAATCAGCATACTGTATAATTTACAGCTCCCTTAGAGGCTGCAAGCACTCTGCTGCTCCACTGGGGTAAGAAAAGTGTGTAGAAGGCCATGCAGAGGTAACCAGGCAGAATTTTTTTAAAGAATCAGCAGATGATGGTGGTCCATGAAAAGGAATGTACTGGCAGCACATAAAGCTCTCAGAAGAGCAGAACAATTCACTGTGCTAGGAGTAAAAACTGCTTATCTGTGTTTTAAAGTTGACACTATTTGGGCTGCACTAATGTAAAATACCACAGTACTGATTTCGGGTAATACCTTCCCAAGAGGCTAAGAAAAAAGGGCAAAGATCTGTTTACAGATATGCTGGTTCAGCTCAGGTCACTGCCATGCCAACTGTAACTTCTGCATGGACGTGATTTAGTCCTTGCTGGCTAACTGCCAAAACCAAAAATTGCACAAAAATATTTAAGGGCTTGGGTGAGTTTGGGGGAAATGTTATTGTATTGGAAGACAAAAGGAAAAGGTAAACTTAGGAGAATGTGTCCAAAGTTACTTCACATAACTCAGTAGGGGATACAAATGCTTTTCAGCAGTAGCGCCAGGGTTTCACTCGTTTTGTAAAAGTACCTGTACACCTGTGAATTCCCTCTGCCCTTGCTGACTGACTTTGATAGAGCATGGTCTCACTAATCTACATCCAGAGACGCATCAGAAACTAATTCTGCACATTTTCTGCTTCTCACCACAAATACATATTTTGGTGAAAGTTTGAAGTAGGGTTGCTAAACTTTTTGAACCTAGATCTTGCTTAAAAGCTGAAGAATCTCTGCTCCACCTGTTTTGGTAATAAGTCCAACATAATGTGAGCCAGTGGTGCCAAGATTGAGAGGCATATCATAATCACAAATGCCTTGCAATTTACTCTGGATTTTACCATTCTGATATGAATTTAGAACTCTGTGGATTTAGCCAAAGAGGTTTCAGGCTCAGGGCCTTAAAATTTATATTCCTAAAATAAAAGTTGGTTAGTGTATTCAGCTAATGTGTTTGTATTACAATAAATATTCTGGTGTTTTTTTTTCCTAAGATGTATCTGCAGAAGTGAAAGTGGGAAACCCTTTCATACTGTTACAGCAGAGTCCATCTCAGCTGCTTTCCCAGCTTGTTTTTGAGAGACAAGTTCATCCTGACAGGTTGGTGCTTTTCAGGTTATTTACTTCTGTAGGTTATTTTGGTATTGGTGACTTTGTACATCAGCCATGATTAAGTTCTTTGGCTACTTATCACAGGTAGTACAGCCTGCTGTGTCCCACCAGCTGGTCACTTGATGCTGCAAGGATTGTCAATTGATGTGCACGGAGGAGCGTAGTCAGTGCCTTCTCCACCAACCTGAAGATTTTTAATTGGGAAAACAATGGCTCTATTTTTAAAAAATTACTGTTTGTTGTGAAGTGAGAGTGAAATTATGTGGATTTGGTTTTTTAACTGTATGACAGTTCAGAGGAATGCACTTGCAGCTTGGCAATGTAATACAATAAAATAGGCCAGTAGGTTTTATTAAGAATACTGGGCATGACTCTTCCCCTGACCAGCAGGTAAACTGGATAGTCTAGATTCCTTCCATTGCAACTACTAAATTAGATTGGCATGGAAACTGTCTAATTTGATGAGGTAGCTTTTAAAAAGATGAGTGCTAATGGTGAACTATTTTAGTAGCTTGCATTTGGGTAAAAGTCAATGTTTGAGGAGTAAGTTCCTTTGCTGTAAACGAATGGCAGCATAAGCTCTGTGTTAAAATAGTGTATGTAATCTTCCTGTGTATGTACTTGTGAAGAATATTAGGGGGCTTGTGTTATCAAAGCATTTGGAAGATTTATGAAAATATGTAATTGTAAAGTACCTTTTACATGTGCTGGGTAAGCTGTTTCTCTCTTCAATCCTACAGACTTTCTTCTCTCTTGGCTAAAGAACACTTGAACTTGAATGTGCAGCAAGTTATTGTTAACTCTTGCTGTGAACCACTGTCCTTGTGCAGTGCAAGGCAAAACAGCCAGGCAAAGTCTCTTCTGACAAACATCAGCAACTTGACACACCAGTGTGCCTACCACTGCCTGCCAGATGTTGAAATACCTGTTCACAATTCTGCAGTGACCTCTGAGGATATCTCCACTCAGGCCTCCCCCTCTCTGAATGACTTGAGCCAGCACACACTGACTGCCTCCTCCCTGGACTTCCTGAAGTCTCAGTCGAAGCTGATGGCTACAGTGGCATGTCTAAGTGCATCTAATATACAGAAAATTCACAAATCAAGTTTGTCTTGGATGGAATTTCGGGGCAAACGGGAGGTGCCCTTAGGCTTGGAACAGATTTCCAGAGAGTGTGAGGCATTGTTGAAGGAGTTCCCAATATTGGAACGATTTCTTCTTGCTATGTTTGACCTGCTTCGGAATCAAGAGGAAGGTAGCAGTTTGGCTACTGTCTTCTCTGGCAAGACATACATGTCTCTGGTTCTCCTAGGATTACATTCCACCACAGCTGTTAAAGTATTAACAGGAGTCTTTGAACAAGCTCTTGCTGCAAAGGATTGGGAAAGAGCTATGAAGGTCTTGGATCTGTACAGTCAGGATGTGGAGGAAGTAGTCAGTGTGAAGGATGCTGTGCTGAGTTGTGCAGCTGCTGAAGGTAAGACTGATTAAGTCAGGCTTTTTTTCTTTTTTCCTTATTTTTTTTTTTAATAAAGAATGCAACCTGGATTAAAGAGGTAGAAACTAAAGTAGTGGTCCTTGGGCAAATCCAGAGATGGAAATAATTCCTTTTCCTTCCTTCATCCTGGATTTGCTTTCTCCGATGGTGTAGTTTCTGTTTCACAAATGTGCAAATCCTGACCAATTTAGTAGAAGAGAACTGGAATGCATCTGTGGTGTTACTTTTATGTGAAGAGCTGAATACATCAGGACACAGTAATCATTGTACTGTTAATGGAACATCTCTTACAGCAGTGTCATTGTCATGCATGGATGATGTGTCCTGTGAAAGGTGCCTTTTGGAGTCTGAACAGTAAGTATCTGATGCTACCTTTGGATGCTTCCCAGGAATCTGATGCTTGGGATGACTCTTACAAAGATTTTTCAGCCGTGTCAGTGTTTCTTTTGTTAGTGTGATCCAGTGAGGATAAGGTTTTTTTTTTAATTTTCTGAATTATAGAAACTGTATTTCAAATTAGTGTTTTGTTTCCTCCACAGATAAAGATGGTTGGCAATACTTGTTCCCAGTAAAAAATGCAGTATTGAGAAGTAGACTGGCCCTGCGCTGTCTGGACAAATGGCCCCTTGATGCCTGTTTGGAAATCCTATCTTATTGCATTTCTGATCTGGGCATACCTCATGAACTAAAAGCCAATCTGCAGAGCAGGAAGAAAGAACTTCAGGTTTATCAAAAGGTACAAAGTCATTCTTTGAGTAACCAGTGAGATGAAAGAGGCAGCTGGAAGCAAATATTGCTTGCCTTCTGAAAAGTTTGAGCTCTAGGTTCTTTTTTGGATCATGAGAGATTTTCAAGTCTTTTATCAAAAACAGTTTATGTGAAGTACTATAGTATCCAATTAACACTCAGCTTCCATCCTTCATAACTTTCCCATCTCTTATTAGCATTCAGGTCTGCAAACGTGTTTAAATGTAAACATTTGTGTGAGTCTGATTGTTTTGCAAAGTCTATACATTTCCATTCTATACAAATTCTAGAGCTTCTGGAAGCTTTCCATGGCGGTTAATCATTTTATAAGTTTGAGAAATGCAGATGGTGTACAAGACTAGTGGTCCAAGGAGCAAGGTTGTATTGCAGTCAGTTCTAACTGCAGGGTAGTGCAGACACCCAGGTTAAGTCAGACAGGCTGGCCTGGAGTTCAGCACAAACTGAAAAGCCAAACAGCAAAAAAAGGAGCCATCCCTGCTGACTTCTGTCTGGTGGGAGTTCTGTTTACTGACAGCTCAGTTGTCTCTCTGTTAGTGCCAGCAATGTCTGCAGTAAATGTGTACTTTTACATCCATAATTATTGCCATCTAATCTTTCAAAAACCTTCCCTTATAAATGTGCTTTATAGACTCACATATAATGAAAATTGTGGAGGTTTTTTTGGAGTGCAAGGGCAATACATCATCCCTGAAAAGGGCTAAAGATAAATGTGGGTCTCCTTTTTGATTTTTTCTTTCTATGAAGCAGCTCTTGATGTAAACAGCTCAGCTGTTTTCTTAGGCTATTGGTTGCCATAAATTAAAATTCTAAAATTTGTGCTACTCAATATTAACTTTTTCAGATTTTGAATGTGCAGAATGAGCCTTTGTGGAATGACTGGCAGGATCTGAAAAAAGCCTGCACTGATGACCCCCAGGCTGTCATGAATATCATTCTGAAAGCAAAGGTTAGACATCATAATGTGAATTTTGTTGAATTAGAATGCATTAAAATTTGAGTAAATAAATTTTTTGAAATAGCATCTTAAAACAATGATCAGTGGAGATTACCTTAGGAGGAAGGATTCCTTTACTCAGTTCTGTGCTACAGAAACAAATACAGATCTGTGTTTAATGTCAAGGTTTACACGTAGTTCATAATTCTTAAGTTATAATTCTTACTCTGAGATATAACCTGTTCTTTTCTTTTACAATTTTGAAGATTTTAAAATAGCTTGACCTTGGTCATTATATAGAGCTGATTATTCGATAAACGCTAATATTGTAAATCTGGTTGGCTTGAAGTGTCTTTATGAAAAACTAACTTGTTTACTGTAAGGTAAACAAGGTATTTTAAATACAGGTTGTGACTGACAAAATTGACTATCATCTTTTTCCCTTGTCAATGTAATTATTTATTCTTTTCATCTGGGAGAGAAGTCTAAACTACAGAATCTCATGAAGTTGATCAGAACTTTGGGAGAAACAATTGTATTAGGGAGGGTAGAGTTTGTCTTTTTATTTCTTTTATTTTTACTTTTTTTTTTTTTTTTTAATTTTTTAGGATTATGAGTTGTGTGAGGAATGGGGACACTTGTATCCTGTCCCAAGAGAAGACTTGATCAACCTTCACCGTGAGCACCTCCTCCACTTACTGGAGATGGGAGACATGGAAAAGGCGTTGCAGGTAATAGCAAGATAATCTCAGCTTTATATCCACAGGTCAAATAAATTGACAACTGTTTTCCCTGCCTTCTTTGTGTGTGTGTTCATGGTCTTTTTGCTTCCACCCTTAAGGGATGCTGTTTGATTAGATAAGTTTTCAGGATCCTAGCTCTCCCTTGTTCTGCTTAAGTAAAAATCCAGCTTGGCACTTTAGTTCTTGGACCTAATAGCATAAATGTCACTTACAGGCTCCTTTCATTTGAAAAAGCATAATGAAGCATGTCAGTGCTGCTTAAGCAGAAGATACAGGAGTGAAACTAATAGCATGAATTGGTCAGTTGTGCTTCAGTGCCCAAATTAGTGGTGTGAACGTTTTTGATTTTAATAAAGATGGAGCTGTTCTTAATGAATAATTTGATTTCTGGAACATTGTAGGGTAATAATCTGTCATGGACAGAAGGCTGCCTCCCAGGAGTGTTGTAGGGTTTCACTGTGTTTTGTTTGGTTTTGTAGCTTTTACAAAGAATTGAAGACCCTGGTGTTTGTCTTGCCATCAGTGAACAGTCCCTTGACCAGCATCTGAACTTGGCAGCCTCTCACTTCTTGGCTGATTACCTCACAGCTCACTTCTATGCCAGTCTGACAACAGCACGCCGGAACGAAATCCAGGCACTCTATATAGGTTCAAAGGTCAGTAAAACCCCTGTCTTGAGGGATTAACAATAAATAATGGTGTAAGTAATTTTGTAATACATAATATTTCCATAATATAAAAAGCCTGTAGGTTTTACCAGAGCATTCTCACCACGTTAGGTCTAAGATCCTGAGTCTCGGGATCCAAAGGAAAGTTAGAGATGGCTTAAAACTTCTCTTCCACTTCTCCATTTTTGCATTTCCATATTATGTGGTGGTTGTAACTCCCAGTATGAACAAAGCAGTCTTGTGTTTGAGCTGTGGAGAGTGGAGGAACACACAGGCTGAAAGAACATAGGGTGGAATAATATAAAATTGTGGCGTTTATCAAAACAGTTGCTGTCTTTGTCCCAAGTGAAGAAGAAAGTATCCTCAATTTACTCTCTGTGTCAGTAACACCAGGTGTCCTACATATGCCCGCCCACCTGTATGGTGGTCCTTGACTTAATGTTTCTCCTAAGTGCCTTCCGGGGTAGACAGTATCACTCCTCTTTCTGGATGGCCACTGCCTTTACAGAAGTCACACAGGTTCTGTGCTCAGCCTGGGAATAGATGCATTAATCTGCAAATTACCTTAGTTGAATGCATTACATGTAAAAAAATGCAGTGCTTTTGGTAATGTCTGTTTTGGTGTAGGACTGTAAACAGCAGCTTGCTCCAGTGTGTTCCACAATGTTTTTTTGCTGGGCTGCCTGTTTCTCTACTTGTTCCTTCTGAAGACATGACTTAGGTTGAAAAGTGTCCATATTAACTGTCCATCTAGAGGAGAATTGCTCTTACTTTCTCCTCTTAACATTTCCTCAACTGATGGAAGGATAAGAATTGGGCTAATATGTTTTTATAAGCTTATTTTAATAACAGAATGTGCTGTACTCTGCTACAACATACTTGTTACAGGATCACAAAAGGTTTTCCACTCTTCTATATCCTCTGAAATGAGGCAGTGTTTTATAGAATGGAAAACAGAAGCTAAGTAATTCTGCAAGTCCACTCAGTAATTCTCTAACAGAAGTAGGAATTGGTCTGAGAAGTCCCACCTCCTGTTTTTGACCTCCAGCTGTTATTTCATTCTCTACATGAGTTATTGCCCTAGTTTCTTGTCTTTATCTCATAGAAACACAGATTTGAAGGTGTCTAGTTTTATGATACACTTTTTTTCTCACGTTTCAGGTGCTGCTGACTCTGCCTGAGCTCTCCCGTGTTAACTACTTCCACCTCTCCTCAAGGCCACTGCTCATGCTGGAACAACTCCTCATGAATATGAAGGTGGACTGGGTAGCTGTTGCTGTGCAGACACTGCACCAACTCCTAGCTGGGCAGGAAATTGGTTTTACTGTAGAAGACATTGACAATTTGCTTTCCAAGTATGCAGAAAAAGCTCTCAAATTCCCTTTCACATTAAAAGAAAAGAGATCAGGTAACTGTCTATCTGATGCTGTTTTTCATTTGGGAAAGAAGGGCCAAAATAATTTCTGCAATCATGCCATAACATTTTTTAGATGTGTGCCTCCTGTCTCCCTCTAGCCCAGAATGTGTTCCTAAAGTCTTTGCCTTTCTTGTAAATGGATGTTTTCGAGGACCAACAGCTTCAAAAGTTTCTCAGACTTTTCTCTGTTTCTTTCAAAAGTTTCTCAGACTTTTCCTTGCTGAGATTTCTTTTCTTGTATAATACTCAGTTTTATTTTCCTGCCATTTAATGCAAAGTCACTGACAACTTAAGCGCTTCTAAAGCCTGCAGCCAACTGCATCTTCCCTCAAATAGAATGGGGATTTGGTCTTCTGTAGTATTTGCTCCTACCAAGGTCCTATTCCTTTTTCATATAGAAAACTTTTACCTGTAGTTCTGTTTAACAATCTCATTATGGTTCTCCTTTCTGGTTTGCCAATCCCTTCTCATACATGGTGTCTTTGAGTCTCGAGCACTTGGCTTCTTTTAAGGTTTAGAACTGGAACAGCAGAGGGTGCTGCAGATCCATTCCAATGCTTTTGTGTGTTAAAAACATATGTTTCTGTACCTGTCTATCTCTATTTATACGTGCTGATATGGTACCAATTTGCATTATGCCAGTTTCCAAGTGTTGACTTCATTTTGTGATTTAAAGATGCAGATCTTGCTAACATAAAAGCATCAGATTTATCTGTCTCTTCCTGCCAAATGATCTCTAACTTTGCAAGTATGTGTTCATTCCACTGCAATGTGAAGTATTTAATATTTGCCATGAGCATCTTGTGTTAACCAATTGTTTTTACATCTCTGCTGTATTATTCCTATGCCTATCATTACTCCATCGCTTTGATAAGAATCCCTTTCTTTGTTTTTTAGGTAACTGAGTTTTATATAGTTTTGCATTAATTGCTGTGGACTAATTTTCATGCAAACAGTAATTTGTAATTACATAGGTAGTCCTGTTTTGTGCTGACATTCTTAATGTACTCGTGTGAATGGATTCCTCTAACCTGCTTGAAAACAGATAGATGTATTGGCCAGTATTGTCCTCTGATAATTTTTCCATTTTTTTCCCTTTGTCCTAGATTCTCTGATACGTGTCCAAGAAAGTCTCAATCAGGTATTAGAATGTGAAGCATTGTCTAAATCAGGATCATCAGAACTATCTCCTGGCAGCTTTACTGGTAAGGTTAAGACCTTGGTGCTTGTTGGGGTTTAACCTTAGCAGCAACCACAGCTGCTTGATCATTCCCCCACCAGCCCCTTCACAGGTGGGATGTGGAGGAGATTTGGAGAAGAGTAAAACCTGTGGGTTGAGGTAAGGCCAGTTTATTAACTGAAATCAAGTAAAATATAATAATAGTGATAATGATGAAAAGGGAGATGAGAAAAAAAGAAAGAAGAAGAAAACCCAAGAAAAACAAATGCTGCATAATACAGTTGCCGACCACCTGCTGACCAATGCCCAACCCATTCTCCAGCAGAGATCAGCCCCTCACAGCCATTTTCCCCCAGTTCATTCATTGGGTATGCCATTCTATCGTCCTTGAATTTTTTGGTCCTTGAATTTTTTTTTCCTAGAATCCCTGTTGGGACCTGAGGAAAGTAGCACATCTTGAATTCTCTAAGAGGCTCCACTCACAGTCCTCAGACACAAAAAAATGGAAACTAAGTAATTTAAGCCAAAACAGCTGGAGAATATTTGTAGCTAAGAAACAACCAAAAATTCTCCTGTAGGTTCTGTTCAGCAACTAATGCAAGAGATGCCCAGTCTGTGTGTGGTCTCAGGGAAAGACTAACAAAGAATATCCTCAGACCTCCAAGGATAATGATTCCCAGCAAGTGATGGGCCTGAACTAGAACTGCAGAATCATATCCTGATCTAGAGTTTAGTTGTGTCTGAACTATTTCCCGGTTCTGTATCCTGAACTGAGGACTCTTTTTGCTTACCAGAAGTGATAGCAGTGTTTTGGATTGGGCTGTGTAGCTCTCCAGTTTTTTCTTATAATGGTCAGCTGAATATCTCTATCCTGTTAGAAAACTTGAATACATTGTCCTTTAATGTTTCCTTGCAATCTGGTATCTACTTGAATGAAAATGAGTTAGCCTTAGTGAAATGGAGATTTTTATTCTTCTTTAGTTTAATATTCATGTAGACAGAAGGTGGCTTGCAGGGCTGCAGTGAGATGTTGAACTTTTTTATTAACCTGTTGTGTAACTGACTCACATCATATAAACTAAAAGCCTACCTAATACTGTAAACTTCTTCAATGAGTATTTCATTGTCAGGGTCAAAGATCCCAAAGGCCGGACTTACATTCCTGTCTCTGTGAACTGATTTCCGCACTGTAGGTTGAAAAGTGGACCAGTATAGGGAGGGATATGCTGTTGCTAGTCCTAGGACATCTCCCCTAAGATAGCAAAGGAAACTTCCAGTCTTCAGGATGTCAACACTGGGTATAGTTAAGATTCTATTTTATGCTATATTGCTTTTTGGTATCCAATGACCATGGTATTTTTTTTCTTCCTTCTCCAAGGCTCTGCTTGTAATACAAGAACAGATGTTGACAAGTTGTCTTAGACCTCTCTAATTGTTGTGGTAAAGGTCTCTTAATAACTATGTACTTTTGCTTATCAGCACTGAAGTATTATAAGTTTACAATCTTAGTTTAAAGCATATATATTCCTTACACAATGTTATTCTGCCATGCCTAGCTGAAAGATAATGGTAGTCATCTTGTGTGGCAGAAAGATCTTATAGCCTCATTGAGTCTAGAATTTTCTGGTGCTCGAAATGCTATTAAACAGCTTAAACCCCATTCCATGTTTCTCTTGGCCTGGCTCATTTTCAGGTGTAACCATATCTGCAAGTCCCAGAGACAAAAGTCTGCAGCAGAACTTGTTTCCTCAAGAATTTGTGCCTCCTGAGAAGCCACCACCAAAGCAGCAGTGGATACCCGATGACACTGAAACGATATGTATGGTTTGCAAAACTGAACGCTTTACTATGGTAAGGAGCAAAAATGAAGTACAGACATTCCTAGAACTGTGACCTTAATATGAGCACTTCCTCATAGTCTGTTTCCTGAAAGACCCAAGCTATTTTAGCAGGTTTGTCTGCATCACCATAGGCCAAACAAGATTGCCAGTCCTTTGGTATTTAACCATTGGTTTTTATTTAGAGGGGTCGAGGAGACTGGCAGCAGTTAGCTCCTTGCAGAATTCTGTGAAGTGATAGAGCCTAAAGAGGAAATCTGGTCATCAGAGAGAGCACAACTATGGGATCTCAACAGTATAACAACAGCAGTATTAGTATTTCAAAAGGCTGTTCAGTTGACTGTGCTGGCAAGAAATAACATGCTCACCATATGATTCAGATTACAACTTCAGAAAACGAAATCTTTGCTGTTGGTTACACTTTTCTAAAACCTATTGTTTCGCAGAGTAGTTGAGCAACTGCATTGGTGCTCTAAGGGAGAAGATTAATTTTTAATTTTGCAGGTGTGCTGGCAGTCTGTTATCTTCTACTGCTTAGAAACAGTACTGTTTTCTCAAAAGTATCTGTTGCTTTTGAATTTGGAAATTACTACAATGGTATCAGAAAAACAGTCTACAGCTTTTAACTTTTCCAGGGCATGATCTAATTAGCTTTGTGATCAAAACTGGGATAATTTAAGTAATAGAATGCCTAGGGCTTGCTGCAAACATATTTTAAATACTGGCCTCTGGGTTTGGGGTTTGATTTTTTTTTTTCTTTGCTATGCCTTCTTCGAAAAGGGATTTTAACAGGGAACATCAATCACTGTATAATTCTGAAAAGCCTTATCCTGCATGGTGTTTCCTCTCTTCAAATGGAGTAAGTTTACTCATGAGTGTAGAGAGATACAGGAGGGGACTTTAGTAAATTCTCTTTGGGGCTCATCCATGACCTCTTTTGCTTAGTTTAACAGGCGCCATCACTGCAGGCGCTGTGGCAGGCTGGTGTGCAGCTCTTGCTCCACCAAGAAAATGGAAATAGAAACTTGCAGAGAAAATCTGTCTCGTGTGTGTGACCAATGCTATAGCTACTACAACAGAGAAAACGTGCCTGGCTTGGTGCAAGACACAAGCACGTAAGTCCTTCTGTCCTAGTTCTCCTCAAGTTTCAGCAGAGTGCATGAATGGAATAAGAGAGACATAAGCATTTGGATTTATCAGGATAATGTAATATCAGCTTGTTGGCCTCCAGCTGTTGGGATTTTTAGATTTGGTAGGTGTGGGATTGTTCCTTATGCCTCAGTGTACTTTTCACATTGGGAAGAACATTGGAGGGCCAGGCAACAAATTCTTTAATTCTTTAAGTATAAATAATTCTTTAATCATCAATTAATCACTAACCTAAGAATTGAATGCTTTGATGCAAAGCATAACACAAATTGCTACAGTGTGACAAAGTTCCTTGCAGTATACTCAGCTCCTGGATTAATACTGCATGTTGACCAGCTCTGCTGAACATAGCAGTGTTTTAGTTATTCCATAATCCCTTGATTATGACCCCCTGAACCCTTGGGAATTAAAAAGCAAGTTCCTGATTAGATAGGCTTTGAAACTCCCTTAAATAAAAGGGACAGCTGTGATGACAGATTTTCATGATGTAGTTGCTTTCAGCTAAGAATTGGACTGAAATTCATTGTGTGGACACGGGCCAGCTGGTGAAAAGTGCAGCTGAAAAGAGTTTTACTCTCTGTGACCTTGAGCAGTCTTGACAGGGTCACAGAGAGTAAGATTTACCTTTTCCAGCTGTGCTTTCAGATGCATTTCCCCTTTTCCTATCAAGCCTGCAGAGAGCAGTATCCACTATGGCAGTATCAGCAGCCTTCCCAGGAAAAGAGAAATTCTGTGCAGATCTGAAAAGGAGCCTGTGAAAAAACAGCAGTCACTTGCAGCTGAACAGTTTGCATCAGAATGGTTGCTTATGCTGCCAGATTAGGCCAGCAGCGCCCAGCACTGAGCTTGAATGCCACCTGCCAGGTTTTAATTAATTGTCTGGGGTTTTTTATACTCACCCTGTTTCTATATCAAACCCAACTAAATCTTAAGGACTGAGACCTGGATGCCAAATACTTCCTTTTAGCTCTGAGATGTCCTGATACTGGGCAGTTCTTGTTCTCAGTGCCTGCTTTTTTACGATGTGTGCAGCAGTACTATTCCTACAGAAAGTCGTAAGAACCAATTTCTTAGTGCAGTTGAAATACAACAATGCAGAGGCAGGATCCTAGATTTCCAAACAGAAGGGGGTAGGGACAGGGCAGTGTGGTGAAGAGGACAGGTAGGGATAGATGTTGGATATTTACACTATGGTGTTCTGAGGACGCTAGCCATATTGATGTCTCCCTTAAAACCATGTTTCCCCCAGTGTGCTGGAGTGGGCATGATGGTTCTTTCTGTCATTTTGTTACAGCAGAAAAGAAGATCAGGACCAAGTGGAAGGTAAGGAATGGAGTTATGTTAAACCTCAGTTTTTTAAAGTGCCTGATTAGCAGTTAGATACTGGAAGCTGATACACCTAGTTGCAGCTGAAGGGTGATCAAAACTTTAGTTACAAAATATCACTGATGGGTTTTGCATGTGCAGGCTGAAATTGAGCATTTCAAACTTCTGTGAATGGAAATCGAGACTTAGGAGAGATATCTGAGCCAATATTGAATGTGTTGGATGGATGTTAAAGAAAGAAATTGAAAAACAGTTGGAGAATCCACTTTGCATTCTAGAAACAGTCAATGAGAGGCAGTGGTATGAGTAGGAATTAATTAGCCCACTACAGAGCACTGCTGAGTGATCCTCATAATTTTTTTATAAATCATGACAATACAATTCTGAGTACCACTGCAGTGTGCTGTGGTGTTTCATACCCCATGCTGCCTGTATGTAGCACAGGATGAGGCCCTCTCATGGGTCTGGTTGTGTCCTGAGTTCCATCTCCTGTGCTGCTTGTGTGAATATAATAATTGCTCTTTGGTGCCTCAGTTTCCACATCTAATATCATAAAACTTCAAGAACAATAGCAAAGTTTAATTTACTATTTCTCTGCCATTTTTCCTCAGAAGGTATTTACTGGTTTTTGCTAATTATGGTGTTTCAGGTTATTCTGCAAATTTTCCTGCACTGATGTGAAATTCTGTCAGGACAAGACAGTTATTTGAAGTGCTTATAACAGTAGTATGAAACATGGTGCAAAATTTGCATTTGTGTGTGTGTTCTAAAAAGCAAATACGAATATTTTTCCTTACTTGTTCCTTTTTTAAGTATGATGGGCTATTTGAGCATTTTTTCCTCTGGTGTTAATGGAATTTTGCTTCACTGCTACCTTTGTTCAAGACTGAAACTACTTTGTTTCAAGACTGAAATGCAGCTTTTGTGTAGCATTGCTACACATAACTGGGCCTATGTGATCCGTTCAGTAAGAGTGGATAAGAGCAATGTGGAAATCCCAAGATTTAAGAGGGAAAGAGTTTTATTTTGCTTTTCTAACTTATCTGATAAGACTATGAAGAAGGCTTATCAGATGTTTTCTAGCCTAGTTTATTTTTGCCAATTCAGTTTCCAGTCCAGTTTGGAAAAGTGAGGGGGGGATGTTGGGTTTTGGTTTGCTTTGGTTGCTTTGGTTTTTTTGATTCATCCTACAGTTTTAGAGTTACTCAACACTCTAAAAAGGGATGTGAAATCTAAATCAGTAAGTTTTGAGACTTTCAAATTTTTTTTTCCAGAGGAAGCTGATCAGGGTAAAAAGTAGAAAATTGTCATTATTCTCAATTTCTTGGCATTGTGAGATTGGCCATTGTTTTTTTGGAACCACAGTCCCTAACTTGAGCACTAGAGGGCTTGTGCATTCTCAGCTATACTCAGATGAGAGACAGTGTTTGATTTATAACTATTCTGGGTTACAAATTTCAAAATAAATATTTCTTTAATCTGGAGGAAAGAAAACTACTTTTCAAAGAAATTATATTTCTTGAATCATTTGATCAGACCTCCAATTTTCTGCAGTATTATTTTATATGAAAATTTAACATTAGGAGTTAGGTCATCTTCTCAAAAAGAACATAGAGGTGGTTAAGTCAATTTACCGTTTCTTTTACAACTGCTTTTTATTTTCCCCTTTGAGATGAAACCCACGGCTCTCATATTTCCAATTCCTTCCTGCTCAGAAATATTTGAGAAGTTGCCTGAGGGAAGGCTGCTGTGCTTGATGCCCAGTAGCATAAGAGTTAAAAAATAATTTGAAAATATGTTACTGGAACCAGTTTTCAGTAACAGTGATAGTATGTTTAGGTACAATTTGGCAGCCTGCTGAGGGAAGGAAATGTTTCTGTAATCTGTGCTGGACATGTGATGCTGGCAGGAAGTGGCACATGAGAGGATTATAAATGACTTTAATGAGAGATAGGAATGCTCTGCATTATGTGTCCTTTGTTGCTTCTTGTGCAATGATTTTACCTGGTGTTTTCTTTTTTGCTGTAGAAACTTCTAATAATGAATACTCCACAGTGGTACAAACACCCAAGGCAACTGATCTTGAATGGATTTTTTCCCTGAACGAAGAGGAGAATGAAATTGTGCGCAGTGAATTTTATTATGAACAGGTGAGCTCTGGAGAGAGTTCAGTATAAGCGGTTCACTGGAGAACTACCTCAATACCTATATTTGTCTGTCTTTCCTCAAATTGTCAGGCTCCCAGCTCTTCCTTGTGTATTGCCATCCTTAGCCTGCACAGTGACAGCATAGTGTGTGGCCACCAACTGATAGAACACTGCTGCAAGTTGTCCCAAGGGCTCACTAATCCTGAGGTGGATGCTGGACTCCTTATGGACATCATGAAACAATTGCTCTTCAGTGCTAAAATGATGTTTGTAAAAGCTGGAAGGAGCCAGGACCTAGCTCTCTGTGACAGGTGACTTAATCAGATATTCACTAGGATGTATTGAGGTACTGTCGAGAGCATTATCTTTTTTCATTGAGGAGTGGAGGTAGGAGGGTTGTTTTGTGTTTGTTCTGTGGACAGTTTAAATGAGAAGTTCATAATGCAGGAATAATACGAAAATTCAAATAGGAGAAGTTCAAGTAATATGACTACTTAACAATTACTGAGAGAATTCTCTGACTAGGAAGAAATGACTCAAAGATGGGTACATATTTTACTTCTGATATTGTGTATCTGTTTTCATTCTATATTTTAATACAGGATTTTAAACCTATGCTCCTTAGAATGAACATTTTACACCTCCTCACATTTTGTCCTACAGAGCTTGAGGTGGCAGGAATGATACATAAATTTCACATGTACTGTTTCAATTTGGTAACATATAGCTGGTGTCTGCAATCAGCATGTTACACTGAAGGTGGCAAAGAAACCCCAAACAATAACAAATACTCTGAAAGGGATAGTATGATGGCTAGAGAAACCTGTGTACTGGTGGTTAGAAACCACTGTTCTAAGAGTAGTCTTTGACTTAAATTTCTTTAATGTATGATAACAGTGAAAGTATATGTATTTGTTTAACCTCTAGCTACATCAGCAAAGTGGATGTGTTGAATATTTTGGTTGCTGCTGCCTACCGTCCAGTGCCATCTTTGGATCAGATTCTTCTCCCAGCAGCAGTTACAAGATTGAGAAATCAGCTTTTGGAAGCAGAGTACTATCAACTAGCTATAGAGGTAATGCCAGTGGAGGGATGTCAATGTTAATGCTTGTGTAGTGGCTTTTGTTTTCCTCCCTCCTGAATTCAGATGGATGTGATGTGTGAAATTGACAATATTTAAACGTTTACAAACTGAGATTAAGTTTCTAAACATGGAAGAAATAATTTTCTGAACACTGGAAAAAATTTCTGAGAAGTCCTACTGTGGTGCAGGCTGCTGAAGGGAAGGATAAGTGGCCTTGTTTACTGGTACAGTTAAGATTGGAACAGACTGATTGCAGGGAAGTCTGTTTACATTTATTAAATGGAGGAATCTTGCAGCCAGTAGAAGGGATGAGACACCCTTTGTGGCAGGACTTTATCTGAAGTTTATACGTTAGATTCTATTTGTCTGTAATCTGACAGCAGACATTAGTAAGGCACCTCTCCCAAGCATTTACTTGGAAATCAGCAATGCTGGCAAATCTATACATCAGAGCTCGTCCAGTGTGGTTGATCATCTTCTGTCTTCCTCCAGCTCCCAGGATTTTGTAAGCCTCTGTTTTGGCATTGCACTTTGTTAAATACAGGATTATGATACTACAAATAGTATTATGATTTGTTAAGCAGTAATAAACGGCAAGAATAGATGACCTATTTGAATAGAATTAGTTCTCATTTAAAAGCAGTTGGCCTACTAAAGAAAATCAGGAATAAATTTTATCAGCAAAGTTGTATGAAATAAAAAGTATCTTGGCAGTTTGTGAAGCATGTTCTGTGGCCTTTTTTAAAATCACAAACCGGATGAATTCTGCTCTGTAAAAATCATCTGCTTTAGAAAAGCAGATGTGAAAATGTCCTGTTTTAGAATCATGAACTGAAATTTCCCAGATAAACAGTAGTTTAAACCTGTGCAATAAAAAATACTTCCACATTTGGAGATCATGGGTGTTTTGGTAGTTGGCCTTTTGTGCCAGTAATATGGAAATAATAAGCACGGGTTTTTCATGTGGATTTTTAGTTGTTTGTTTTTAATGGGAAATGTGCTCTAGAAAGGGAAGGTCAGAATCACAGACTGTGTGATAAGCCATTTTTCCTATTTTCTGTACTGGGACTGTGTTGTAATATTAACAAATTATTTTGAATTTAGGTTTCTACAAAATCTGGATTGGATCCAGGTGGAGCATGGCATGCCTGGGGCATGGCTTGCCTTAAAGCTGGAAATTTAAATTCAGCAAGAGAGAAGTTTAACCGATGTTTAAAGCCACCCATGGATCTAAACCAGCTGAACCATGGTTCAAGGCTGGTCCAGGATGTGATACAGTACCTGGAGTCCACCGTGAAGCCAGTACTCATTGCAGTAAGAATCTTCTCCTCTGTTTGCTCTGAAGGGCTGTGGCAAAGCCCAGTAATGATGTTTTAGTACACATCTTATAGCAATGCATGTTATAATATCAGGTGTTAGAGTGTTTCTTTTCCTTCATTGTCATGATTGTGTATTGCAAACCAAATATTGTTGAGAAATTTGTTAGCTGTTTCATCACATTGAAGTGGTGCCTGAGAACCAGATCATAGGATTTTATTGCAATTTGGGACATACTTTGTGGAGGTAAAAGAGGCTGTACCGGATAATGGACCATTACTACAGTCTAAGGAAGTTAAACTCAATCCCAGCAGTATTTTGTGATGCTGCAGTGATGCAATTTTTCTACTGAAACTCTGATAACTTTGCAGAAATTCAAAGACTTTAGAATGCTTTCCCACTCCTCTCATCAAAAACCACTATTAAATGGTTTGGAATTCTGATTAAGTACCAAAAAATTCTGTACTAAATAACTGCAGAATCATGATGATGAAGGACCAAGTACATATTTTAGGAGAATAAAGAAGCCTGTTTGAACTGGGGTGTTGAAGTAGCTGTTGACACTGGAATGTTTTTTTAAGTAAGCCTTCTACCTGTCCTTGGAAAGAGCTATGCTGGACACAGCAGCATTCAGTACCTCTGTTGAAAGAAAGGTTCCAGTGTGGTGTTTATAAAAACATTACTGGAATCTCACCCCTGTAAAGCAATATCTATTTTAGAAACAACAGTAACAAGTGTTTCAGGGCTGAGTGACAAGACCTATCTGAAAAGAAGGTTTTCTCTTGCTGATCACCTATCATTGGTTCTCCGTTAATGGCAGGATGATGATTACTTTGCCACATTGAGGGAGCTTGAAGCAACCGTGAGAACAAGAAGTCTGTCTCTGGAGATGATGTGTGAGGGGAAGATTCAACACAACAGCTACTATCAGGAGTGCTTGTTCTACTTACATAGTTACGGCACTAATCTGGCAATAATAAGCTTTTACATGAGGCATGACTGTATGAGAGAAGCACTGCTTCACTTGTTAAATAAGGTGAGTAATTCAATTTTCATCACCAAAACTGAAATTTGAAAAACAGCAATGAGCATCATGCAGTGTTTGAGTGGTTTTCTGCACAGGAGTTTGCTGAGGTCCTGCAATGTTGTGATACAAACTATCCAGTGACTGACAAGAATTCAGTGAGACAGAAAAACGACTTTGATCTTTACATCTTGTGTTTAATCTCTCTTCCCCATTATGTTGAAACAGGGGTTTCTAGAGAGGAGAAGGTGCTGTTTTGGTTCTTTTGTGGAGGACCTGCATCAACAGCACATTGTCTTTTTTCTACAAAGTTGAAAACCTGGGACTGTTGTCATAGAGTTCAGAAGAGAGAAGGAACATTTTGAATTGCAACATGCAGATAACACTAGACACTACTCTCTATCCCTGTGCCTCTGTCTCGTGGTATTGTTTGTTGAATCAGATCACCTATGTTTGCATTTCTCTAACCATTACAAATATAAGGAAATACAGAGGACAGAAGTCTAGGGAACCCAAAATGTGGTTTCCAGCTCTCCCTTAAGGAAACTGCATAATATAGGAGGACTTAAGTATTTTTGGAGTAAACAGTTCTATTGGTGCTAAACTACAATGAAACCTAGAAATTATTCCAGGTTCTTACTAAGACATTAAGGGTGCTTCTTAGGAGATGTGAATCCATTATAGCTCACCAGCTTGTGAGAGTGTGGCGTTTTGTTTGTTTCCTTTTTTAGGTTGCTGTGCTTGGGTTTGAATTACTGATTATTTTTTTATTATTTGGAATAACTCTTATTGAGAATGTACAACTTGAAACACCAGCTTCCATTATCTTTATCTGCTTATGAGCTTTGTTAATAGAAAATTAGGTTGCCTTATCAGCTCTGCTTTCTCATTGTACCATCAATCATTCTAAGCTCATTATAGTCATCTGCATATTGAATTAGCTTTTTAAACTTATCCTTTACATCAGTTTAAGTTTACTTTTAAAGAAAAGTTGTGTATTTTTACAGTGTAGGTGATATAATTTCACTTCTTAAGTAGCAGACTTGGAAAATACTCTAGACAGACAATTTGATGTGGAATTTTTGGACAAGGAACTGGTAGTAATCATACAAACAAGAGAGGAGGGTTTGTTCCCCTAAAGCTGTAAGGTACTAAGCTTCTGACTAAACATTTTGCAGTTGGTTGTTTGGATACATTTTATGTGTACAGACTTTGTTGCCTGTGTCTTACTCTGAGATATTAAAAAAAAAAATTAAGATTTCATATCAAGCCTTTAAAACTATGTGCCGGCCCTGTGACACAGATTAATGTTACTGTGGGAAGAAGCATGTGTGAGGCTGCGTTTGCAAGAGCACAGTCAAGAGGCCAAGGGAAGTAAATATCCCTCTCATGTCATTGCTTGTGAGGTTTCATCTGAACAACTGAGCCCAGTTCTGGGTTCCCAAGTACAAAACAGACACTGTCAAAGCACAACAAGTCTAATTGAAGGCTACCAAAGTGTCTAGGGGCCTGGAACACCTGATCTATGAGGAGAGTGATAGAGCTAGGTTTTTCCTGCTGGAAGAAAAGGCAAGAGGAGATCTGTGTGCTGTTTTCAGCTACCAAGTGGGTGATTATAGAGAAAATAGAGCCATGCTTATCCCATATGTGCCCCGTAAAAAGGTAAGAGACAGTGGACACAATTGGGAGAAAGGGAAATTCCAACTGGATATAAAGAAAAAGGTTTTGGGTTTGTTTTGGGGTTTTTCTGGTGCATATATTTAGACATGGGAACAGGGCCACAGGGAGGTTGTTGAATCACTCTACTTTGTCATGCTCAGAGCTTCACTGGGCAAGTCCAGAGCTGCATGGCCTAACTTGGAAGTCATTCTTTGAGTGGGGTTTTGAACAAAATAACCTCCAGAAATCCCTTCCAGTCTAAATTAGTTATTAATTTTATGATCTCTGTCACTTAATATGCCTTTATATTACATAAGGAAAATAAGCTATAGTGGTTTTGCTTCAATCTACTTTCTGTTTGTGTAGGAATCCCCATCAGAAGTGTTTATTGAAGGGATCTTCATTCCAAGTTATGAAAGTGGAAAACTGCATATGTTGGAGAACTTGCTGGAAACCATTGATCCAGGATTGGAAAGCTGGGGAGTCTACTTGATTGCAGCCTGCAAATACTTGCAAAGAAAGAACTATTACCATATCCTATATGAACTGCAACAGTTCATGAAGGTAAGTTGAGGGACAGTGCCATCTCTTACAGTGAAATGCTGAATACTGTCAGACTTCTGGTTATTTACTTTGGTCTAAACAAGCGTGCTGGACAAGTATATTTTTGCTTCTTTACAGTCCTAGAAAACATAGAAAGAAAGGCCTGAGCCTTACTATAGCTGACCTGATCCATGTCATGGATCTGGCACACTGTGTTAAAGAAAACAGAGCATTGCCTGCACTGTTTTGTGTGAGCCTGTTAGTGCAGATAGTAGTTACTGAAGGGGGTGTCCTGTGGTCCATCTTAGTGCTCAGTACATTTCTTCCAGGATCACGTCCGTGCTGCCATGACCTGCATTAGATTTTTCACTCATGGAGCGAAGTCGTACACTGAACTTGGAGGAAAACAGACTTGGCTTCTGAAGATCAAGGACCATCTCAAAGTCTATCTGCAGGAGGTCTCAAGAAGTTCAGGAAGGAAAAAAATGGCATTCACTTTTCGGAAGAAAATGTCTGCTACAGATGTGTCGAGGTATCTATAAACAAGAAGCTAAGTTTTAGACAAGGAGAAATTCAGGCTTTAGACTTTGGAGTTTTTTTATTGGTTTCATTTAAGTTGGCTTTAGCTAACACTTACTAGTTGTCCTTGATCCAAATCTGCTTTTATGTAGTTACAAGTATAGGATTCCCATCACTTTTTCCCCCAACAATCCAAACCAGGAGATGGGCAATTGTTTCTACTAAAAAGATGTATATGTATCAGACTACCCTCCTTTAATTTAAAAAACAAACAAGAACCCTACAGTGCACAGACAATTATACATCAATCCACAAGGTTTTTTTCTTTTTCTCTTCCTTTCCTCTCCAAAAAGCAAGCAGCTTTGTAGTGCCTCACTGTCTACTGGGATTAACTCAAAACATTGCACTATGTACAAGCTATAGGTGCCAGAGATAACTGGATTCCTGTATTTAAAAGTCGAAGTGTAAATTTAGCCAGATCTTTCTTGTACTTGGGGTTTTATATCTTGTTTTTCTTAGGGGCTTTTTTTCTTTCTTTTTTTTAGGCTAGGCTCTTAACTTAAACCTGGAGGGGAGTGTGTGTGATGAGGTGAAAAAGCAGGAACAGATATTTATTTGGGGATCCAGATTCTCTGGCTCGCTTCTTTGCAGTAATGTAAATAATTGCTCTACTTCAGCTTGTGATGTATGTTAAGTGCACAGATCTGAAAAGTAATATTGCTGCAGACTTGCACAATAGACAAAGTCAAAAAACAACTAAAATAATTGTTTATAAGTATGTCTTCTTTTGAAAGGTATTGAAGAAATTAGTAAGTTCACATAAACAATAATTGACACTTTCTCTATTACAAAATAAAGTCCGAATTTTTTCACTATCTAGGCACATCAATACAGTTGATCTGCAGATGGAAGTAACAAAGTTCCTGCATCAGTGTGAGAGCTCAGGAACCTCTCAAATGACAGATTCCTCCTTGCCCACACTCTTTGGAAACAATAACATGAAAATGGATGTTGCTTGCAAGGTATGAATTGCTATTTTAAACACAGCTCTATTTTTCATCAATACTAACTTGACATGCAGGTTGAAGCATTTGATGGTTGGAGCAGCTTCTTGTATTTTTTATGGGCAAGTTACCTATGCGTGAATGCAACCCATCATTTATGAAAAATTCATGTTTTTTCTCAAAGTAGCAGAGAACATGTGAGAATTTGGAGCTCATCTCCTCAAAGTTCAAATTTTCAGAGGCAGTGCATCCAAAATACAAATATTCCTTTTGACTGTGCATCCCATTGTGTTTGGAAGCAAAGCAAATAATGCTATTATTCTAACCATTCTTAACTTTGGCTCATCTCCATCTGTAAATTGCCGAATGTCCTTCAGGGGAGCAGTGTGTGACAATAGACCCTATAATTTGCTGTGCTTCTTGGGATGGTGCTGTTTTCTGTTGAAGTAATGCATTTTCTTTTGGCCTCTGGGCAAAATCTGGATTTGCATTAATATTTTTTAACTATACATAATGAAAAAGGAATGTGCATTCCCAGACTTGTCTGTGCCTCTCTTTTCAGGTCATATTGGAAGGGAAAAACATTGAGGAGGGGTTTGGGATTGCATTTAGAGTTCTCCAGGTATGGAAAAACTTCCTGTAACAAGCTATATTATTACAAAGTAACTCCTGAAAGCAGAAATTGTTTAAACAAAAGCCTTTTTTCCCCCATATGTATTTTCCCCCAAAAGAAAAACTTCCTGTGAGAAAAGTCACACGTTCAAATCTTACATGTCCCTGTATTTGTGGAAGCTTGGTAAAGAAGTTAAGATGCTGTTTCAGTAGGACATTTCCAAACTATTTGGGTTCTACAAAGGAATTAGGTACAGCTTTTCCTTTGCTGTGCACCTTGTTCAGTATCTTAATTCTGGCAAACCACAGTCATAGATGTGTGTAGAGACCTCTCACGTGGTAGCTCTCTGCAGTTCACGATTGTCATGCAAAGGCAGTGGATAAATAAGGCCAGGGCTCTCTCTCTTCTATTCTGATTTGAGAGAGCAAAACTAATTAACTGGAAACTCTCACAGGGGACCTCTCCTTCCTCATGTCTGGGTAGAAGTTGAGTGCTTATCAGTCAGCATAGCTCATGAGCCTCAAACTCTTCTGAGTGTTTCTCATCCATATAGTCCCAGACAGTAGAACAGGGCCACTTTTGGACAGAGGTGGCACACTGAAAGAGTTTTTCTGGATGTGGCAGGCCTGGCTCCTTCTTTCAGGTCAGGATGTACAAGGCAGAACTCCTGTCTGTAGAGAGATGGAGAACCTTAGACAAACAGCACTTCAATGCAGCAGCAGCAGCTACTACCCCCAGTTAAAATGGAGCAGGGAGTCCAGCTGCCTATCATCACTTCCATTTCCATCCTTTTTTTTCTTTACTTATTCATGGCAGGATCTGTCCACAGCTTTTATCATCTCTTCCCTCATGTGGGAGGTGTACAATGGTCAGTTGTCTCCTGTTTAGGGTATCCAAAGGGTGACTTCTGGTGGGTAGCCAGAGAAATATAGTGGGAAGATGCTAAGTGAGGGAGAGGTGGGTAGGGATCTAGGAAAGATCTTTTGCCGGAAGAAATAAAACTGATTTTTTGCCACTCCTGAACAGAAGGCGGTAACAGTGCTCTTGTTCTTAAGCAGCATAGATTTTTACCAGTCTGGTTATAGAAAACCTTTAAGTCAGCCCTGAGCAGTGGTGAGTGGAAAACCAGAGGCCCCCGAAACAGCTTTGACTTTTTGGAGCATGGTGTGGTATTTTGTCTTTAGAAGAGATTGTCTCGGTTGTGTTCCTCTGAGAAAACCTGATTAGAACATTCAGCATGTTGCTCTGTTGTTCCAACTACCTCTAGGACTTCCAGCTGGAGGCTACAGAAGTGTACAGCAAAGTGGCCAAGCAGCTGGTGAAGCAGCAGAAGTACGGCGAGATCCGGCAGCTCCTGAAGTGTGTCAATGAGTCTGGAGTGGCAGCAAAAAATGACGGGGATAACATTATCCTAAACTGTCTAAATGAGTTCAAAAACATTCCTGCTGAGGTAATTGTCCTGCATTGTGTCCCTTTTGAAGTAAAAAAAGTATATACAATACAGGCTACAGGGAAGTCTGGTGTCTGTACTGCTCTTTTAGTGAGTCCTTCAGGCTCTGTCCTGTGGGCATAGTTTAAAGGTGGGAGTGCGTGGTTTGCCTTGTACAAGGTGCTCTGAGGGGAAACAATAAGTAGCTGTAGCACACTCCTGCCCTGCAGTTCCCAAATGGTTACCTGGATACCCATGGTGGGGAGAGAACATGTGCTTCACAAGGTCCTGCCAAATCCTGCTGATTGCAGCAGGAGGTGTTCCCTTCAGTGAGTTCCCTTCACCGGCTAACAGAGGATGTGTGGAGGCAGAAACCTCCTGCCTTCACAGGAACCAATTTTGTGATTCCCTTTGCCTACCAGAGTGTTTCTTCCATCCCAGTGAAGGAAGGAGATGCACTCTACTAGTTCTGTTAATTAGGTTAGGGGATGCAGTCCACTCCTTGGATCAGGGTAGGGCCAACTCCTGCTGGGGTGCAGGGAACCTGCAAACTCATTTCATGCAACACGAGCCATGTCCATGAGAGACTCCCAGGCTCATAGCATTCTCTAGGGATCCCCTACAGATATGGCAGGCAGGAAAAGCTGTGGGTAAAGGGAAGAATTGGAATTTGTATTTTTTTGTATTTTCTACATCTGCAACCTTCGCAGTTGGGGCAGTCTAAGCACCTGCTGTGATCTCAGCAGCCCTGCCTGTCCACAGGGGTTTGATCCCTGATGGGGTAAAGTTTTGCAGGCTATTATCACTTTAAATGTGAACACCTTTTCCCTTTTTTGGATACAGGATCTCGATAATCTGATTCAGGATATGGACAGTGATGAAAACAAGGTACGTAAAAGCACAGTGGCAAGAGCTAAACAACTCAGTCTTGCTCTGCAGCTTGCAGGCTCTTTTTCACTGTTTTCTCGCTCATCCTCATGCAAATAAGATTTTTGAAGGCTACTTCCTAGATTGTAGAAATCACAGTGAATTCCTCAAGGCCATGGTGTTTGTGACTGTAAAGCTGTGACATGCAGGTACCAATTGGGACTATCCCTGTTAGTTCCCTGAGAGTCCTCAGAGTGAGGGTTGGGCATTTGTTAGAGTGGGAGGAAAAGTATTTCAGAGAGGCACATTGGTGGGTTTGTTAGTTTTGTTATTCAACTTCTTGCTTAGGTGCACGTAAGTTTCTAGTAATGACAGACAGCTAATGATGACCACTTCAGCTTATTGTTTCAGGGTTATACTATTTCTGTGCTGATCGAGAGTTAAATGATAGAACAAGTCCACTTCTGGTAGACTTTTTCTCTTAGAGGAAACGAAGCCTAAACTACTTTATTTCTTTGTTGGCTTTCATACCAGCCGGCCAAGCCACTGGAGAGTTACACATAGATACGTGAACTGTAGATGCCTGTTTATAGATGTGGCTGTGACTCAGCATTTGGAGATTGTTGTAGATCCTGAGTGGCGTAGCTTGGAATAAAATCTAAAGATTTGTGTCGGTCCTCTGTTTGCTCCGAATGACAAACTCACTGTTGTAGGTAGATTGAAAAATGGGCTTTTAATTCTGCTTTTCTGTAAGATCTGTCACTGAAAGATGGGAATTGTTCTAGAACCAGCAGTAGAAGAAAATGACAGATTCAGACTTTTTGCTATGAGGATATTGTAATTAATGCACAAGTTAGGGTTCCTGATACTAATTTCACAGTCATACAGTAAAGGAGTTTCCACAAGACACAAACTTAATAAAAGACACCTGTTTTATCCACCTTTTTCACTGGGATCTGCTTCCTGCCATGCTCTGTTTGGTAATATGGTGCTACTACCTCGTACGACACGCTTCTGGACTGGGTATTTCCCGTGCGAGTCCTTGCTTAAGCTTGCTTAGGTTTGGTACAGCTTTCTGAGCAAGTTCTGACTGCCTCTCATGCTTCAGATCCAGGCGTACATGATGTGCAACAAGCTGCGTTCTGCGTACCTGGTGTCGGTGCGGCAGGAGAAGGCCCGGGCTGTGCAGCTGGTCCAGCACGTGCGACAGCTGGCCGAGAGCAGCGGCGACGACGTCGTCAAGGCCATCTGTGCCCAGTGGCTCTCAGTGCACCAGCCCAAGGTGAGAAATCGGCTTCCCCAGGGCACTAGGAAGTAATACGGAACTGACATTCGCCATCATACCGAAGGAGAAGGCTTCAAGACAGCTCAAAGGTGTCTGGTTTAGCACTCTCTTGGTAAAATGGAACTCTGTTGACTGATGTTGGTGGCAAATGGATGCTGCTAATGTGCCTCTGGTGAAGGGAAGGGAACTAAATTACAAGTGCCAGTCCTGTATTTTGACTAACAGTCACTACCTCAGGGTGTTTTTTGGCTCTCTTTTTGATGGGGGGAGGGGGGCAGTTTCAAACTGAACAAGCAAGGATTTAGATGTATGGAAGAGAGCACTTCTGTTTTGTTGGTCTTTAATTTTTGTGGGGTTGATATTTTTTGAAAAGCACTGAACTTAATAAGATGTGTTTTATTTTTAATCCAGAAAACATATGTAGAGAGGACAGAAAAATTTTATCAATTTGATGTAGCCTAGACTATAAAATTTTTGTGATGTTTCCTGTAAAATTTTCAAGATTGGAGAGTAATTCTGTTACAAAGACTAAAACTCAGAGATTTTTTTAAGCCTCTATACAAACCATTGCTACTTCTTTTTTATCCCCCCCACTAGTACATGAACCCAGTTTTTTCAGTTTGTTTGAAAAGGTAGGAACTGATTCTTTATGGCAGGTTTACCAGTCACACTGTGTGATGTGTGCCATAGATGTGGCACTTGGGCTAGTGCCAACTAGATGAATGAAGTTATAAATGGCATATCCTGTAAGGGGAGTACCAAGGGAAAATAAGCCTTTAAAATAGTTGAAAAATCATGTGCCTCTTTCTTTACTACGGTAATACCCAATTAATTGTTGCAATGCAGCTTTATTGACTGAATAGTTGACAGTAAACTTCCACAGTTTTTCATCAGGTATAGCAAAGAATATGGATAGAGCAAGCTGTGGCAAAATTAAACAGGTGGTCTGTATCCCTGTCACACAGGGATGTAATTATTTATTACCAGGATAATCTGTCCCTGTCAAGTACAATAGAACACCAAACTGGACATACCCTGTGTTGATGGGTTTTGCTAGGTTAATCAGTTTTATGAAAAGAAGCAGCAATCGTTGTGAAATGTCTGTGTTCAGGGATGCTGAAAAAAGTAGCTGCTTCTCTGCAACTCGTATTGGGACATGAGAAATTGGCAGAAATGTAGTTGACAGTAGTAGGACCTTCAAAAAAAAAAGAACAAACATGGTGTTCCATAAGAGTTTGTGTTTGCTGTTTACATGTATTTCAGTACAAGCAGTAGGAAAACTAATTCACTTTCTCATTAAAGAGTTGTTTACATCAAAAAAACAACAGCTTTTCTGACGTGTAATGTAATTGTAAATAGTTTTAGTACATAAAATAATTGAGACTGTCAAGTAAGCGTTTTGCACTATCCCCAAGCTCACTATAATGAAAGAACAGACTTCCGTGGTGTTGGAAAGGATTTGGTCCATCTTCTTCAGGGTTTCAAGAGCTGACACAAACACCTCTCTTTGGAGGTGCTCTGCTCTGCTTACTAGAGCAATTAGAAATGACCACATGTAGCTTTCAGAATCCCCTGACCACAGATTTGCATTATCTCGTTAGTGAGCACTACTTTAATGAAATCTTTTGTTTCCTTGGCCAGACTGACCTAGCTTTCCATCAGCTTACAGCCATCAGGCTAATCCTAAAACGTGATACTACCTATAGCTTCAGTCATTTTAAAATCTCTGATTATGGGGAGGAGATTTCACTGTTGTGGGTATCCGGATCTGCATTGCTGTAACACCTCCTGTTCTGCTCGAGTTCCTTTACTGCAGGGAGCACTGAGAGTGGAGTTTGCCATGCAGACCCATCCGTTCCATACCTGCCTTTCTTCCTGACCTCTTTGCACTGTACCTGATGCACTTTATATAGTGTTTGTTGTAATTTGATGTTCTTAATCTGGAATCGTAGGGATCTTTCTTGTACCAGCAGAACTGGAATTTTGACCCTGATTAATTACCTTGTGTCATAAATAGTGCAATTATCAAGGGGCTTTGAATTCTTGAGCAGCAAAAAGGGATTGAATACTGCCAGTTTAAAAGAATCTCTCTGTTACTGACCAAGGTATTTTTACAATTAAAAAAAATAAAGTATGACTGTTAATGTATTTTCTGTTTATTTGTTATATCAGCAGAGCTAGCAGTCTCTTTCTAGATCTTCATTTTGCTTTTGGCTATGCTTAGCAGAGTAATTAGAAGGGGAATAATTGTTCTATCATGCCAAATGTTTCTGTTACTGAGTGTCCTCAATATTTAAATCAACTGGAACATCACATCCTTAGAAGCCCCCCCAGCAGCTAGGTAGCCTAGGTAGTTCAGCCTCATGCGTGTACTCAGTAATCCTCTCTAGGGAGCTTTGCAAGTTAATCTAACTCTCCCTTACAAGCCTCCCTTTGAGACATCTAAATGAGCTTTAGTTTCCTCATTTTTTACAGATCAGCTGAGAGGTATAAATTACTTGCTCAAGGTCAAAGAGAATTGGTGTATATCTATGGAAATATTTAATATGTCTTATGTTAAATCTAAAATCAGACTTTGAGAAGGGCATTGACCTGCAAGGGCAAAACTCTTTCATACCAGAGACACTTTTCTGCTTTCTTAAAAAATGGTTTCTCTTGCTCCTGAAGCCACTTTCAAGATCAGAGAATGTCACAGAGAAAGCAAGCCAAGCCTCCAGTGTGTGATAGCATTCTACTGCTACATTATAGTTGTGGATTTAGCTTCATAATTGAGATGAAGCATAAAGAGGGAGGGAAAAAAAAGGTAGAGTGACAGGGAGAAACACAAAGGGACTTTTTAAAATGTTACCTGGACTGAGTTCTCTTACATTCGTGAGGCAGGTGGACATAACAGCAAGTAACTAAGTAAACTGATTCAACATTTCTGAAAGAAGATACAGTCTCCTGTTGTAAAAGGAAAATGGCTTTATTTAGTATTGCTCAGAGGTAGCACAGGACTGATCTGCATAGACAGCATCCAGACAGGAAGAATTAAAATCAGCATGTTTTCCAAAACTGGCAGTTGGTCACAGTGGCAGGCTCATATGCAAGTCCAAAAACTTCTAGGCTTTTTTTCAGAAGCAGAAGATAATCGTATGAGCTGTGGCACTTGGTTTCTGACTGCTTAACTCTTTCAGAAATAATCTCTGATTATGGATCACACTCTAGAAATTTGCACTCAAGTAGCACTGGAGCTCCAAGAGAGCAGTCCCACTGCTCTGTGGCCTGAGCCAGCTGCTTTGTGGAAGTGCAAGTTGTGTGGTCCTGCACAGGCAGGCTGGCCCGTGGTAACCTGTAACTGCTGGGCACACAAATCCAAGGATTTCTGGGCAAGTCTCACCTTCCTGTCCTGGAGCCAGCTTGACCGTAACACCAAGATAGTCCTGCCTCCTGCTTCAGCTATTTAGCTCTAGGGAGTTTGGGGTCATTTAAAGCTAAAATCTCAGCTGAAGTTGTTTAATATTTTTTAACATGGCTGAGATGTTCTTTACTCACTCTGCTCTATTTTCTAGGTTCTAAAGTAATTTAAAGTGCAGCTGGGGGGTTTACTGGGACAACTTTCACACCATCTTCATTCAGTGCTTCACAGGAGAGATGTTGATTTTTTTAATAACTTGCCTGTGCACAATTGCAGCACTCCTGCAGCTTTTAACCTCCTAGTCACCTGCACCAAAACCTGGTTCTCCGAAGATTTGCCAACCGTCAGTTAACTTACTGCAATCAAGAAAGAAAGAAACCAACCAAACTTTATTTAAAGTAATTCCTTGTTACTTCATAATCTAAACCTAAGACTGCAACCTCCCTTTCTATTCTAAAGCCAGAGAACCATAGCCTCGAGCTGCTGTGTGAGATACCAAGCAGGTTGCCCCCGACATCAGTGCTCGAATTCTCCAGCTAGGAAGGGGGACTGATTGCTTAACAAATCTCAGTCCTTAAGTGTAATATTCCAGAAATTCCAATTAGGTTGTGCCCACAGAGCCATCCTTAGGGCAGCTGAAGTATCAGCATTCTACTCTTGAGGTCTCTCAGCAGTGCTGTTCCCTGGAGAAGCATGGCTGAGCCCAGCCAGCTCCACTCGGGTGCTGCTCACTCCCACTGGATGCCGAGGAGCTCACAGCTCACGCTCCAGAGCTTCTTTGCCGTCTCGTCATTCCGACCACGTGGAGATATATATGCTGGCTGGCAATCACTGTAAGAGAAACATTCTTTTTAGTCTTTCAAGTCAAAGATCTCTATCTACATTGGCACACTGAAATGTCTGTGTTAAGATCAGGGAGTTGCTCTCTATCAGCTTAATTCAAGACCAGTTGAAGAATGGTGGGAGACTATCCAGCAAATGAGCAAAGATTGGTGCTAAGCCACCATGAGAAAGACTTCTTTCCAACTAGCTGGGGAAGAATCTCTCCCAATGGCACCACGAACTGGCAAGTCTAGCTCTATCTGCTGTCTCAACTCTTAAAGAAACCTCACTAGTGCACATTCTCATTAATACTGCTAAAAAGGGATATAAACTCTAACCAAGCTTCTTCAGAAGCACATTTTCTAACAAACACTACAAAATGTCACTCAAACAACCCTTCATTCTAAACTAATCCCACTATATGCCCAAGAATAACACTGTAATAACCGTGTATGGTTACCCCCTTTTCCATTATCCTCTGAACTGTGGCTCCTTTCTTCTCAGCTCCTGCAATCAGAAAGCACTCTGTCTGGAAAAGAGGTCCTGTGTCCTCAGCTGTAATGCTAGATGCTGCAATAACTTAGGAGTTTAAGAGCACAGAGGAAATGGCATCTTGTAAGGTTTCCATTCAGCTCAGTGTTTTTAGATGGAGCCTTTGATATTCCTAAAATGACTGGTCCACTCCCACCTGTCTCACTGTGGCATGCAAATTATTTTCTTAGTCTCTACACTTGTGCTTTATAGTCTATGGCCTGGAAAGTGAAAAGGATTCTAGGCTAGTCCAATGTAAGTTATGAATTAGTGTTGAAGCTTCTCATTTCTCACCATGGCCGAAAGTACCTTTTTTTTAAATGAGTTTAAATTCCACCAGTTTTCTGTACGCCAGCACATTAATACAGCGTTTTTATCCCGAGACAGACAGCCATCCAAGGAAGACTTAGATGTCTATTTATATATTCAAGTCTGATTAAGATGGTACAAACTCCCAAATGAAGATCAGGCAATGGCATTACAGAGACTAATCTGGTCACAAATCACAAGAAGAAAGCTCTGCAAAGACACAAAGGCTCCAACAGCATCCATGAAAGGAAAAAGAAAAAAAAAGACCAATTTTCATATTCATTCCCAAAAAAAATAGAAAGTATGGTTAAAATGCTCTGCATGCAATGGGAAGTGGACAAACATATCTGCGTGAATCTAGAATGATGATGACTTGGAACTGCTCTGGGCTGAGGTTTTGGTGATGGGAAAAGGTGGGACTACATATGGTCCTGGATTAAGTCAAGAAGATCAAGAAATAACAGGTTTTGTAATGGGAGCTACACAAGACCATTTCCATGACAGTGTGACAAGCATCCCAGCAAGAGTCCCTCCCAGCTGGCGGGTCTGTCACACTGGATGATAAAGTTATTTGGTCACATGCCAGACCTGAAAATCTCACCTCCTGTCTCTGCAGCTCCATCAGCTCTCCCAGCTCCCTGAGAGCACAGGCCCCTTCTGCTCCAGTGGGGTAAAACTACAAAGAGAACTGAAGTGGTCTTCCCAGGATTGACTCGTTAATGAGGACTCAAGTGACCTCATTAACTGAACAGTTCTACTGAAAAGTGATTTTCCCAAGTGTTAGGCAGGTCAGCATTAGAGCTCTGAGCATGTGACAGCCATTCCTGCACTTTGAGTACATTACTATTTCTAGCACTAAAGGACCTGCTATTGTATGAAGTGTTGCACAGGTCAGCTGTTTCTTCTAACACGATTGCAAGAGACCTGGAAGTGGTAATGATCTAGTATTTGTCACCCTCAGTCTTACCAGACAGCCTCTTACCTGGTCCCTTCTTATTGAAGAATGACAGTAAGTCCCATATTCCCCAGCCAACACGGTTGCCTTCCACAGCATATCACTTCATCACCTTCCACCCACCTGAAATACTGCCCTGTCACAGAGTCCAGCTCCTCGGCTACTGCACAGTAGATACTGGTCTGAGCTCCTTCGCGAGGTGTCTTCAAGAAGAAGGAGAATATCTTCCACAGCCAAGTCAGTACAAATGAGTGCCGGACCAGTTCAGAATACACAGAACCAGGATGGAGAGCGTTTGCTGTGACTTTAGTGCCTATGGCAAAATAAAGTAGTCCAGAACAAATCTGCATGGATCAAAGCGTCTTTTAAAAAAGGGTAATATACTCCTCAATTCTACCTGTAGATAATCTGTAACTTAAAGGAGGAGTCCAGACTTGGATACAGAGAGTAAGTAAAGTCATCTGTAGTTACTGCATGCTGGACGTGATGGACACACTTGACCTCTTAGCCAAATCGGCAGTAGTTTGGTACAGGCTCCAAAGAAGGTAAAGGTCTGAGCCGTAACTGGGCCACAACTCCTCTAGGAAACCCACAGAGGCCAGTGAGTATCAGCGCACATGAACTTGGAACACCCATCAGGCAGTGAAGACAAGTAGCACATGGCTTTTCCAATACTCTTATCCAGGAACAAGTAAGGTTGTGCATGCACTGAGTCCCATGTGTACCCTTCCCACTGAGTGCAATTTGCCTACAAGCCAACCACTCAATTCCATAAATATTACAGCCTAAGTGAGCCTTCTCTGAGCTCTCCCTGCTAGGCAGTATGACTGCATGGTGACAATCTTCCCTTGAGCTGGCTCACCTCTCAAGGTTACGCCTCAAGGCAGAGACCTTTTACCAACAGACCTTTGGATGAGCCCAGTTAACACTCACTCACACTGCAACTGGACTGCACAGCAGGTAACTCTCTCCTTGAGCAGGGATGCCTCTCAAGGCTTGAGATTTCTTACCTGAGACTAAGAGAGCCTTCCTTAACCAAGGAAGAGAGACCCTTTGCTTGCAACAAATCCTTGGTAAGTGACTGATTGCTGAATTAATCCTGACGAAACATTACTAGTCCATGTAGCTACTCAATAAGACTTATTATAAATTTTGTATAGATAATTCCATTACCCATAAATCATCCAAGTCTGAGACGAAAACTGGATCTAGCTGCACCTAGGTTCCCTAAGGAGTTTAAAAAGCAAGGGGCTCCATGCTGAGCCTCGTGATTCAACAGGAGGGTCTTCCTTACACGTGGTATGTTTCCAGTCCTGTGTGAATCATTCTAACTCAATTCTAAATCAGTTTTCCTTTGTATGTGTCTTCCATGTAATAGAGTGAACCTTTCCATCAAACTTTGTTAAGTCCTGCTTTTATGACATCACGTTAAAAACACTTTTGCTAATACCTGTGATGGTGATTCTTGAAGCGGTTTAAACCACTCATCCATGGCACTGGAGCATCCCCTGCTCCTTCCAAACACTGCAGTCATTACGTGCCTTCTGCAAAACAAAGTGCTAGAGGGCCTGAGTACTAAACCAGCAGCGGTTTCCATCAGGCTTTTGATAACACCTGCATCTTGTGACTTACTCTGATAGTAATTTCCTAGGGAAGACACTGCTTCTGTTTTAGTGAATAAATACTACTTAAGTTTTTGAAAAGGACAGAATGACACGACTGTGACAGATAGTGTGACTTACAAGGCACTGTCTAGTCTTATGCTTGTTTTACAGGCCACCAGCCTTTAAGGCAGCTGAGTGTGCATTAGCTTTTCTATTGGAGACTGCAGTTGTAACTCCATTTTCAGCTTCCACCCACATACCACAACTGTCTGCGTGGATGCAGCTAGTTTTTGACAAGCACCAAAGAAAAATGAGATACGTTCAACTGTGCCAAGCTACTAAACTCCTCTACCCTGTTGTTGTAAAGACAATTAGTGTTGTAAGTCTCCTGGTTCCCCAGACAGCAGATATTTTCTTCCTGCAAAGAGCCCTCAGTGACACTTGCCTCAAACCATTCAATTTCTGCATAGGTGATCTGCAGCCCTTTCTTCAATCCACTCCCCCCATCCATGGTGCTCAAAAAGCCAAGCGGATAAACACTCCGCTCGCCTCTGGAACTTGCCTTGCAGCCGCCTGGCCAGCTCCCGGGTGAAGAGTACGTTTGCCAGTTTGCTGTGACAGTAGGCAAGGCCACGATTGTAGCTCTTCTCACCCTGGAGATCATGGAAGCGGATTCGGCCTCCGTGATGAGCCAGTGAGGACACGTTCACAATGCGGGCTGGGGCACACTGCTTCAGACGCTCCAGCAAGAGGAAAGTCAGGAGAAAATGACCTGGGGGGAGACGAAAGGTCATCCTTCTACGAAGGGTTCTCCTGCTTGCTTTTATGTGGTATCTTACTGCTGCCCTCATTTCAAGTCCAGGAAAAAGAAAATTTTTGTTAATTTCCCCTGAATTAACAGCTACGCTTTTTTGGGGCCCTCAAGTTCTGCTCCTCATCTTCAAAAGGTGGCGCTGTCATACATTTCAAAATGTCCCACATAACATAAACAGATACTTAAACTGGATCCACAATAAGCAAATACACTGCATTGCATCTCCAGAACTCTGACTCTGGCCCTCCATCTTTCCTGAAAAAGGCAGAATGAGGAAGAGAAAATCTGAAAGCAGCATTTTCCTTTGGCATTTTGCAACAGATATTGATGTTAGAAGAAGATGGTCTTTAAGGGAAATTCCAATGCAAACCATTCTACCATTCTATGATTCCATATTGAGTGCAAATATGATTCCACTGGCCTTACCAAGATGATTGACTCCCAGATGCATCTCAAAGCCATCAGCAGTCTTGGAGTAAGGACATAACATTACCCCAGCATTATTAATGAGAATATGGAGTTCCTTCTCCTCTGCAAGAAACAACAGACATCCTTAAACAAGGAAACAAAGAATGCAGACAAGAAGGTAGCACAAGTCACCCCTTGCTGTGTCTTGCAGCCACATCACCTTAATAAAAAGGATTCTGCAAACCAGCTCATGACTTGTGACCAGCCCCTGCTGTGAACCACAGTACTCAACAGGTACAGAGATAAGCAGGGCAGGGATTTGGCAATGGTTAGAAGAGCAGACATCAGTCCTTGGTAAAATATTCTCACTACAAAGAAGAACCTAGAGACTGTACCTGCTAGAAATTTCTCAGCAAACTCCCGGATGGACTTCGTATCAGCCAAGTCCAGTTTTTTCACAATGACTTGTTGGTTCCCTGTCTCAGCTTGGATTTCACTGGCTGCAGCTTCTCCCTTCGCTGTGTCTCTGCAAGCTATAATTACCCTTGCACCTGCAGGGAGGGGAGGTGGGAACAACAGGAACAGAAACTGAGATCAGTGGAGCACACTGGATGATCAAGTCTATGACAAGCAGGCTGGCCATGCACAGCAATTACAAACAAGGTTGTTTCTTAGGGAACTAGCATCAGTCAGGGGAGTGGCTGGAAGGGACAAAGCCTGTCCTACTCCATTGTGAGCTACAATCCAGCTGAAAGATGCTTTCAGACCAGGCAAACGCACATCTTAAGTGCCTCTGTCCAGGTTCTCCCAGGTCAGGAGTGCATACAACAACACTGGTATGATAGGGTTATATCTGCCTCTATAATGGGAATGTCAAGCCAGGAGCACATAAAGGTGATGGATTCCAGCCAGAGTAATTTCTAAATGGATTGTGAACAGGTAGTTTAATCTTCTTACCAGTTACCCAAATAACATTTACATCAAATGAGCTTGAAACATGAGTAACTAAAGCACACAGTGGTGGACCTATGGCATTTCCCAGCTTCATACAAACAGAATCCAGGAACTTCCCCAGTCCTCTCGAATCAATTGCAGTACAAAGCATTTTATGTTCCCAAGGCACATTTTTGGAGTCCAAGCAATGAAAACAGTTGAGGAACTGGGAAATTGCACCTCAGTGGTTACAGCCTCTGAAAGAACAGCACTTGGGCTCATCTGCAGTGACTCTGGAATCCAGTTTACTTCAATGTAAGCCTACAACACGCCTTCCTTAGATCCAGAAAAGGGACTACTGACACAAGGCACAGCCACCCTAGCTGCACAGGGATGTCTGCTGACGAAGACTGCACTTGCCTCTTTGTGCGAGGTCTCTGGCAGTCTCCTTCCCGATGCCTGTGTTGGCTCCTGTGATTATCACCACCTTCCCCTCCAGCCTTGCTGTCGACTTACACCGTCCTCCAGCGACATACCTCCTGCAAGAGGGGAGGCACCAGTCACTTCTGCCTCGTTAGGGGGCTCGGGCCGGGGCTGAGCACCCAGAACCTGGGGGTTCGCATCAACACTCGGGCTCACCGCTGCGCCCTGGCCCCACGGAGTCACGGGCATCCTCACCTGAAGTGGCTGGTCACGACCGTGTGGTGAGCGGGACACGGGGAACGCAGCCCCCAATCCCCCGCGCTTTCCTGAGCGCGGCCCCGCCCTCGGGCCCCGCCCCGCCCGTGCGTCAAGTGGAGCCACGGCTCCCATTGGCTGCGGTAGCGCTCTCGAGGGCCTTTTGGCCAATGGGCTGCGCCGCAGCGCCCTGAGGAGAACGCGGGCCCAGCCTCCTGCCGCTCCTCCTCGAGCGCGCCGGTGCCGGGACAGAGCCCGGGGAGCGCGCCGGGCGGTCCGAGGCGGCGGGAGGCGCCAGGGCTGAGCGAGCCCCGGCAGCGTGTCATTGTTACCGGGGCGCTGGAGCTGGGGAGGCGTGAATAACTCCCG
>VZRQ01009069.1:680382-713515 GCA_013397975.1 Machaerirhynchus nigripectus
TGCGGGGTGTCCCCGAGCGGCTGCGGGGCAGCGCGGCCGGTGAGGCGGGGCGGACGTCCCTCGGGGACGGAGGAGGGCATGGGCGGGGCCGCGGTCCCGCCGGCCGGAGCTACCCCCCCCTCCCCCCGGCTGCGGGGCCGTGGCAGGAGTGTTCGGGTGCTTCTCATTAGACAGGGGTGTTTGAGCAGCCGGGAGGGCAGTGTCCCCTCAAGGCACCCTGTTTGTGGGGGGCTTTGCAGCTGTAGGGACTGGGGACGTCGCTTGCGCTAGGCGCCTGCTGGGAGGAGGCGGGTGGCTCTGCCGCGTGTTGTTCTCAGCTGCTGCTATGTCCTGGTGGCTTTGCAGGTCTGTAGCTTCAGTCTCCTGCAGCTCCTCTGCTCTGGCAAATTTCAACTCCATAGGCAAGCACTGCCGTGCCGGGCTCAGAGCATCAGTCTCTGAGGAGGAGTTGTTATTTGGATGTTTTTTCTATTTGACGCTGTTTCTGTTTGAACTGGAGTTTAGCCTGGAGAACAGGAAGCTCAGGGGAGACCTTCTCACTCTCCACAACTCCCTGGAAGGAGGCTGCAGCCAGGTTGGGGTCGGCCTCTTCTCCCAGGCAGCCAGTGACAGGACAAGAGGACACAGTCTCAAGCTGCACCAGGGGAGGTTAAAGTTGGACATTAGGAAGAATTTCTTTGCAGAAAGGGTGTTTTGGCATTGGAATGAGCTGCCCAGGGAGGTGGTGGAGTTACCCTCCATGGAAGTGTTTAAGGAAAGACTGGATGTGGCACTCAGTGCCAGGGTCCAGTTGATAAGGTGGTGTTAGGTTGGAGTAGATGACTGCAGAGGTCTTTTCCAGCCTAATTGATTCCGTGATTCTGTAACAACTGAGTGCTGTGGGGGTTTGGGGCTTCCCCACCCCTTTTTAAAATTTGTGTATGTTGGATTCACATTTAAAACCCCATCGGCAGAATTAAAAGTAGTTTTTATTGTCAGAACTGCCCAGAAGCATCTGTAGATTTGTTGGAGAAGGTTTGCATTTTAAATGACTGTTTTAAAAGTCTGGTTTGTGCACTATGTATTAACAAAATAGAGAAAACCTGCTTACCTGGCCACACTAAGTTGTATTAGAAGCACAACCTGATTTTACGTCTTATCTTTGTATCACACCAGTGGGTAAAGTGCTCTGACAGAACACTCCTCTATAAGAATTTGTGCTTCTGATTTGGTCCTTGATACTTGGCAGTGTTCTGAGAACCAGGAAGGGAAGCAATCTGACAAGGAGAATTTTGCCAGTGTCATTGTTGTTTCCTGTGGGAAATGTAAGCCACGACTGTCATGAGGTGCTGTAGCTCAGCTCAGGTTTTGTACCCCAGCGATGGGCCAGGCCTGTCAGCCGTGTTCTGCCATAGTGTCATTCTCCCACAATTGATCAGTTTGGTGTAAAACCATAAAAACACTTTGTTCAGAATATACCAGTCTGTGCTAGATAACAGAGAGTATGAAAAGCTTAATGTCCTGTTTCTTACCTGGCTTTCTGTCTAATAATGAGTTAAATTCAGGGTCACAGTCCTTGTCATCAGCATTTCCAGCAAGTTTGGTACAAGAAAAGTGTTGAAACCTGCAAATGACAACTTGCAAACCTGACTTAATTCCACTAGTGGTCAGCAAGGGTAAAAAGCATGAAAGAAGCAATATCCTTTCTGGTAGAAATCCTTATTTTCCTATAGAAATAAGCATGATCAGTTTCTTGGTGAAGTAAAACTTTGTCATGTCTCCTTGAAACTGGGGTAGTCATGAGCAATGAATTCTGAGCCATGGGCTTAAAGGGACTATTTACAGGCAACCATTTTTGCAATACTTGGGATTTTTTCGTCAGATTGCAAATAATTGCAAGCTGAACTTCAGACATGCTAAGGAATTTTCATACAACTGTTCTGTTCTTTGATTTTTTTGCTGCAAAAATCCTGGTAGTATTTGTTTGAAAGTGTTTCTCTAAGAGAGTTTAAGATTTAGGAATTTGTCTATCTGGTAGAGTCATTCCATTCTCCTAAGGTGCTTTGTTTGCTTCTTGTACTTATGATGAGGGGAGTATATCTTTTATTTTTTGAGTTATCTGATCCCGAAATATTCAGGAGGTGATAAAAGATACCTTGGAATACTCTTTTAAGATGATTGATGTGCTCCAAAAGCGACGCAGGATCTGTAGTCCTTGGGACATCTTTGAGGGGCAGAAGTTTGGAAATGCTGTTTCACTCTATATAAACAAGATGACAAATTCCTAACTCTAGAAACACTCCTTTTTTCCCCTTCCAAATTTGTAAGAAGGGGACAGCCTGGATAAGTTTCAAATCATGTATTTTCCTCTAAATGAACGCAGTTAGCTGTACTTTGCAGCTGAACCTCTTTCCAACTGATTGGAAATAAATCAGTTAAATGTCGATGAGCATGTGGGTAACGTTGCTGTGGCACGGGCCCCTCTGCTGCATTTTAGAACTTCTGTCCATGTCCTTTGAGTCGTGTTCGGTGCAGAGCGACGCCAGCTGAACTGCTCAGTGTGTTTTGGCATTTCTGGATACAAGACAGATCCAGTAGAACGTTTTCAAGCCACATTGCTGGATTTCTTGTTGGCCTGTGGACAAAAAAGTCTCAAGCTGTTGCTGCTTGGCTTACCTAAACCATTCCATGATTCTATGCCTTTTGGAAGGTGGCGTGTCTTTGGCTGCATGCTTGTAAGTGCAGCATCCTCTTAGTGTGCGCAGGGGAAACAAAGCAGGGAAATGCTGCTTTTCCAGATCTGTGATGGGTTTCCATGAGTTTGAGACAGCAGTGGGTTTAAGAGGGCACTGTTTGAATTAGATTAGTGAAATGACCTGTATGAAACAAATTACTGACTTCCAGAGGCTGTTTTTCCATGGTTCATGTCCGTGATTTCACTTGTAACCCAGCTACACAAACAGTGGCATCAGCACAAATGTATATGGTGACAAATCATGGAGGAAGTTGCGGAGAGTCTATTTAGCAACCTTGTAAATGAGCATTTTCTGATACCAGCTGATGTGTAATATGTTCACAGTCACGATGTAGCTTAGTCTGTAGTAATTCTGTGTGCTACGTGAGACCACAGCTACCTCTTAGATGATGGGCTTTAGTTCTGTCTTAGGTTCTCTACAGTTCAAATTCTGGGCTTAATCTCAATTTGAACTGAGAAGGAAAGCCCACATCTTAGGCATGTTGTGTATGTGAGAGGAGCTATATACCAATGTTTCGAACACTTCAAATTTTTTCCTGTATTCTGTTGAGACCTCAGAGGTTTAAAAACTTCTTTTGCAGAGGACTGTGCTTACCAAAAGGCATTATCAAGTGAATTTTTTTACTGTAATGACATTTTTATGAAGTTGTATGTAATTTTGTCTTTAATCAAATTGGAGGAGTTTTACCAAGAGGACAGTCTACATTTTCTGCTGCCCAGGGTTTTATTAAAGACTGAATTGTGCTCTTTTGAGAGGGAGGGATTAGGTTAGGTGCATATTTATCAGATTTCTGATAGAATTTAGTTTTGTTTGCAGTACTCCACAGCAGTCCTCTAGTGTTCATCTTCAGTGCTTTTGCAAAAGCTTATAGAATATGTGGTTTTGCTCATTTGAGATAAGGAAAGTTTCGGATTTAGACTTTCATCAGTGGTGGATGTTAGAGAGATATGACAGTTTTTAACACATGAAAAGTACATGCCTTAAGGTTTTGTTTAAAAATGGAGTAACAGCAGTGAAACCCACTCTTTGGTCTCCAAAGCCCTAGGCACACAGATCTGAGTACGTGACTGCCTCAAACAACTAAAGTGTCTAGTGTTGTTGGCTGATTCAAAGAACTCATGTCATTCCAGAAGAGGGAAGCATTTGGGCTTTGGTCTGTGAACCTGAGGTGATACCTTGGTGGCATCTTTTATCTCAGAGAGCTCTGGAATGCTTATCCCATGTACTTAAGTTCTTCCTGACCACAGGAATGTGGAGTGCCAGATCTACCAGGAACTTAAGGGCTCACTTGAAAATGTAGATTGACCTGATGTTCTGTTAAAATCCAAATTATAGGTTCAGCCGTCAGTAATCTTGCAAGTGTTTGCAAAAAAAAAAATTTATGAGCTGTTAACCAATGTGTCTTCTTTGCTGTTCTTTCACACTAAATGTTTTTCAACATACAATTCTCTCAGTGGACACTGAAGGAAAGTAGGTCAGAAAAATACTTTAAAAAATACTTCTTTTGTGTACCAGAGGCAGTGTTCAGCATTTGGAAGAATGGTTCCTGCTCTCTTGCCCCACTCCCTTCTGCAAAATTGTCATATGAACAAACTGTTCCCATTTGAGATAAATTTTGATGTGGTGTTCTGCAACTAGCCGTCTGTGGCAGTTTCCTTGTTTTTATTGGATTGAATTGGAGTTCTGTTGTCATTTCTCTATAGTTTATCTGACATACTGCCTTTACTTTCCCAGAGGAGAAGAAAAAACTGGTTCGAGAATTTGATGAGAAGCAGCGTGAAGCCAATGAGACGGTGAGTGTGAGGCTTCCGCCCTTCCTGATGGTTGAAATACTGCTGCCTTAAAAAGGACAGTACTTACAAATGTTACTTTTTGCGGATCCTATTCTGGCAGGCAGGTGTTTAGTTTTGCTACTGTTTGATAACTGATCTGATAGGTGTGTCTGTGTTTGTCAAGACTGTTATGTATACTTATATACATATATAAATATAGACAAATATGTGTGTTTCAAGAGGGTTTTGAATGCGTAGTTTTGATACTGCGGTCACTTCGTTGAAAGAAGTAGAGTGGTGGAGGTGCTATTAAAATTGCTAGAGGTTTTAGGGCAGGCATGAAGAGAATCTGCTTGGGGGTTTTTTATTGCCCTACTGTCTTTTTTCATGTTGGTCTTAGCCTGTCTGATCTTTCTGTAATATGGGATAGGCTTCCTGGACAGCAGGTGATACAGAACAGCACCAAAAAAGCCATGTGACTTGTCTTTTAAAACAAGACATTATGGGTTAAGCATTCTTTTCATATTTCAATGTGCAATTTGTTAGGTTGTTTTTTAGTCATGGCTGAACATGATGCTTTATTCCCCTAATTTACTGGGGTTTATTGACAGGTGTCTCTAGGTGGTGTATGAGAATGTGAGCTCATACTGTGAGAGAGCTCATGTTGGCATATGGCTTTAAGCATTGTGAATTTGTTACAACTGTCGCTAGAAGCTGATGTGAAGATTCATGCATTCAGAATTGCAAATTTAAACTCCAGTTGCCAAGCCTGTATGTTCAGAGTGAGAATTTAGTGGTGTGCCTACCTGTGCAATAGATCTGAATGAGGAGAAGGCTGAAGTGCTCAACAACTTGTTTACCTCAATCTTCGATGGTAACCTCTCTTCCCACATCTCTCGAGTGTGTGGACTGCCATGCAAGGACTGTGGGAGCAAATTCCTTCCTTTAGGGGATGACCAAGTTCATGACCACATGAGAAACCTGAACGTATATAAGTCTATGGGACCTGATGAGATGCATCCCAGAGTCCTGAGGGAACTGGCTGATGTAGCTGCTAAGTCACTGTCCATGGCATCCGAAAAAGTCATAACAGTCAGGTGAAGTCCCAGGTGACTGGAAAAGGGGAAACACTGTATCCATCTTTAAAAAGGTAAAACCAAGGACCCTGGGAGCTACTGACCTGTCAGCCTCACCTTTGATGCCTGGGAAGGTCATGCAACAGATCCTTCTGGAAGATAGCTAAGGCACATGAAGGACAGGGAGGGAAGATGTGGGACAGCCAGCACAGCTTCAACAAGGTCAACTCCAGCCTGACCAATCCAGTGGGCTTGTATGATGGAGTGACTCCAGAGGACAAGAGAAGGGTGCAGGGGTCATTTATCTGGACTTCTTGTAACGCCTTTGACATGGTCCCCCCCCAGCATCCTTCTCTCTGAACTGCAGAGATAGTGTGGTGGACTATTAGGTGGATAAGGAAGTGGTTGGATTGTCATATCCAGAGAGTAGTGGTCAACAGCTCAGAATTCCAGTGGACATCAGTGACAAGTGGTGTCCCTTGGGGTCCATACTGGGACCAGTGTTATTTAATATCTTCATTAATGACATAGTGGGATCGAGTGCACCCGCAGCAGGTTTGCAGACAACACCCAGCTGAGGGTACATTTGCCACACCTGAAGGATGGGATGCCATCCAGAGGGACCTGGACAAGCTCAAGAAGTGAGCCATGGGAATCTCATGAGGTTTAAGATGACCAAGTGCAAGGTCCTGCACCTGGTTCAGGGCAATCCCCGATATCAACACAGGCTGGGGATGAACAGATCAAGAGCAGCCCTGCTGAGAAGGATTTGGGGGTTCTGGTGGATGAGAGGCTGGATATGACCCAGCCACGTGCACTCCCAGCCCAGAGAGCCAAGTGTGTCCTGGGCTGCATCCAAAGCAGTGTGGGCAGCAGGGGAGGGAGGGGATTCTGCCCCTCTGCTCTGCTCTGGTGAGACCCCACCTGCAGTGCTGCACCCAGCTCTGGGCTCCCAGCACAGGAAGGACATGGACCCGTTGGAGTGGGTCCAGAGGAGGGCCACAAAGATTAGAGGGATGGAGCACCTCTCGTGTGAGGAAAGACTGAGACAATTGGGGTTGCTCAGTGTGTAGAAGAGGAGGCTCTGGGGTGACCTTTCTGCAGCATTTCAGTACCAAAAGGGGGTATAAGAGAGCTGGAGAGGCACTTGGAACAAGGGCATGTAGGGACAGGACAAGGGCTGATGACTTTAAACTGACAAAGGGTATATATAGATTAGGTATTAGGAAGAAACTCTGCTGTGAGCTTGGTGAGGCACTGGAACAGGTTGCCAGGGAAGCTGTGGATGCCCCATCCCTGGAAGTGTTCAAGGACAAGTTAGATGTGGCTCTGAGCAACGTAGTCTAGTGGAAGGTGTCCTTGCCCGTGGCAGAGGTGTTGGAACAAGGTGGTCTTTAAGGTCTCTTCCCACCCAAGCCATCCTATGATTCTGTCTCTGTTGCACAGATATGATAGAAAGCCGATACCCATCCTATAAATGCTTAAACTATAAGAATGTGAGAACTGCAGATTTTGAAATTTAGAGTGAGGTTTCAGGGAAAAAAAATCGAGAGTTTAAGCTTGGGAATTTTGTTTTTATTGAGGCATTGCGTATCTGAAAATCCATGTGGGCTCAACAGCATTGGGTAACGTGGTGTACTCAGTAGTAGATGGGGTGTGGGGTTTGGGGTTATCCCCCTCAGCCAGTCCGATACAAACATGTGAATCCCTTCATCTGGTGCTGAGTTTTGAGTATGGCTGCTGCTAAGAACAGATTTGGTGCTTTAAAGAATAAACGTGCTTTCTTTTGTTAAAGCTGCGGGAAATGGAGGAAGAACTGAAGTACGCTCCTGTGCCTTTCCGCAACCAAATGATGAGCAAAATACGAGCATACAGAAGAGACCTGTCCATGTTCCAGAGAGAGATGAGAAGCACAGATTTGGGATTGGGCCGTGGAAACCAAGGCGATACAAAATATGGAATCTTCACCACAGAAAATGAACAGAGTGTGAGGATCAGATGTAAATTTTATTTAACTTTGCTGTGATTGTTTATAAGCAATATCGAAGATGCATTGTTTACAGTGTTTCTACTTCATTAAACCACCTCTGTGCTTTTATAACTCCCTGTATATCTCTCTACATGTAACATGAATATCTCAGGGAGGAGAAAGAACACCTGGAACTTGGAGGAGAGCTTTTCTGTTGTAAAACAAAGATAGGAATGTAATCAAAATGGAACTCCTTGAAAGCCATGCAGTTAATAATTTGCACAACATTCTGTACCAAAACTCTTTGTTTAATCATTCTCCTACAGAAGTAAAAACACAAAAGTGATGCTACTAAATGAGAAAAAGGTTAACTTACCTAATTCTAATCTCCAAAACTAGCGAAGTGTGAATCATGCTTTGTGTAGGTTCTTTGGCAGAATTATCTTTTAAGTGATCTTGGTGTAAATAATTTCAAGAAAATATGAGGATTTATCCTCTAGCACTTTTTTCACTGTGGTGCTGCTGGTACAATGCAAAAAGTACACGAATTTCTTGTTTACCAGATAGGCTTAGAGATATCTGAGCTAGTGAGACTGAATCTCCTTATTGGCTTCAAAGTGCTGTCATCTGTACAGAAAGTTCACGGAGATGGGCTTTTAATTTTTCTGACTTAGATAAGGAGGGTTTGAGGGAGGCTCTTTGATTAGTATTTCCTTCTGCTGTAGCTTGGGAAATTTTTGCCTTTGATTCGTCTTGACTGATTACTCTAAAACCTGAGAGCAGGGTGATAGATTAGACTTTCTGAAGCTTAAGAAAACACTTTATTTTGAGCTACCTTCTGACCCCAAGGTCATCAAACATTCCTTATCCTCTGGGCATGAAAAGAGGATCTTTGTTACTTAGCAGTCCATCTGTTAGTGCTGTTTGTTCCTAATCCTTTTGACTGTAAACTCGTAATGATCTCCCTGGCAACCAACTGTGAAGTCGAAAATAAGGCTGACTTGAGATGTGAATGGGAGTAAAAGTTAGCATCTGGAGAAGAAAGATACTATTTTCATGAAAAATGTTCTTTGATGGAAAAGTAAATTGCTACAAAGACAGTTTTTTGGAACTGTTTAACTCTTTAGTGCTGTATCCTTTTTTGAGATTTAACCAGATTTGACCATAATCTTAAAAGGTACACAAGGCTCAGCCGAAATTAACTTGGCTGCATCAGTTAACATAAGTATGTACAGCTAATACAAATGGATGGCCTATGGAGTCACATTCTAACTTTCATATGTCAGAAGCCTAACACTTCTGTCTTTGTGCTGAGAAGTTAAGCATACATTATTTTTCAGACTAATCTGCAGTCACAGAGGGTGCTGCTTCTCCAGGGCACAGACAGTCTGAACCGAGCCAGTGAGAGCATCGAGCGCTCGCACCGAATCGCTGCTGAAACCGATCAGATTGGCACGGATATAATCGAGGAACTTGGGGAGCAGCGGGAGCAACTGGAACGCACCAAGAGCAGGGTAAGCAGGAAACTGGGCATTGCTCTGAAACAGTCTCATGTTAGTTTAGTGGGAACTGTATGCCAGTAATTATTCTCAGGGACCTCCCTAGGCATAGTAATTGGATATTTCTGCAGACCAAATCCAGGCTGCCACATTTCTGTGTTGTTCTCATAAAAGGAAAATAATTACTGCAGAAGGGTCCAAAGCATGGTGGTCAAATGTCTGCTGCTGTGTCTTTGCAAGATTGGAGATCAGACCTATAGACCTGCTAGAAAAAATAGCATTACTGAAAATGTTACAGATTAGAAAATTGCTAAGGAGTTGCCCGTCACTAGGTTACTAGGAAAAGTTAAGATTTTGGAAGCAGTTAGCAAGCTTTTGTAATGAAATTAATTTTAGTAGAAGAGTAATTACTTAATTACTAGCTTTCCAATATTTGCAGGAAGGGAGAAAATGTTGTCACACAGGATGCCTATTCCTCATCCTTGGTTGAAGACGCTATGCTTCTACTGTGAAAGCTTCAAAAACTAGTTCACTTGTTTTGTGTACGCACATAGGCAAAACTGACAATCTGATTTTTGAAGTAACAAACTGATGGGATTTTCTGTGTCCAAGGGATCCCGAGTGTAAAGCTTTAAGTGAGTGACTTCAGGGGACACTGAGTTTGGCAAATAAGCACACTTAACAAAACAAAAAGCATACTCCTGCTCTTGGGAGTTCTCTCTACTCATTGCAACAAAGCCTGTAGCTTTTTCATTTAAGTAGTTCTGTAATTTCAGTCAGAATTTGATTTTCCTGTTCCCAAATTTGGGTTAGAAAGCAGGAAAGGAAATTGATCTTAAGATTTTAGGTATAGTTTTTGTCCTTTATCGTATAAAAGATATGACAGTCCTTCAGATGTCAGTTTCTCGACAGGTCGTTCATAGAAGCATAGAATTGTTTAGGTCGGAAAAGGCCTCAAAGATCATTGAGTCCAACCATTAACCCGTTACTGCTGTGTACATCACTAAACTGTGTCTGTGACTTCTCTTGTGAGCCTCTTAGGCAATGAATTGGGGAATTGTGTGAACCACACATTCCAATTGGAAGCAGACTATCTTCTTACTTGTTTTTTCATAGTGAAGGTTGGAAATCTAATAAGCTTGGAATGGACTCAGGTTTTCTTCCCAGCTTTGTCCAGTCCATCTGAGTGCAAAGTAACATACGAGCAGTTTTGCAGTTGAGGGCAGTACTTTAAACTGCAGGGGAATGGTGCAGGCAGGTGTCTGTGATCTAAGTGACCTGGTTTACCCTTCATTTCCCTAGAAGGTTTAGAAGGTTTAGAAGTGTAATGATGAAATGGAGACCAGCAGCCATGCATCATGAATCGTGTCTGTGAAGCAACACCTTTTTTAGTTATCTGTAACCTCACTTCATTACATGCTTCAGAGCTGACTGGGTATACCGGAGAGTTCATTTCCAAGCAATATAAAACTGAAATGGATTATCCACTAACAGCTCAGAGCTTGTACCCACTGGGTCACTTAGACCTGTCAATGCAACACAGTTCTTTCTTGCTACAACTTGAGCAGCATTTCAAGCAGTTTGATATGCGCTAGGGTGAGCACATCAGTATCACTTTCTTCTGCTGTTAACAACTAGAATAATGAAATGAAATTTAATGAAAGAAGCTAATGCCAACTTTCTGATATTTGTATATTAATTTAAGAGGCAGAAAGTGGTCTCAAATTTCATATCTTTGTATGTATCTAAGGGAAAGTATACACAAAAGGCTTCATTTCGCCTTAGAAAAGAGGCTTCCAGCTGGTATTGTGAGTAGAAAACAATGTTTTCTCTCAATTTTGAGAGTACATGGTCATCCTTTGTCTCATAATTAATGAGCATTTCAACACCAGCTGCTTTCACGTGCATCTTCCCAGAGTTGATGTGTGCTTGTTTTACTGACAAGTAACTTCTGTCTCTCTTCAGCTGGTGAATACAAGCGAGAACTTGAGCAAGAGTCGCAAGATTCTACGTTCGATGTCCAGGAGGTGAGTGGTGTGACTGACAGCAGCACATGGCATTGGTGCCTGCTGGATGTAGGGGAAAAAAAGAAAAGAGTATCAGCTGGGACTGCAGGGAGGTTTTAGGGAATGTGTAAACAGAATGTGTGCCCACCTGCAGATGCTAATTTGTGCATTTTCCTCTCTGGTAATTGCTTAATGGAGTACAGGCATTGAACACCACTGAATGTGTGCTGTTCGGTCAGGATGATGTGGGGTCTTAAACCATCCCAACCAGGGTGAGGACAGAAGCAAGTTCGAGTGAATTGCTGATGGTGCCTTCAGATGCTACTCATTCAGGTTGGAAATGGCTGTGCCATAAATTACTGCAGCACTGGGCGAGTTGGATGCCTGACGACACAGACAAATCTGTTTAGCCCACACCAGTGCCCTAGAGCAGTTAGTCCTAGGCTGGCCCATGAGACACTCTGAGCCTGACCATATACTATTTTGATTACTAAAGCCTTGGCTTCTTAAGTGGATTTGCAGTTTAGCTATATTGTTTAATTAGCCTTAAAAACCCAGTTCACAGATTGTATTCCCAGTAGGTACCTACCTCCTAACAACCTTTCCTTTTTGCCCATTAGCTAAAGGAAATTGTGATAACGGTCTAGTTTTCAATAGTAAAAGTACTTTATTATTTTGAGATTTTAGTCTACCTTCAACCACATAGTTCCAAGTAAAAGCACCACAATGACAGTTTTAGCACAGGACTTCCAAGTATTTTCCTCTTTGCTTAACTGAAGGAGTAGGCACGTATAGAGCAGTGATCTGCCTTCTGTGGGACAGGGCAAGAGGAACAGAACTGCTCCTGCTGAAATAGGAGATTTAAACAGAATTTCCAGGAAAAGATGAATAGTGAACTCCTGAGTTTGGCCTTTTCTGCTTGTTAAGAGCTGATTGAAAAGCACAGTGTGGTGTTGCTGAAACTGGGAAAAGGTAAGATGGTGATCTGGATCTAGAATCTGCTTTCATAAACACGGTGAAAAAAAAAAACGCTTGGATTTTTATTTTTTAACTCTAGAGTAACCACTAATAAGTTGTTGCTGTCAATTATCATCATCCTGGAACTGGCCATCCTAGGAGGTGTGGTCTACTTCAAGTTCTTTCGCAAGAGATGAACCTTCAGGACCAAGATGACTTTTTCCACTGATGAGGAACAGGCTGGGCTGTCTGCTCCCTTTGACTGAGGGTTGAACTGAGTCATGAGACAGCACATTCAACTGAAACTGTACTGACACTTGAAAGACAGAGAATGGGAGTAAAAAGAAACAGGCTTGAACTACTGGTAAGATTAATAAGAAGGTAATAAATATTTTATTGTCTCATTTTGTATATACTTAACTAAATGAATAAATCTTGGTATGTAATAAAGTAGCCACTGATCAATGGAAAAGTTTATTTAAAAAGTGAGAAGTTTACAGTATTTGCCAAGTGTTGACAATCTCTCCACTCAAGTGCCTCAGAAGAGCTCTGTAATGTCCAATATACCCAACAGTGGGTTCTTAAATCCTCACTTGCTCTTCACTGTCAGATTCATCTGGAGAGCTGGGTGTTGGGAGTTCATCAAAAGCGATGTGTGCTCCTTCCCTTGTCTGCCCAAAGCACGTTGCTATCACATCGACTGCAAGGCGAGCAGTTGCTTTCACTGCCTCTTGAGAGGCTCCGAGCAGTGGATTGACTTCAACCATGTCGACAGCTGAAAGCATTCCTGTGAAAATGATTTACATCTTTGTTACTCTGAGAAAGGGTACAGTCTTCTGCAAGGTTTTGTTTGCAGCCTTTTATTCATTGCAGCAAGCCTGGTATTTCGGTTTGTGACCTACTCTACCCCTTAGACAAGTAAGATTGGCTCTCTAGTGAGGGATGAGGTTATTGTTCTCAGATGCAAATTTGTGTTTTTAATTTGGTTCTTCCTTACATCATCACTACCTCACTCATTCATGCCTTCAGCATTCAGGAAAAATATCTGATGTTCCATAAACATTTATGAGAAGAAAGTTTTTTCTCCCAGTCCAAAAATGAGGAGATATAGAACAGTCTCACCTCATATTCTTTTGCCATCCTATTCAGGAATCTATTGACTGTTGTCTGGTTGGGATTTTTTTAAACCTTCTTTTACTGCAAATAATATTGTTTAAACATATTAAATAAAAACTTCATGGTAATAAGATGAAAAGTCCTCATATATTGAGTCAACTGCAGTATATTTCATGAAAGCTTGATTTCTTAGCCTTGAATCCTAGAATGGAACTTCAAACTATTTAAGGTTGTTTGCACCCATTTTTGTACTCCAGATGCCCATTTTAACATCTCGCCTCATGTGTTTAGGATTAGGGAACAGTCTTACACATTTTTGACAGTAGTTGTTAATATACTATGTATTTTATTTTCTTCTGCTAAGTTGAAGTTGTTGATGGTTAAGCTGCTTCCAATACCAAGGGAATTGCCCAACCATAGGACTTCTTTTTCCCTTACTGAAGGCTGAATTGACTTTGCAGGCACCTTTGCTTTGAGTACACTTACTATCTATTTACACAGAAAAAACATAACCAGTATGAGGTCTGCGTAGTTTGCCCTGTCCTTGCTTAGCCCCATACTGCTGGGCAGCTCCTACCTGTGTTGTGTATTTCTTCTGTGATGTACATGCCTTCTCTGTAAGTTAATCCACCTAGAACAGGAGTCCCCGTTGCTGGAGCCAGTGAGGGATCAAAAGCATCAATGTCAAAACTCAGGTGAATTGGTCTCTGTCTCCTGAGATAGAATAAAACAAGAAAAGCAATCTTAGAGACTTAAACTTTTTCTATGTGCATTTCTTACTGTCGAGGCTAATCAGCAAAGTAGTATCAAGCTCCTTGAACCATGTCTCATATACATTAAAAAAAAAAAATTCCTTCTAAGTATCTTTGGACTCTGAAACATCTCATATCTCAACACTCTCCCCAGTACACATTGGGAAAATAGAAGTTTGTCTTTCTAGCCTCACTGAGCATCTACTCAGTGAGGATTTGGTTGAAGGTACATACTTTAGTTCAAACCATCTTTACTGGTATTTGTCATGTTAGTGCAATGATGTAGAGAAGTGTATGATAGAATCCAGCCTTTTCTCCTTTTGTACAGAAAGCCAGGGTGAAGGCTGAAACACTGAAGTGCATAGCAGCTAGGATGGACGAAGCACCGAGCTCAAGGATTTCACTGACAGCTTATCAAGATGAGCATTTTTCAGGTCAATACTTAAAGGCTGTCTCCAAACCCTGCCATGTAGCCTAGCTGATGAAGTAGTAAAGGAGAATCTCAAACCTAAAATGTTAGTTACTTACTATATCATCTGCCAGTTGATGACAGCTTAATAAACTGGACACTGCTTGTCACTCACTTGAATTATTTAAGTGGTAGACTGCGTACTTCCAACTTACTGCAGATGCTCAGTAGGGAGAAGCATCTGGATTACCATCTTCTTTACTTGGCACAGCTGCAGCTAGGAAGGGTGAGCACACCTTTAGAAAACAGCAGCATGCAGCACAGGTTCTAATCTGTGGCAAGAGGAGGTTACCCTTTCTAACTGACCCTCTCCCAGCTCCTAGATTAGCATGATTTGCTCCCTGACCTGGTTCCCCAAACTTGAACAAGAGTAGCAAAGGTGGCAGCAGTGAACTGCAGTAAAGGAGTGGTGAAAGTGAACTTTACCAGCTGCATTGGCAGCCACCATCAGGACATTGTGTGAGCACAGTCCAAGGAAGAAGCCATCAAATGCTTCCACCTCGCATACCAACAGCTCAATTCAAGTTACTGTCAAGTTGCTGTATGTATTTTTAGAAGTATAATGTGTATCCTGCACCCTGAATTGATTCAAACATCTTGTCAAACTGCAGAAAATGCAGAATTACTTAACAGAACCAAATAGTATGAGACAGAGCCACAACTGTAGTGAGTCATATAACCTGTCTCATAGCCATCTGCCAAACGCTGTGAAATGGTTCCAGTGCTGAGACTTCCCGGTGTACTGGACACTGTCACAGTTTTGTGTGGCTGCCTTACATCAAGTGACTTTCACCTAAATAACTTCCAGGAAAGTAGACATTCAACAAGAGCAGTTTAAATTAGGTAGTAGTTTGTTACCTGCCCATCAGTTGTTCAAACGTTCTTTCCATAACTTTGCGAATTCCAAGGTGATCGATATCCCTCATGGAAAAATACTGGATGTCAAAGTTCTTCAAAATATAGCTGTGAAAATAATTTTTTAAAAATAATCATTACCAATTTAAGCTGAAATCTAGCAACCCTTATGAACATGATTTCAAGCTCATTATTTCAGCCTTTACAAAAATCATTTCATCTAAACCAACTTACTACTCAGCAGGATCCACATCCCTCAAACCAATGTACACAATATCAGATGCTGAAAGGCAGGGCTTCAGCCAGGAAAAGCCAGGAAGCTGTGGTACCTGCAAGCAAAGGTTTGGTATTAGGTCAGTTTAATGACATACCTAACAAAGTGGTATTTAATGCTTCCCTGAAAACTTTGTATTGATTTTTAGCATCCTTTCTCTCTAAACAGAGAAACTTCTGCCCTTGAGGGTTTGGCTGATATTATCAGTCCTTACCTTCATTCCTATGTTCAACTCAGGTAAAGTGATATGACTTTATCTAGAGTTGAATGTTAATGGAGGAAGTTTTTAACTCTTCTACATTTTCCACTTTGAAGAGGAAGAGGAATAAAAAGCCCAAATCCACAAGCAATAGGTGATTTGCAGCAGTGGGTATAAGGAGGAATGATAAGAAAGTAGATACCCAGATGTAGATCACTTACACAGGGCACTTAATGGTGATGCTCTGTAACTTCCCCTGGTACAGGATGCTCAAGTGGAATAATGAAAACCAAGGCACTCATATATTTTTAGGCTAACTATAAAGTCATGCAAACTTACAAAAACAGTATTAAAGATGGATTAATTCAAAGTGGGAAGTTGAAAAAAAAAAAAGAGGGAAAAAAAGCAGGGCAACAAGTTGGGCCTCCACAGTGGGCTACATTCATGCTGGCTTTTAATGCAGAATTGAAGAGAGTAGGTCTAGGACAGCAAATGAAAGGTTATGAGGTCATCATTTTTCAGCTTTGGTAATTAAGTAATCATGGTATGGAATTATAAAAACATTCAGTTAGTAATACCTACTAATTTTAGGAGTGATTTAAATTAACTCAAATTTCTCTTCTTCTCCCAGCTCTGAAAATGGCTACAGCCAACATAGCTGTCAAGCAGCTAGAAGATTTTGTTTCCCTCTTAGACTTCTCAATTACTAATTATATTCTAGTTACAATATTGGATGTTGTTAAAGGTTAACACACCCATAGCTATATTTAATTACATTGGGTTAAACTAGCACAGATTACAAAAGTATTTGTTACTCTAGGACAGTGACCTGAAACTTCGCCAGTCGTAAATTAAGAAGAGGGATAAATGAATTGGAGACCACTAGGAAAAATAATTCAGGTTTCAGAAATGAATTCTGCAAAACCCATCACCACACCATAAACTAAGCATAGTAATGATAATATTGTCAGATACTTTCTAGTATCAATGATTCAGTAGATTTAATACTGCAATTTGAATTACACCTCTTTGTAAATAAATAAAATTGAATGTATTAACTGCCTTTGGCAGGTTCTTTGCTTTGTTACAATGGAAAAGGAGTTGCTGACAGTAAAGCCAGAGGTGCACGCATTTTCATGGGAATGTATTAATAGCAGTTTGTGAGTTTGGATGGTTCCAGGAGCCCTGAAGCAGTGAGGAAAGAAGGATGATTTTTTTTTGTCTCATTATTGACTCAACTGCTGTACTGGATGAGAGTAAGAGGGTGAGCCATGTGCACTTGGGCACACATAAGGGTTCACTCCAGAGTCAGAGGAGTATTAGCCAGACAAACTACTGTCAAAAGCACATTCTGCTACTGCTAAAGAGCTGTTTAAAAATTCATGTTGTTGTAGAAGCCTTGTGGTACCAGCAGGACTTGTGTTGGTTTTCCCCCTCTAAACAGGAATACAATAGAGTAAGAAAAACCCCCTGAGAGAGTACACACGCCTGTTTGTGCGCCTGCCCTGTGTCAGTTGCTTCTGCACAGGCATCCTGACTGCTGGAATTGAGGTATGCTTGTGACAAGATCCCATAACCAGCACCATGCCTGAGTAGCTTGCCACTAAGCATAGCCTAATCGTATTCTTTCTTCACTACTGCTGCTGGCAAGAGAGGCCTTCTCCCCCACTGACCTCAGAAAGCTTACAGTATTCTTGTAGCATGTCAAAAGAAAAAAGTGATTAAAAAAAATTACTGCTTTTCTATGCTGCTCAAGAACTGGAACCCAGCAGACCGCTATCTCCTCCTTCCTCAGCTATCAGAGAACGAAGTTTTGTTCTGTTCCCACCAAGCCATAAACTGTTCACTTTAGGTGAGCTCTAAAATTCACAGAATTTTCTCTTACTCTTCTTATCTCCCTTGAGTAAGTGTGTACTGTTGTCAAAAAGAAAAAAAAAATCACCCCCTTTAACTTATGAGCAAAAAAGTAGAAATACAGTAACCTTTTATATTAACCTTTTCATGTTCTGGGGGTGTTCCAAAAAGCCCCATTAGTTTTGCATTACTTTGGGAATTCCAACATGTTTGTAGAGACCACGTAAGAATGACTGGAAAGAGTAAAGTATGTAACAGCATCAAATGATTCTATTGACTTGTGGATGGAAACCATTCAAAAGAATTTGCAGGAGAAAAAGCAGAAGAGCTTTATGAGATGACTGCGGTATTGCCATGCTGATCAGGAACTGATGCAGTGGTATCTTCAGCAGCCATACAGATTTAAACATGCTTGTTCTTGCTTGGAAAGCGCATACTTCCAGCAACACAGCATCCCCAGATTTATCAGAGAGAAACAAGAAATTTAAGAGTAGTAACTAGCAACGCAGAGTACCAAAATGAAGCAGTCAGGTTTTCTGCAGCTCCAGCATCCATTCTCAAGATGCAGCTGCTGATCCTGCTCCCACTCTCCAGCCTAAGCTTCAGCAGAAGCAGATTGTTGTACCCAAGTTCCTACTGCAGAGGCCTTGGCTGTTCACTGCACAGGTGCTGCAGGTCCCTGTACAGGGTGACACAGCCCACAGCTAAGCCAGGCAGGCTACGTAGGCCTTAGGTCAACCTACTGTTTAGCATCTTGACAGCAGCAAAAACGGGCCGTGCACATTCCATGTGCCCCAGGACACAGCTCTTTTTGATAATTTGACCTCTTTCCAAGATAAAGGCTCTCTCTTTAAAAGCTCACTGCAAGCAGTTACAGCTGTTCTGATTAGTAATATTTGCCATGGAGCCAATGCCAGAGCAGCCAGTTAGGAGAGATCATGCAGGAACAGCCCCTGTCAGGCCCCAAGGTTGTCAAAACATGGAAGAGCCAAACTAAGCAGAAGCAGTGTGCAAGGTATGCAGGAACTGGCTGTTCCTGGAGGTGAGCTCAGCTCGGCTCTCACAGGCTGGGCTGGGGGGAGGTTCCTGCTCAGTTGGTAGCAGTGCTGCCATTGCCCAGCCTCGGTAACAACCCCGCTTGTGACACAGGAGCAGCACTGCAGTCAGCTGCAGTGTGCAGCAGGTGGGAACCCTGGCTCACTGTGCAGCCCATGAGGATGCAGACACAAAGGAAAGCTTTTCCTCATTCATGTTACTAAGCGTGTCTGTATCTGTGTTTACATGTGCTTGTGGCACTTGTATGTATGTGTGCATGTACGTGCACACATACATACATATTTTTCCTTGTACTCTGATGGAATAGGTCTGCATATGCAGCAGGTAAGAAAGTACCTCACATCAGCAATGGCACATTGCTATGATATATACAAATACTCTGAGGTTGCCATGTAGGATAACTGCAATCAGAATACTCACTTTATCTTGAAGCTCCCTCAGGAGAAATGAGAGAGGTTGTCCGTGGAGGCTTCCAGACTGAGTTGTGAGAGGCGTGTTGATATCAGCATGTGCATCCACCCAGATCACTCCAAGGTGTGGGCACTGCCGTGCGTGGCCACTGACAGAACCAAGTGCCAAGCTGGAAGTACAGAAGCAAAGTCTTTAGTCACCATTTCTCCTTCAACAACGACAAGGACAAGGGGAAGCCTTTGCAGCTTCAGTCAGCCATGTCATTACATTTCCAAACATCAGACATCTGTGACAATAAAGGGAGCATCCCATGCAAACTGCATGGCATGCTGCTGCTGTGATTCCAGGAGTCCAAGTAACTCTACAGGGCTACAGTAGTGGTGACAGAGAGCCAGAGCTCTCTGCTGTCTCCCTGCCCACACACTTAATCTTCACCTGCTCTAGATCCAAATGCTCTAGAAAATCTAGCCTGTTATTCACCCTTTTTTTTTATTCTAGTCACGACACCTTCCCCCACAATTCCTTCTTACATGCCCTATCTTCTTGAACCAATTCTCATACCAAAGGTTAGTGAAAAAGAGGAAAAATATTCATGTTGTAAGATCTGTTGCAAAATTTTCTGTGTGCAGGCATTATAAACCCTTCCTAAGAGGTGATGAGCAAAAGAGACACGTCACTAAACATTCAGCAATAAAGAAACTGAGCAGTTCCTCTGATGGAACCTGATGACACAAACTTTCCCGAAGAGGAAAACCTCATTTGTGTGTCTACAGATCACAGACCAGTCTGGAACTAAGCAGTACTGTCTTAGAAGGTCAGGTTTTTGTAGCTGTCTTGTGTGTTCCACCCTAAAAGCCCCTCCCTAAGGTATTGCCAGGAAATGACCCCCGAGTTGTTCCCCCAGTCCCCTTTTTTTTTAAACTTAAATTCTTGCACTCCAAGTGTCAACCTGCAACATGAACCATTAATTGTTTTTAGGTCAGCTCACCTGTGATCACCTCCTAAAGTCACACATCTGTGTCCAGCAGCTACTGCTCTGCTCACTGCATCAGCCAGCACCTGGCTGGCCAAGCCCACAGATCGCGGGTATAAAATCAGGTTGTTGTACAGTTCATCGTTGGGAACTTGAGTGAAATTCAAATCTCCAAAGTCGTGCACTTGACATCCTGGGAACACAGCAACAAAAGCAGAAAGTGACTTATTTAAATAGCTTCCCAGGGAAATGTTCAAAATCAGTTGGGCAAGTAGGAAAGGAACAAAGGGAACAGAATAAATCCATTTGACTATTTGCATGGGACGCAAACTGTCACAGCATTACAAATTAGAAAATTTAAGACAACATTATCAGCTTAAACTTAAGATATCTTTAATTTAGCAATGAACTATGTCAATCATAAAAAGTCACTTAGAAAAAGTTTGGATTTTTAAAAAAATTATTTCATTATAAAGTTTAACATGAAAAATTATAGTCTGTATTGCCACCTTCCTTTCAATTTAGACATTGTATACAGCCTCAAATGAGCTCAGTTGCTCAAAGATGTCTAGGACTACACATTTCACTAACTATACCTGAGTCCTAACAGTTGTTTTACCTTTTCAAGGCCCCAAAAAATCCAGGCACAGAAGTACCAAGTTACCAATAATATAATTTTTTTACAGTACTTCCAGGCAACTCCATGGAGAGGATTCACTAGTGCTTTGTTAGGAGAATCTGTCCATTTTCTCAACACAAGGTATTCTAGAAGGCATTTTAATTCTGGGACCTCAATCCCAAAGCTCTTTGAGATCCTTTCATTGCCAGTTACAGCTTGATTGGCTGGTGAAGCCTGAGAACATTCTGGGTGTAAAGCTCAGCCTTTCCTCTCAGAGGCTCTCAGTTTGAGAAAGGCCTCTCACTGCAGGCTCTGATGAGGGCAGTAAAGGCCCCAGGGTATTTACAGCTACACCAATAGTGGCTTAATAAGACCACCCTGAATACCAGTCATGCCTGTCCCCTTTGCTCCTCAGAATCACTAGTCTGTTTGCAGTTCAAAGCATCCGGACCAGAGCTTGACATTTGCCTTTAGCCATCCAGTGCTTAATGGGGCAATTAAAAAATTTAGGCAAGTCAACATGAAGAAACAGCCTACTTGGGGTCTGGGTTCCTGCTTAATTTCCAGCAAGCCATTAGTCTAATGTCAAGGAAACTGGCTCTGTTCATTTGCTTGGTGGATATTGCGTAAAAGCATAGTTGAGAAATAGATGACTTTTTTGTAACTTTAAAAGGAGTTTTGACTGGTGAAATGAATGAAGGAAAGTTATTAAGTCACTTGTGCAGATTCGGTGCTGGGAAATAGGCAAGCACACATCTTATAGCTGGGACATAGGTGGGCAGATGCTGGGGGATTTGCAAATGAACAGCAGCTGAGCACAGCTACTCAATAAAGGATTAAATAAATGTCTCAGCAAGTCAGTGAGAAAATACATTATCTGCAGTGACTTAAAGCAGTAAGCAGGACCATCCACCCCCTGCTTTTCAGAAGGCAACACAGGTACCCAACAGCAATTTTTCCTCCTGTAGACAATGCCTAATTAAGCTACAAGATGAAGGCTCTGGAATTTTGAGCCTATTTTGTTCAGTTTTAAATGTGCCATCTGATCTCTGTGTGACCACTACATTTTCTACCCTCTGTTTTATTCTGCTGCTGTGCAGAAGCAGAAAAGAGTTGTGAGTACCAAGATGTTCAGTAAATGTTAAAAGTTTATTTATTTTATTATTTATGTGTCATCCTACAAGGCTACTTCTCCCACATATGCACACTGCTACACCTTTCAGTATTTCAAAGTTAGATGAAAGTACTTGACCATGCCTGGGAGACAAGTTTTGGAAGTACAACTTCAGTAGCTATCAAGACCTTTCAGACACGCTCTTGTACAAGGGATCTAATACCTCTGACATCTGTGGGAAATAAATCTGCAGTTGGGAGCCGTGTGCAGTGACTTACACACTGCAGGACAACACATCACACAGTGAAATGGAAGGAAGGACTACAGCTTAGGTTTATGTTCTCTCCTACAGGACATACAAGCACATCACAGTATTTTTATCCATTCAAGGATGAAAACCAACTTCCTTTAACTCTATCACACAGCTCCACCTTCAGATCAGTATAAAACAAAGATCCAAACATGCCATCTTTCATTACAGTTGAAGGAATCAGTTAAAATTCTCCAGGTTGTGCTCAAGGCAGGCCACACATGGCAGATTCTAGCAAGTGTGTTTAGAGAAGTAGCATTTAGTAATTTCTGCTTTACCCTGCCCTCCTCCAAGTTCCCATTGTAGGGCAAAAGGACTTGGTTCAGCTTCTGAATAAAAAACCCCATTTGTTTCTTAGGATCACATCGGGTTTATACAGCTCAACACTTTTGTGGTCCAGAATTCTGCGATCTCGTCCACTTTTTGAACATATGGTACTCATAATTCCCTCTAATTATTTTCATAGAAAAGCCTAAAGTCTGTTAAAGACAATAGATGCCTTCAGTTTTTGTTACATCTTCTAAAGTTCAGATAGGGTTCATGAACCTTGTTATTAGTTTCTTTACGCAGCTTTGTGCATCCCTTGTCTCTAGGCCCACTGTTTTTATGTGCTTGCAGAAGACAGCTCAGGTTTCCCAGGCTGATAAGCAATGTTTTTCAGCCAGCTACCCAAAGGCTATCTGATTAAGATACAGTTAATCTCAGAAGTACAGGCTAATCCAATACTCAAACATTAATATCTTCTCTTACTATTATTCCTTTTAATTGTGCCTAGTGTTTTGAAAACTAGAATTAAATGACCTTACGGCAAAGGGAAAGCTCAGAGAATAGATAGTACAAAGAGAAAAAAATTCACAGTACCTAGATATGCCATGTATCCCAAAGTGTGGGAAGTGTATTCGCATGTGTACACACAGTTTTTCAGTTTGACCGGATATTAGAGGTGAAATCAACACACATATTTGTCTTAATGTTACTGAACAAAGAAAAACAGTTTAATACATCAATAACTACTTTAATAATTTGACACAGCTTCTATTTAGAATCTCAGGTATTAGTCTAAAACTTAAAGACCTGAATTGTTTTCCATTTCATCTGCCTGCTTGCAGATAGATTTAAGTTTATTTCTTAAATCAAAGCTCTCTCAACTATATTATTTTGTGCACAGAAATTGCTCAATGGATAGACATGCTGTACTGCAGTGCAGTCTGGTGGATTTTGCTGTTATTTGGCCATGAGTGAAAGATTTTATGATCTACCTCACTAAGCAATATCCACTTACTTTCGTTGCTAGTTGGGACACTTTATTTTACATAGATACTAATACTTTATTTTATAAGATACTAGTACTTATAAACAAAACAGCTTTTAAAATAAGCACAAAGTTAACATGAGAATATATGGGGCCTTTTAAATGACAGTAGATTCAAGTTCTGAAAGGTAGAAAAAGCTATGGGCAGATAGGAAAGCCAGCTTCCTCACATTCATTAGAAAGCACAGCATCCACACCATTTGTCAGTGAGGCAGATCAGGTCTAGCCAGGATTAAAGTTGTTTTAAATTGAAACATACCATAAGTACCAGAGTGAACACCACAGACATTTTGCTAGTAACTAAAGAATATGAAATTGAATGTGATCAAAAGTCTTTTGTTCGCACTTTCAAGCTCTAACAGAAATTATATTCAAATGAAAAATACATTATGTTTGATTCATTAGTCAATTATCAACAATGCAGGACATTTATAACAACCAAATATGTACAAATCAGCTCCACCAACACTCTGGCTCAAGCGGAGATCCCTCTTTGAAGTGAGGAAAACAAAAAAACAGGCCTGAATAGTCTATTTCTGTTACAGAAGCTTGAGGGAGATACAAGGGAGGTAAAGGCATCAATGTGAGTATGAACAAACAGTATAGTTACATAACTAAGATGTGCATATGCACAACAGTCATGTCAGAATGAATGACCAGTGTGGAAAGGCAGCACCTCCAGCTTAGGAGTGCAGTCCGCAGTGCTTCAATGCCCCCCCTCTGACTGTCATCAACAGAGGTACCTGGGGGCACATTTCAGCCAAAAAATTAACAGATTAGCTTGAAATAGTTTGCACAGTAGATCATTCCCAGGTTAACTTTTGACTGGAACAGGTCAGGGGAAGATCACTGAGGCATTCAAACTGCAGAGCAGGAGATGGACAGCTGTGATTTATCCAGCCTCCACAGCCAGAACCTTATTTGTATCAGGTAGAACAAATCCATGTTTTTCAACTTAGGAGCCTTGGACTTAAAATAAAAATAATGAATAAATAAATAAAAATTAAGAACATACTTGACCAAACTAAGTTCTGCATGCCTTTTCAAATAAGCTATTAATGTATCACTCAGGCTCAACTCAGTGATGCTTATAACTGGGACGTAAGATGTCTTTTAGCAAGCTGTATGACAAGGCTGAAGTTCACTTTCTATCATAAGCAAAATACACACAGTAGCCAGCAGTTACTACAGTAATTTCCCTGCACAGATTTAGAGAATTTTCTTCTGTAAAAGCAGGCAGCTCGTGTCAGGTGGCATTTAACTGGAAAACATCTGGGCAGCAGCAGGGAAAGCCTCCCCCCCATCCTCTGCTACTAGGAAATTGCACCAGCAACAGAAGCAGCAAACTGATAGCAGGAGATTGAGCTTTCCAAACCCAGGCTGTTTGCTGACATTGCCCAATGGACACTCGCATAACAAATATAACAGCTCTCCGAGGCAGCAAATGGGAATTGGAATAAAAGCACATGGAATATGGGATAGAAGTGATCTCCCAACACTGCCAGTTTACACTGGATATTTGTGAACTGGACATGAACAAAAAGAAATCCTAAATTAATGGGAAAAGTAAATCCATTTCTGGGTGAACTATTGTCAAAGCAATCTGGAAGTCCCACAAGTTACTAGACCTTATTTCATACTATGTTATATAAAGCTGCTCACATGAAAGCATCACTCCTGCAAACTGTTTTCTCAGATTATAGCACCATTTACTAAATCACCACAAACACCGAACGGCTTTTTGGGGTGCAATGACTATTATGAACAATGTTTATAGGCAAACTTAACATTTTACTCCCCAATGAAACCAAGTTACCATCCTTCTTTTTAGTATAAACCCACTGGCTTATGGTGGGGGCTTTTTGATCCTTTCTCAGAGATGCTGTCAAAATGTTACACAACAGCAAATAAATGATTCAATTCATTATGACCAGTGCATTCTGAAGCTTTTTTTTTAAAGACAGTTTTAACCCTCCAGAATTATCCCGGGCGCATGTGTGTGTTACAGCTATGCAAACAAAGTGCATACTTTCATTTTACATTAATAGGAAATTAGGCTAGCAAGGTTCCCACTGCAAGAGACAGACCTCAGCAGCCTAATTTAATCATAACCCTCATGCTTGGAAGTTCATGACACAGCATCTACTTCTCTTTAAACTGAATAGGTATCTGCTGGAAGAAATCATCTACTGCATACAGATACTTGATGTCTCAATAGATTTCTGTCAGCTCTAAAATGTCACTTCCTAAAAGGCAAGTTCTTTGCAATTCAATTGCAAGTCTGAGCAATTCGTATCCTTTTATTTGAAATTTTGAAAGGCCTGATTTAAGCCAAAGTTTCTATAGCTGTACATATTTTAAAAGCTTCATCTCCTACAAAAGCAACACGCGAACCCGATTGCAACTGCTCCCCCAAGTGTGTAGTCAAGATGTCCCTTGAATAAAGTGAGCCAAAAAATATTTTTCCAACCCCACACTGAGCAGCCACCTCCTTTCCCTTTGAAAACTGCTTATAACTTTAATCTCTTATGAAAGTCAGTGCACTTGACCTTAAGAGGTCTTCAAAAACGTCAGTATCAGGTGTTGGGAAACATTTGCACTGTGTCTTGCATCACAAAGAAGGGTGTAGCTATCGCATCTGCCACACCACCAACAATCCCCACACACATTCTAATTCCCTTCAAATATGCTCAACCCAGCCACAGTTCCCGATAGCAATGGGGCGCTTACAGCCGTAAGGAATCATAATGCCAAAAGAGCTTTCCTCAACAAGCACCTCGTGCTTTAGATTGTTACAGAAGTAAGCAGTAACTCATTACTTAACCCAGGCAGGTAACACTTGAGAGGAAGGGAGAGCAGAATATATCAGAGATTACTAAAGTTCTCTTCCTCTTATCAGCTGCAAGAAACTAATATCTGATCACTTCGTTTCATATACAAATGAAAATTCTGGTGGGTTGTTGGTTTGGGAGGGAGGTTTTTGTATTTAACTTCGGTGCTTCATTCCCTGCTTTTCAGCAGGTGGTGTTGTAACAGAAATTTCCACCTTTCATCCAAAACCAATCCTCCAAACCATATTCAAGTAAGCATATAACTGCCATAGGTATCTTGGTCTTGTGAGGCCACAAGACGACATGGGATTAAAGTTTCAAATGAGAAAGCAGTAATAGATCCTGTGTACTGTGAAGCAGATCAAAACCCAACTCATTACCTAAGTTTTCCCTCTGTCATCTCCTTTTGTGCTTCCCCCTAGTAACTCCACTCCTTCAACAGCATTCATAGTAAAAAAATAAACCAGAATGTGATCTAAATTTACTCCAATCCAGAGAGAATTATATAGGTGCAGAAATTCAGGTAAGTCATGTATTAAAACTAATTTTATAATGTAAAAATATCTAGGATGAAGGGTATCACTATAAATCCAAAAAAAACCAAACAGACAAAGAAAAAACCCCAAGAGGTCTATTCATTGGTGCTTGAATCTAGTCTCCCTTCATTTAAAGATTAGGAAGAAATAATCAATTCAAATCAGGTTTTCCTGATCTTCATCAGCATAGCTTTATTTTTAAAGGTATTTAAACTAAATTGACACACAGAACAATTACAGTTAAAGCACCAAGTGACATTTACCCCAAATTCAGTTTCTTTTAAAGCCAATTTCATACAGTGCAACCTCAAGTACACACCAGCCAAATGGGAGAGGGAAAAACAAACATCAAATCGATGACTGACAGAAAACTTTTCATTCCAAAGCAAAACCAAGCAGACTGTATACTCCATCAGCATGGGGAAGGGAAGAGAATATTGGAACCTGACTGCAAGGGCTGCTCTGACTCTGTGTATTTTCAGTGTTGGCATTTTTCTCCTACCTTCCAAGGCTACTTGTAATCATGCAAATACCAAAGGTACAGCATTCAAAAGGATAAACCACAACTGCTGAGCACAGCTGTGCACAGCAGAGCCCACTCCCCCAGGGGAGCTTAGCCCACCCCTGCTCAAGGCAAGAGAGCCAGTGAGGTCTGCTGGGAAGACGCAACCTAAAGACAGCCTCAGTGGAGGCCTCCTCAAAACAGCTCTCCTCCAAAAGCCCAGCAGGGCTCCTTCTGCCTGCCAGGTCATCAGAGGCAGTTCCTGGCTGCCTTCCCTCACGGAGTGGAGCAGCACCTGCCCTTGATGCATTCTGACAACTGGCATCATTTCAAAGACTCATTGCAAATGCCAGTTACAGTCAGTCCCTTTGGCCGGGCTTTGAGTTTTGACAAACCACTGGTCTTTGAAGGTAACCAATCATGGCTAATCTGCATTTGAGAGGTAAACAAGAATAGCAGAGTCTCTTGGATCTTTATCTACCTCTACATAAATAAAAAGAGGTAATTAAGTCTAGTTCCAGAAATAAGTTGCAGTACTACATAAGTATGTTTTACTGGTATTATTAAACAGAAGTGTTTGGGCATGCTTGTGTCTAAGGGAAAGGAAAGAGAAGAGGACTGCCAGTTACCCATTCTGTTTCAGGGGAAAAGGGGGGAAGAGGGTATGCCTGGGTAAAAAATGCATTCCTATTTCTGCTTTGTAGGGAAGAAGAATTAGCTGTTATTCTTATCTCTTTATGCTATATCCAAATTGATTTTTTTTCTTAGAATGTTCCTAGCAAATGCATATTTAGCTTTGACAGTACTAGCACCAGATGTGATCAGAAATAAAAAAACATGAAGAGCAGCATTTCTTACCTCACCAATGCAGAGATCTAACCGAACAACATGCTGCTTAAATGCCAGGAATTTAGAATTTTGCCTGTGTCCCACTTCAACTTTATCAACAGCAGAAAACTTGAGTCAAAAAAAGCCAGATCTTGATGTTACCTATACAACAAATTCAGACTTTTTTGGAATTCTAGAGATTAGAGATATTTGACTGGCTCTACTAATGTCTTTACAAGTTTAAAATACTGAGTTTTGAAGAGAAACAACTGAGGTAAAAGCTAGTGCACAACTAAGCTGGAATGCAATCCAAGAATTCAAGAATCCATTCCTGACAGATCTTGTTTCTAACATGTAAATCCAATTTTAATTCAAATACAGGGCAAGCAGAATGGTACCATTTATCAAATTCTTCAGAGATACAGGCAACTCTAAACACATTTACTGGATGGACTGATAAAAATTATTTTCCCAACAATGCAGCTGTAACTCTTGCCAGTCCACATCTGCTGAATCTCACCACCTATACTAATTTATGCATAATTGGTGCATAACTACAAACTGTTTATCTTCCTCCTAAACTCTTTACTGAAGAAGATTTAGGTGGAAAAAGAAGATCTGTAGAAGCAGCTGCCTCATGATTTATTAAGACTGATACTAACCACATGAGCTGTCTTGGTGAGACAGCAAACTTGAATTGCTATTTTTGGCAGCAGATGTCAATAGGAGTCCCATAGTTTTGGGCAAAGCAGGCCGTAAATCCAGAGACATGGGGATTAACAGCTCCACTCCTCTTTTAGAGGAGGTTACTCCTTTCTGAGTCACTACACTGACCTCATGAAACCTATTATTGAAGACCTTTTTTCCGGTCAAACAGAAGAATGGCGACATGACACTCATTCTCTCTGACAAGTGTAGTTCTACTCTGTGTGTAAGCCACATGTCTCTGCAGTCCACCAACTTGCCAAGCCAGCAACTCAGATCCAAGCTTTGCTTATCAATTCTACAGTAATCCAAATCCAAGCCTGACTAAGCTCAGCAACCCAGCTGCATCCAGCTGTAAATAAAGACCAAAAAAATTAATTCAACAGTCAACAACAGTCAACATACAAGAATGAACACTTGGGAAGAAATCTTACATTAAATTTGTTTCCATGCCAGCAACAGCAGAAGTAGTCTAAGTCACCTCAAAAGCTACTGTAAGACACAGCAGCTATCTATTCAGTATAAAACTGAGTAAGGCCTTTCTCTCCTCAAGAAAGAGGACTAGCCAAAACTCTGGATTGGATTTTGATCAGATTCTCTGCCTAATCTGCAGCAAACAGGAGAAGCCCAAGAAATTGTCACTTTAAAAAACTTCGTATTTTGCACCTTCTATAGCTTAGGCTATAAATTCATCTGTCACCTATCTTCCCCACTCCTACCCAACAAAAATCCAAAAGCCTCCACATATTGCACCCATCTCTGTTTACTGTTAGAGCAATACACAGCCCTAGATGCTTTGCACCCTTTCCTCCCCCAGGCCAAGGGGTTATGGGGCTCTGTTTTCGCATAGCACTTCAACTTCTTTGGCAAGATGTCCTTTAAGGTGATAATTATTTTAGTTTTCCTTAGGCGAAGCAGCAAAGCCAAAAGACAAACATTGACAAGGTGAATAAAAATCCCCACAGGCAGTCAGTTATTTTTTAATTTACTTCTACTAGACTTGCACACCCACTGCTTTTGGCTTGGGAGATGGACTCCTGCTACAGTAACCCTTCCTGAGTACACCTTGAGCTACTATGACAGGTAAAAGAGTTCTCTCTGCTTCTAACAAGTGGATAAAAGTCAGATTGGTGGCTCAGATAATCTCTGACAGTCTGGTACAGACTAGCAACAGCATCTGCCTTTCTGCTCTGTCCTCGGATTTCAGCCTAAGCGTAAACAAGCCGTTCACAGGCAGTCATTACTTGAGGCGGCCAAGAAGTAACCGTACCACGTAGGTATGGTCACAGAACCTTCCAAGGGAGGGATGCCCACCCCCCAAAAAATAGAAATTGGAATAGCAGCTCAGAACACTGCAATAGGACTATGAAAGAACAGAAATTAGGATCAAAGGAAGAATAAAATTCCCCCCCAAATATAGCGGCCGGTGAAAGCAAAGTGCAAAACAATGCAAAAAGTGGAAACAAAGGTTTAGTGTTCTCACTTTCTGATATGGCTGGAGCACTATCAACAGAAGTCATTAAATCAGGCACACAAACCTATGAAGAGCCATGTGGCTGCTTCATATTCAAAGTAACAAACAAACATAGTATATGCATCTTACTACCCAAATGCTACCTTTTAGAGGACCCTCCAGAGCACCTGCGTTTTATACAGGTTGAGTTGAACTTGAATTACAAATGGAAAATGAATAAATCAAACTTTAAAATTTCAGGCAAACAGTCTGATCACCAGAAATCTCTTCCACTTGAAAGAAGGTGAGGGCAATTTTCAGAGTTACTGTTGATACAGAGGAATATTGCCTCTTTCCCCCATCTGTACTTCTTTAGATGGCTCAGAATCCACCCTCACTCTTGTACTGGGAAGCATCATTCCACATTTGGCCTCATACCTGTTTTCAAACTTATAATGACAAGGAAAATCAAGTTTGTAGCATTCTTTCATATCCAAGCAGGGAATGGGGGCATGTAACAAACACTTTCTACATGCACCCACATACATAGACCCTATGGTCACAAGCGCCTCAGAACTAGACAATACAGATGAAGAAACCCTGTATCTTAGATAAATGTTTTTTCTTTTAAAAGGAAAAACCTGGTCTGCTACAGCATAATTTGCCTGTTCCTGAAAAACAATCAAGATCCCATGAAAATTATTAACTCTTGTAATAAAACAGATAAATAGAATATCCAAATACTGTGGCTCCATTCATACTGTGGCCTTCTTGGAAGTATGAGAAGAAATTTCATAGTGTTAGAAGGACAAAGAAAGCAGCTAAAGTTTTACTGCCAGTTCAGCATACCACAGGACTCCAAGTAATGGCACTATTATAATAATACTGTAGCCAAAGCTATCCTGGCATCCCAGGGCAGAAAAATAAGCAGCCCCACACATAAACCCAATAATTTGTTAAGTTTCCAGGAACAACAAATGTGTACAGTACAAAAGGCTACATGGTAGCATCCTCCTCCGTCTACCACCCTCCCCTCATGCAAATTGTGTTTGCACTGCAAACCACTCCTCTGTGCACGCTGGTGACTGTCATCCTTTCAGGATGAAAGATCTCAGAACAGAACCTGTTCTTAAAAGGGCTGCAGAGATTTAAGCAGCAATAGACATCAACACCACCTTAAAAAACAAACCAACCCTACCCCAGTGGAAGAACATGCCAATAACAGGGAATTGCAACTGCAGAAGGAAAAAATCCCAGAGCCTCTTAAAAATTATAAGGGAACAGCAAGAAAATAGCTCCATGTGCATTACTGATTAGTGAGTAAACAACCTATAAGAAACTAAACAGTGAAAGTATTTTTTAAAATTTATTTTAGCTTGCTTCATTTCTATCCCTATAACATTTTGGTACTGGAATCCAGAAAGGGCTTGAATTCCCCTTTCTTTCTACCTTCTACAAGCTCCTGTTGAAGTGAGCTTGTGTCAGGCAAATGAGAGGGCTTTTTTTTTCTACCAGTTTTTAATTTTGTTGGGTTTTGTGGGTTTGGGGTTTTCCTCAAAGAATTCCTACAAACATTAGCTCTGAACCACTTGAAAGAGAACCCCAAGCCTTCCAGTATAAAATTGTGTTATTGATACAAAATAATCTGCTGCCTACAGTCTTATTTAGAATAGCATCCTCCTTTCAAACCTAGCAATTTGTTAGTTTCAAATAAACTTTAGGCTCAGTAGCTATTCCAGCACAAAGAACCTCTTTTAGATGCCCTCTGCCACATTTGCTGAGGTTATAGATCATGTTCACTAGAATTCAAATATTGCCAAGGATGGAAAGTATCTGTACATTGCACAAAACAAGAGAGGAAAAGAATACCTACTCATTTGGCTGCACACTGGGACTTTTCAGCTTCTGAATCATAAGATATGCAGGATAAGCCTAAAGGGCTGCACAGAACAATTGCTTCTGTTTTGAAGAGTTCTTACAATTCAGAATAAAATTGCTAGAGGGTTATTAGGCAATTATCTCTGTACGCATCTAAACTCCACTGACACTAACCACCCAGGGAGCACATATTGGTTCTTTCTGTGCTCCAGCCCTGCAATCCATCCCCATCACACTGTTTTCAGTAACACTTTTTAGATTAAAGTTTCTCCAAGACAGAGTTCTGCTTTACAAGTTCCTATCCCTCGTGTCCTGTTTGTAGTAACTGTGATACAGCTTCCTGCAGGTCTCAGCTTGTAGAAGTAATAGATGTGAGAAGCTGAACCACAATTAAGTGTATGGGTTTGCTTGCACAAAAAGACCAGAAACAGCCCATTCACAGGGTGGTATTTGCAAGCGTTTTCAAAGCAAGACTCATACACAAAACCGCGGGCTTCTCCGGAAAATTCTGAACTTCACCACCTGAAAGCACACGAATCTTTTAGGAACAAGCTAGTAACATACATGGGAGGAAAAAACGGGTGGGACAAAAAAAAAAAGGGCAAAGCCCATGCTGTGTGAGGACCCGAGGATCACAGTTAGTTGTATGGATGCCCTGAGCGCACACAGCGCCCAAACGCTTCAAACGACCTCTCATTTCCCCGGCTCTCCCGGAGTCACCACGGGAACAGCACACGCTCCATGCGCCGGCGAAGCGCTCGCTGTGCCAGCGCGGGCGGCTCGCGGTGCGTCCCGCTGTTCCTGGGCGGCCGGAGCGCATCGCGGCCGGGAAGCCGGGACCACCGGCCGCTCTTTGTTCCGGGGACCCCCGCAGGGCCCGGTGCGGCTCCTCGCCGGTGCGGAATGCGACAAGCCTCTCCTTCCCGACACCGCCGCAAGGCTGCGGGCATCGCCGGGGCACAGTGTGTTCCCTGAGTCACTAGAGGCAGGACGCATCTCCCCCCACCCGCAGCGAGCGGCTGAGTCACGCTGCCCCGGGAGGGGAGGGGGGCGACGCGGGCAGCCCCGCAGC